>CM021108.1:144467409-144955376 GCA_007115665.2 Sequoiadendron giganteum
CTCTATCACTTTCTCCTTATCTATACATCTCACCTCTCCCTCCTTCCCTCCCTCCTACCCTCTCTAATTGTCTCTATCTACCATCTCCCTCTTTCTACGTACCTCTCGTTCAATCAATCCCTACCACCCTCTCTCACTCCCTCTATCCATCTCTCTTTATGCCCCTCCCACTCTATCCCACTATCTCCTCCCACTACCTCTCTCCCCCTCTCTCTCATGTATCTCCCTCCCACCCCCCCTCTCTCTCAGGTCTCTCCCTCTGTAAACCTACCTAGGTAATTCTCTCTTTATCTCTCTCGCCTCTCTCTATCTATCCCTCCAACCCTACCTATATAAGTCCCTCTCACTCCACCCCCCTCTTTCTGTACCTCTATCAGGTCACTCCCTCCCACACCCTCTCCCTCTCTCAGGTCTCTCACTCACACTTCCTCTCTCTCCCACTCCCTCTATCTCACACTCCATCTCTCTCACACTCCCTCTCATTACCTATCTCTCAAGTCTCTCCCTCTCACCCCCCTCACACTCTCAACTCTCTCCCTTTGGAACCCTACCTACATAACTCTCTCTTTCTCTCCATCTCTCTCTCTCACCCTCTCCCTCCATTATCTCTTTCCCTCCCTCTATCCCTCCAACCCTACCTAGCTAAGTCCCTCTCACTCCAACCCCTTCTCTCCCACTCCCTCTCTCTTAAACTATCACTTACATCCCCTCTCCATCTCTCCAGACTCTCTCTCTCTAAATTATCCCTCTGTCTAAAGAGATACATAAATGGATACATACAAGCATAATACATATGTACATATAATCTTACATCCATACAAGCATACATACATACATACATGTGTAGATACAATCTAACATACATAGAGGCATACATACAATATATATGCATTGATACATACATACATGACATACAAGCATACATGTACACACAAACATACAAATATATCAATATACATTCAATATATAAACATTTAACATAAAGGAAGACATAACGAAAGCACATTATAATGCGCTCACATTATGTCTTAGTTGACATGTTTGCCGCAGAAGCAAAAACCATGTGAAAAGTGAGATATAAGATGAGCGCATTATAACGCACTCGCGTTATATCTTGCTTTGGGAATTCCCAAGCCTTAGGCTTGGTATTTGCCTTGGAATACCAACCCAAAGGCTTGGAGGGCATTCCCAATGACCAAAGATGTGTTTTTAAAAAATCTACCATATTTCTCATAATCGAGTTCGTGCTCACCATCAGGATTGTACGTGGTTCAATATCAAAAAAATCGAACACATGGGTAATGTCGGGTTCTCTCTTAGCTATCCAACGATGTAAATTTTTCACTTTCTGAAAATGTTAAGCCTTTCATCCATAATTTATTTTTCTGTATGTCTTTTTTTTGCCAAAAAGAAGTGTTTGGTATTTTTTTGTTATAAATTAACCGTTCATCGATTTTTCAAATAAATTACATTTCTAGAAACTAGACTCCATTCTACAAATTTAAAAAAAATAAATAAAAAAAATCAATTAGTTTCAAAAATTTGTAGGGGTAGCACGGCCAAAATTCTGTTTTTCAGGAAATGTCCACTTCGAAAATTAGTAAAAAATCAAATATTCATTAAAAAATTATCATAAAAATCATGCATCAACTACATACTGTTAGCTAACTTTTGACCATTGCGATTATAAAAATACTAAAAAATAGTTCACCTTACGAGGGTCGTACAATAGTTGCTATGTTACATTTTTCTAACAAAAACAACACCAATTTGTGTATGTCCCTCATTTGAACCCCTTAATCTCAACCATTTTCAAAATAAATTAGTAGTTTAGAAAGTAGAATCAGAGCAATTGAATCCTTCTTTTTGTTCCATCTCAAAATTTTGAGTACAAGTATCCTCAATTTCACGTCCAAGGTCAGTATTTTCTGATTTCAAAAAAATGCTGTCCACTTAAGTCCCCTTTTTGGGAACCATATTTGTGCACTTACCCTTAATTCCATTAATAAAATTAACTAAAATAAAAGAAAACCCACCAAAATCCCTTTTCAAAAATCTATATAAAGTCCAAAAGGTCATTTTCATATTCATTTTCACTTTTTAACTTTCAACACCAAGTGATAGAGATTTTTGAGCCAGCTGGAGCAAGATGCCTATCCCCTATGACACTCATCGTTTCGAGCGCATGCGACATCACCAATGGCCGACCACCTATGGACCTCCGGTATGTACCCATAATCCACCTTGCATTTTGAATTTTCTCGATTTTTGTGTATTTTTTTTTTTAATGCTTTAGCGTTTTTACTTTAGTTTAGCACATCAATAGCGTGATGTAGCGCTTTGCACTCTGGTGTAGCACTTCTGTAAATTGTTTTAGCACTTGCATTATTTTCTCTAGCGCTTTCCTTAGATAGTTTAGTGCTTTCATGACATCAAGTGAACTATTAAAATGACAATGGTCTGCATATAGTTGCATGATAAAATTAGATTGCATTCATAATAAATTCTACATCTACAGAGTGATTGTTGCATAAAGGATTCCAATTAATGATTATCTTTTCTACAAATATGATTGAGTATACTTGACATTAAACCAAAAATCATAAAAAACATGATAGGAGCATCATCTCATCAATCATGCATTCAACATCAAATAGTTATACATTTATCATACCATATTTCTCCACATCATATCATAAATAAATACATCATTCATTAAATTATCATACCATATTTTCCACATCATATCATTTACATAAATACATCACGTTCGTTACACCATATCATTCATTACATTATTATCATATGCATTTGATCAATTTTTGACCCATACATCATTTTTCATCCATGAATTATATCATAACATAAACACATCCATACATCCATTATCATTCATCACAAAATCATCATTTTTGTATCATTATCACATTTAAAATAAAAGGTATTTACCATCCATCCATACATTTCATCACATTGAAATAAATGCAAGTCATGTCATTATTATCCATACATCCATACATCATAAATCGTCATTATTATCCATACATTCATACATCTTAAAACATCATTTAAAACATCATAACATCCATACATCATAGATCATCATTTAAAAAATCGTACATTATTGTTCATAACATCCATACATCATATATTCTGCATAAGCATCCATCATAGAATCATAAACCATCATAAATAGAAATCACTGCATATCATATATATCATAAATGTCAAGTATACAATGAAGTCTGAAATAAGAAAAGATACATCATCAAAAATGAGCTGACTCAGAGTATACATCATATCTCAAAAAGAATGTCTCGAAATCACAATATGACATCTATGATCTGCTACTACCAGAATGAGCAGGCATAACAGGATCAGTACCCCCACCACTCCCAAAACAACCAAGATCTTTGGGATCTCTCCATGGAGGATATGTCACACCCTCCCTGATTGTCCGGGTATGCATTTGACCAGATCTTAATGGGGCATAACTGACTCTGTGATCGACGGGAATTGCATCATGATACCTACCCTTGTAGAAATCTGCCTGACGGCCAGCCCACAAAACCTCCCTCATGTAATCTGCAACTGAAGTACCATTCACTACTCTCTGTAGTGTCTCGGTAGTCTCCTATGCCCTATCGACAATTTTTCTAGCACTGTCTCGCTTAGCTGTCAGGGTATCAACTTGAGTCTAAAAAGCTATCAACTGTCCCTATACCTGTGCTAATGCCTATGCATGAGCTTGTGCCTGGGTCTGCTTTTGAGTCTACGTCTGTACCAAAAAATCCTGTGCCTGTACCAACTATCCCTATAGAGTATGTACCTATGTCTGTAGACGCAATCTGTCTTTGCTGATCAACTGATGGCATTTCCACTGCTCGCCTCTTGCAAGGCCTACTAGATGATGGATCGACACTAATTGGCCCAACCCCTCTGCCACCTCCACCACCACCATCCTCATCATCACTAATGTTATCATCACTGCCACTCTCACTACTAATTCCTGACTAAGTATCATCCCCATTGCTATCATCCTATACCTCAACAACATCCTCCTCCACGGGTAACGGTGCTAGCTCATCAGGAATAGTAATACACGGATGTGGAGATAATGCCAAAAATGCTGTGTACTCTCCTATCACATGTGCCTCTACAATATATATGTGCATATCCTAGGCTGATGGTTGTAGAGTCTTGTACCCCTCTACTAGTGTCTCATATGATAGGTATGGCCCTCAATCAGCTACATCACTCTGTCGCTAGGTATAATGGACTACCCCCTGAGGCATGCACTGTACAATGCCATACTGCCTATATACTCGCCGCAGTAGAAATATCTCAAACACAAAAGGGGTCCTACCAATCAAGTACATGGAATCACATAGATACCCAAGCACTGCCTCATCCTCATCCCATTGCTCACAGTCTAGATATGACCGCCAGACAACACTCTCCATGTCATCCAAAGCTCGTCTCCAATTCTCTAACTTACCCATCTGAGACAAGGTAAGTCTACCTCTATACCTAAAAACATAAGGTCTGCCGACAAGTCTGTCAAGAACTAGAAATGGTGAAGCAATGGAAAAATTCTCCCATGCCCACACCTGTAAAAGTGTCATCCCTACTGATAAGCTACGTGCTCCCAATTATACCATTGAATGTAAATCGTGGAAGAGATGTGCTAGCATACACATCCCCCATGCATATCTCATCCCATGCACAACCATGCTCTCCAAAATCCAGCCCCAACCCACATAAAATCCCTTCAACTTGCAATCAGGACAAAGGAAACCTCCAATGAATCCAACTAATACTGCTGGTAGTGAGGCATAAGCATCAACAATCATCCCCCATCAGACACTCGGTCATGCAATGTGCTGATCCTGAAAAACTTTGCAGAGAGCATCTCTCCCAACAACTTCATGAGAGTCGTAGACAACGATCTCTCCTATAAATGGTATCCACAAAATCCACCACACATCCTTGGGTGTGACTATCATCTCACCGGTGGGTAGATGGAAAGTGTTATGGTCATTGTACCACCGCTCGACCAAAGCAGTAAGGAGACCTCAATTAATCCTAATCTGGGGCATATCAAGGAGACTCGAAAGACCACATCGACCTACAACCTAAATATCATCAGGAGTCAGATGCATAATAGAATATGTGGTCCAGGGAAACAACTCTCGCATCTAGAGATTACCTAGATCCTCCTATCATCATAAAAAGTTTAAAATCAGTGCACTATGTCAAGAATCAAAAGTCATTCTACTATCAGATCTAATCAAACTTTGGTATGAATTTTTGATCAAAATTCATGAACAAACATCAATAAACCTCACCTATCATGAGGTTCATCAACATGATCTAATCTCACCTATCATGAGGTTTATTAGATATGAATCATTCCTCACCTATCATGAGGATCATCATAAATAGGATTATTCTCACCTATCATGAGAGTAAGTCTTATTAATCATCATTATTAGTCATCAGGGAATTTGGATAGTCAAATCATACCAAACCAAAGAATGGACATGATCGAAATTCGCAAAATTAGGGTTAAATGTGTCAAAATTTGCAAATCTGACATGGATGCGCTAAAACAAGCATCCAAAGTGCTAAAAAAAAAAAGCGCTACTTTATCATTCAGATGTGCTAAAATAGGCATCCGAAGCACTACTTTATTAGAAGCGCTATTTTAGGACATGGATGCGCTAAAATAGTCAACCAAAGCCCTACTTTGCCAGAAGCGCTATTTCAACACTTCGATGCTCTATAACAGGCATTCAAAGAGCTACTTTATCCAAAGCACTGCTTTACCGCATCGATGCGCTAAAACAGTCCACCAAAGCACCGTTTTAATCAAACTGCTATAATAGACCATGCATGTGCCAATTTACCATATCAAAGCGATAGAAAATTCTAGGCGCTAAAATCCGATGTCGAAGCGCTAAATTTAATTATCTAAGTGCTAAATCATGAAAGCGCTAAACTATCTAACAAAACCGCTAGAGAAAATAACACAAGCGCTAAATCTCAAAGCACTAAAACAGTTTACAGAAGCGCTACACTAGAGTGCAAAGCACTACAACGCGCTATTGATGCGCTAAACTAAATAAAAAATGCTAAAGCATAAAAAATACACGAAAATTGAGAAAATTCAAAATGCGAGGTGGATTATAGGTACATACCGGAGGTTCGTAGGCAGCCGGCCACTGGTGACATCGCACACGCTTGAAATGATGAGTGTGGTATGGGATAGGCATCTTGCTCCAACTGGCTCAAAAATCTCTTTCACTAGGTGTTGAAAGTCAAAAAGTGATAATTAATAAGAAAATGACCTTTTGGACTTTATATAGATTTTTGAAAAGGGATTTTGGTGGGTTTTTTTTTTGATTAATTTTATTCATGGAATTAATTGAAATTCATAAACAGGCTATATTTTCTTCATCAATGTCGGGAGATAAATTATTTTTTCATCATCAAATCATCAAATCATTAATTATTTCCCAAGGGGGCATATTATCGGCAATCATTTGAAAATCAATATTTGGGGCACGTCTGGGGCATACTGATTTTTTTTTCATCGATACTGGCAGTAGTAGCAAAATTTTCTTCGAAGCAATGCATAAACACATCACTTCAAAGAGGGGAAAAATGTATACACCTAAAATTGGTCTGGAGAACCGATTAATTAAATATGAATTATTTAATTAATTATCCTAATTTCCTCTACTATTGAATAAATAGAAATATTTATTTAGTTCACATTCACATTCACATTTAAATTCTTCTATTATCTCATCTTAATTAAATAAAAAAAATTAAATACTTTGTTTGATTTAATTATCATTTCCCTATTTTATTCTATCACATCAATCTTAAATTAATTATAAAGATCAAACACTTTATTGATTAATTGCCATATTCTTCTATTTAATTTAATAAACAACTTCTATAGTTTGTTCTATTAAATTATTTATCCCTCTTTTGCTAATTTAAATAAATCAAAAATATTTAAATTAAGGCATAAGGAATATTCCTCTATATTTCCTCAAAATCAAATTAGATATCCTATGTCTAATTTATGTCAAAATCGTGTCAAAATTAATTGATTGAAACTTCACAGAAAGAATTGGAGACAAATTACAAATTTATCTCTCAATCCTCTTCCATCAATCCTTCCTCTTCTCTTGCCTGGTGTTTTCATGGGTAGAGACAATCTCCAAAATATTCTCAATCTCCTCCATCTCTCACCATTCAATCCTCTAGATTGAATCCAAGCCTCTCTTTGCCATCCCTGTGCATTTTTACAGCCAAGAAATCTATAAATAAAGCTTCATTCAACCAAGAAAAGGACCAAGGATCCAGATTATCAAGCTTATACACTCTTACTCTATAGGAATTCAAGCATCAAGTATCAGGCATCCAGCATCCAAGCATCCAACATTCTAGAATCACAATCATAGCTGCCTCCTGTAGCTGTATTTATCAATTTTCATGTCAATCCATGTCATATTAGTTTCTTTTATCATCTAGCATTATCATATTAGCTTCATATCATTGCATCAACATCATTCCATTTCTTTAGATTGTCATTTTAACAATTATAGTGTTATTTAAATCTAAGAGCACAATAGATTAATAAATCTTTGAAGATAGGAGACAATGAGACGCTTTCAATAGATTATTAGCTTGATCTTTGATACAATGTTTCATTAAGAAGTGTTTTAAGCATAAAGGATTCCAATTAATAATTATCTTTTCTACAAATATGATTGAGTATACTTGACATTAAACCAAAAATCATCAAAAACATGATAGGAGCATCATCTCATCATTCATGCATTCAACATCAATTAGTTATATATTTATCATACCATATTTCTCCACATCATATCATAAATAAAAACATCATTCATTACATTATCATACCATATTTTCCACATCATATCATTTACATAAATACATCACGTTCATTACACCATATCATTCATTACATTATTATCATATGCATTTGATCAATTTTTGACCCATACATCATTTGTCATCCATGAGTTATATCATAAAATAAACACATCCATATATCCATTATCATGCATCACAAAATCATCATTTTTGTATCATTATCACATTTAAAATAAAAGGTATTTACCATCCATCCATACATTTCATCACATTGAAATAAATGCAAGTCATGTCATTATTATCCATACATCCATACATCATAAATCGTCATTATTATCCATACATTCATACATCTTAAAACATCATTTAAAACATCATAACATCTATACATCATAGATCATCATTTAAAACATCATACATTATTGTTCATAACATCCATACATCATATATTCTGCATATGCATGCATCATAGAATCATAAACCATCATAAATAGAAATCACTGCATATCATATATATCATCAATGTCAAGTATACAATGAAGTCCGAAAGAAGAAATGATACATCGCCAAAAATGAGCTGACTCAGAGTATACATCATATCTCAAAAAGAATGTCTCGAAATCACAATATGAGGATGTGGAGATAATGCAAAAAATGCTATGTACTCTCCTATCACGGGTGCCTCTGCAATATCTGCACATATCCTAGGATGATGGTTGCAGAGTCCTGTACCCCTCTACTAGTGTCTCATATGACATGCATGGCTCTCAATCAGCTACATGACTCCATCGCTGGGCATAACGGGCTACCCCCTGAGGCATGCACTGTACAATGCCATACTGCCTATACACTTGCCGCAATAGAAATCTCTCCAACACAAAAGGGGTCCTGCCAATCATTTACATAGAATTACATAGATACCCAAGCACTGCGTCATCCTCATGCCACTACTCATAGTCTAGATACGGCTGCTAGACAACACTCTCCATGTCATCCAAAAATCATCTCCAATGCTCTAACTTACCCATCCGAGCTTGGGTAAGTCTACCTCTGTACCTGAAAACATAAGGTCTACCGACAGGTTTGTCAAGAACTGGAAAAGGTTGAGTAATGGAAAAATGCTCCCATGCCCACACCTATAAAAGTGTCATCCCTACCGATAAGCTGCATGCTCCCAAGTATACCATTGAATGTAAATCATGGTAAAGATGTGCTAGCATACACATACCCCATGCACAACCATGCTCTCCAAAATCCATCCCCAACCCACAGAGAATCCCTTTGACCTGCGATTAGGAAAAAGGAAACCTCTAATGAATCTAGCTAATATTGTTGGTAGTGAGGCATAAGCGTCAACAATCAACTGCCATCAGACACTCGATCCTGCAATGTGCTGATCTTGAAAAAATTTGTGGAGAGCATCTCTCGAACCAGCCTCATGAGAGTCGTAGACAATGATCTCTCCCATAAATGGTATCCACAAAATCCACCACACATCCTTGGGTTTGATTGTCATCTCACTGGTGGGTAGATGGAAAGTGTTATGGTCACTTTTCCACCGCTTGTCCAAAACAGTAAGGAGACCTCGATTAATCCTAATATGGGGCATATCAAGGAGACTCAAGAGACCACATCGACCTATTACCTGAATCTCATATGGAGTCAGATGTGGAATCAAATCTGTGGTCCAGGGAAACCACTCTCGCATCTGGAGATTACCCAGATCCTCCTATCATCATAAAAAGTTTAAAATCAGTGCACTATGTCAAGAGTCAAAAGTCATTCTACTATCAGATCCAATCAAACTTTGGTATGAATTTTTGATCAAAATTAATGAATAAACATCAACAAACCTCACCTATCATGAGGTTCATCAACATTATGTAATCACACCTATCATGAGGTTTATCAGATATGAATCATTCCTCACCTATCATGAGGATCATCATAAATAGGATTATTCTCACCTATCATGAGAGTAAGTCTTATTAATCATCATAATCAGTCATCAAGGAATTTGGATAGTCAAATCATACCAAACCAAAGAATGGAATGATCGAAATTGATGATACCAGGGTTAACTATGTCAAAATTTGCAAATCTGACATGGATGCGTTAAAATAGGTATCCAAAGCGTTAAAAAAAAAGGTGCTACTTTATCATTTAGATGCGATAAAATAGGCATCCAAAGCACTACTTTATCAGAAGTGCAATTTCAACACATGGATGTGCTAAAATAGTCAACCAAAGTGCTACTTTTCTAGAAGTGCTATTTCAACACTTCGATGCGCTATAACAGGCATCCGGAGCGCTACTTTACCCAAAGCGCTATTTTACCACATCGATGTGCTAAAATAATCCATCAAATTACCGCTTTAATCAAAGTGCTATAACATACCATGCATGTGCCAATTTACCACATCAAAGTGCTAGAACATTCTAGGCGCTAAGATCCGACGTCGAAGTGCTAAATTTAATTATCTAAGCGCTAAAATATGAAAGTGCTAAACTATCTAACAAAAGCGCTAGAGAAAATAACACAAGTGCTAAATCTCAAAGTGCTAAAATATTTTACAGAAGCGCTACAACACGCTATTGATGCGCTAAACTAAAGAAAAAATTGCTAAAGCATAAAAAAATACATGAAAATCGAGAAAATTCAAAATGCGAGGTGGATTATGGGTACATACTGGAGGTCCGTAGGTAGTCAGCCACTGATGATGTCGCACATGCTCTAAATGATGAGTGTGGTATGGGATAGGCATCTTGCTCCAGCTGACTCAAAAATCTCTATCACTAGGTGTTGAAAGTCAAAAAGTGCAAATGAATATGAAAATGACCTTTTGGACTTTATATAGATTTTTGAAAAGAGATTTTGGTGGGTTTTCTTTTATTTTAATTAATTTTATTCATGGAATTAATTGAAATTCATAAACGGGCTATATTTTCTTCATCAATGTTGGGAGATAAATTATTTTTTCATCATCAAATCATCATTAAATTGTCACATTATCATGAAAATTTGAAAATTCTAAAAAATCATCAAATCATTAATTTATCTCCCGAGGAGGTATATTATCGACAATCATTTGAAAATCAATATCTGGGGCACCTCTGGGGCATACTAATTTTTTTTTCATCGATATTGGGAGTAGCAACAAAATTTTCTTTGAAGCAATGCATAAACACATCACTTCAAAGAGGGACAAAATGTATACACCTAAAATTGGTCTAGAGAATCTGATTAATTAAATACGAATTATTTGATTAATTATCCTAATTTCCTCTACTATTGAATAAATAAAAATATTTATTTATTTCATCACATTCACATTTAAATTCTTCTATTATCTCATCTTAATTAAATAAACAAAATTAAATAATTTGTTTGATTTAATTATCATTTCCCTATTTTATTCTATCACATCAATCTTAAATTAATTAAATAAAGATCAAACACTTTATTGATTAATTGCCATATTTTTATCAATTTTTCTGAAAAGTGTCATATAGGTTTTCAGCGTGTTCCATTTCAGCGCTTCTGTCAAAAACTATAGTGCTTTTGCAAAAAACTATAGCGCATCCGTGGAAAACTATGGCGCTTTCATGCTGTATTTCAGGGCTTCCATGATACTATAGCACATCCGTCAAAAGTTTTTGCGCTTTCCACTTCAGCGCTTCAATGAATTGTTTCGGCGCATCAGTAGCCCATCTCCAAAAAAAACTGATTTAGCGCTTCCGTGAAGAATTTTTGCGCTTTGGTGTTCTGTTTCAGTGCTTTCGAGTTTAGCACATCAAGTAAAAACTATGGCACTTTCATGGACTATTTCACCACTTCTATAATTTTGATCTGGATCTGATGCGAGCGCGACCAAAATTTCATTTTGATACAGTTAGATTAAAATTTATCAATCCTAGGTAGCCATTTTTGGTTTAAAATTTATCAATCCTAGGGTAGCCATTTCTGATTTAAAATTTATCAATCCTAGGGTAGCCATTTCTGGTTTAAAATTTATCAATCCTAGGGTAGCCATCACACTTTTGCAATATCAGTTAAAAAGGACACCATGATTTTTGTGAAGCAAAATCTTCACATAGATTAGAATTTTTTTTCTTTTGGGCTTAAAATGAATCATTTATCTGATGTGCTTGTGTGGTGAATAGGCTTATGCTCTCCCCTTAATTGGGTTATCAAAGTGCCAGACTCATCCTTATTTTCATGCAAATTTACGTTTTTGTTAAAACCTTTAGAAGGCCTGTTGTAGTGGGAAAAAGTACTCACCCTACGGGAACGACCTAAGTGGGAATGCCTAAAGCCAAGGATTCCAACCCACTCTAATCAAAATGCAAGTTGTTGATGAAAGTCCAACTTGATGGTAGTGAGCAAGACAACCATCCCCAAAATATTTGTTCTAAAGTTTGGGAGGTCTCCTGAGGGAGTTTATCAATTGTTGCACCACACAGAATCCCTATCTACGAACCATAGTGTAGTATCCAACTGAGTCAGTAACCAGACATTGTAATACTCATGGTGCAAGGGGAGGGAAGAATCTTCCCCCAAGACACTCACCATATAATTTCCAAGGACCGTTTGCTTAGAGGATGAGAAATCCAACTCTGAGTACGCACCTGGAAACGACAAAAACATGGGCGCCCTCTAGGGGTTGACACAGTTGTGTGCGTCAACACAATTTTAAGATGTGGGCTGTTGAGTATAACGATGACCTATTTGACCTTAAGAGTGAGTCTATCTGAATTATGTACATTTGTCTAAGCAAACCCATGAAAATCAATAAGGACCATTTGTGGTTCTTGAATATACACTATTTGTTCAGATTAAAACAATTATTCTACAATTTGCTTGTTGTGTTTTCACAAAATCATTAAAAATTAGATAAAAGATCATCCAGAAAAATGTATGTCAAGTCAAGTTAGAAAAATTCATGATTCGAGAGTGGAAATCAACCAAGTTTGTCAAGAAAAACATCAAAATCAGCAAACCCAAGAGGCCACTGGGTTATCAAAATCTTTTGAGGAAAAGGCATTTTTTATATCAAGGTCAAAAGATCTTATTACAACATAGAAATTTCATTCATAGGTATCACGACTTTTCTAGAGGTCATACTCTTGATTACATTGTAGAGCCTCTTTATTCATGAGCTTTCTTCCAAAGGAGAGCCCTCACACAATATCACAACCGTAATCAATGCATACGTTAGTCCTACATCCCACAACCCATGATAGAATACGCCACAAGGCCAGGTCAAATTTTGCAATAAAGAGTCTTGAACATCAACCCTCTGTTTTAGCTCTCTGAAAATCTATTTCAGCACTTCGGGACTCTGTTTTAGCACTTTCATAAAATAGCGCTTCGAAGCACTATTTTAGCGCTTCCAATCATTGTTTTAGCGCTTCCATCAAATAGCGCTTTCATCATCTTTTTTAGCTCTTTCGAGCATTTGGGCTTTCATAAAATAGCACTTCCATCACCTGTTTTAGCGCTTTTGAACTCTATTCTAGAGCTTCTACGAAATAGCGCTTCCATCACCTATTTTAGCACATATGAACTCTATTTTAGTGCTTTTAAAACAAAGAGTTCCAAATCATATCATTCTATTTGTCTGTCATTTACACATGGATTTTTATCAAAATAGAAGTACTTTTTTATCAGAATCATTGTCTAGAAACCAAAATCAGAGAGATTCATACAAGTTTCCAACCTTTTCAACTGAAACACAGATCTTACAAATCATAAATTGTCAAATCAAAAGATAATCTCGATTATTACGCTAAAGTTTCATCATTAGGATATTATCATCCTATCATCACGAAACGAAGCAATAGTAATCAGATTTTTAACCTAGTCTTATCAATAAGATATATCATCTTATTCAACTTTGTTAAAAATTCACTTGACATTTTCCAACATAGAAGATCAAATTTTGGAAGAAAGAACAAAACACTTGTATGCCAATCTTCACTAAGTTGCAAAAACAAAAGCTCTTAGAAAAGGAACTTGAAACATCAAATACAATGGCAGAAGAAAATCCCTGGAATAGTCTGCATCAAAGTGACAAAAATGAAATAACTCCAGAAGACATACAAACAACCCAACAGGATACCAAATTCCATAAATTCATGGAAAAGATCTTAGAACAAGACATGGAGAAATACTTCTTAATGTTGGCTGAATTCGGTGCTAAGCTTCCCAAAGACTTTGATGTAAATCACCTAAGAGAAGCACCTGGAACAAGCAAAACCAAAATACCATGACCCACACAAGGTATAGATCCAGTTGTTTCCTTAACATCCCAAATGCAAATATTACAACAACAAATACAAGACATGACAAAGGGAACACCAAAAGGTATGCAGTACAAGACATTTTTCCTTATCCTTTCGAATCAACAGTCGATATGATACCTTTTCCTCGACACTGTGAATTCCCCAAGTATGACAAATACAATGGAAGATCAGATCCAATCAAACTTTGGTATGAATTTTTGATGAAAATTCATGAACAAACATGAACAAACCTCACCTATCATGAGGTTCATCAACATTATCTAATCTCACCTATCATGAGGTTTATCAGATATGAATCATTCCTCACCTATCATGAGGATCATCATAAATAGGACTATTCTCACCTATCATGAGAGTAAGTCTTATTAATCATCAAAATCAGTCATCAGGGAATTTGGATAGTCAAATCATACCAAACCAAAGAATGGACATGATCGAAATTGACAAAATCAGGGTTAACTGTGTCAAAATTTGCAAATATGATATGGATGTGCTAAAATAGGCATCCAAAGTGATAAAAAACAAAAGCGCTACTCTATCATTCAAATGCGATAAAATAGGCATTCAAAGCGCTACTTTATCAAAAGCATTATTTCAACACATGGATGCGCTAAAACAGTCAACCAAATCGCTACTTTGCTAGAAACGCTATTTCAACACTTCGATGCGCTATAATAGGCAGTGCTACTTTACCTAAAGTGTTGTTTTACCAAATCGATGTGCTAAAACAGGCATCCAAAGTGCTAAATCACGAAAGCGCTAACAAAAAAAGTGCTACTTTATCATTCAGATGCACTAAAACAGGCATCCAAAGTGCTACTTTATCAGAAATGCTATTTCAACACATGGATGTGCTAAAATAGTCAACCAAAGCACTACTTTTCTAGAAGTGCTATGTCAACACTTCGATGTGCTATAATAGGCATCTGAAGCACTACTTTACCTAAAGCGTTATTTTACCACATCGATATGCTAAAATAGTCCATCAAAGCCCCACTTTAATCAAAGTGCTATAACAAACCATGCATGCGCCAATTTATCACATCAAAGCGCTAGAATATTCTAGGCGCTAAGATCCAACGTCGAAGCACTAAATTTAATTATCTAAGCGCTAAATCATGAAAGCGCTAGAGAAAATAATGCAAGTGCTAAAACAGTTTACAGAAGCACTACACTAGAGTGCAAAGCGCTACAACGCGCTATTGATGCGCTAAACAAGGAAAAATGCTAAAGCATAAAAAATACACGAAAATTGAGAAAATTCAAAATGTGAGGTGGATTATGGGTACATACCAGAGGTCTGTAGGTGGCCAACCACTGGTGATGTCACACGCACTCAAAATGATGAGTGTGGTAGGGGATAGACATCTTGCTCCAGCTGGCTCAAAAATCTCTATCACTAGGTGTTGAAAGTCAAAAATGCAAATGAATATGAAAATGACCTTTTGGACTTTATATAGATTTTTGAAAAGGGATTTTGGTGGGTTTTCTTTTATTTTAATTAATTTTATTCATGGAATTAATTGAAATTCATAAACGGGCTATATTTTCTTCATCAATGTTGGGAGATAAATTATTTTTTCATCATCAAATCATCATCAAACCGTCACATTATCATATAGTAGAGGAAATTAGGATAATTAATCAAATAATTCGTATTTAATTAATTGGATTCTCCAGACCAATTTTAGGTGTATACGGTAACTATGATGACTCAAACTTCATCTGCAATTTTAAAGAGCACATCAATAAATATAAAAAATTAGCAATATTTCCTTTGTTTCTCCAATGCTCAAAATATGAGTTCATGGACTCAATACCCCTATACATAGAGACTATGCAAAAAAATATGCATTTCCTTTCTTCCCTGAATAGCTAGAAAAAGAAGATCCCCCCGAATAACTGCCAATCTCATATTTATATATGTTTTCTCCATGAGAATCTTTGGTTCCAAGCAATTGCTTCTTGGAAAGCAATGATAATATCTTTTTTCTTCTTCCCATAATTGATTCTTGAAATAGTGGTAAACAAAATAAGACCCTTTCATTCATAACTCTCCCTTTACCATAAAGAAACACTTCTTTTCTCTTTGTAAAACAATTCATAAATTCACTTTTAAGTGTAACTTCTTGTTATGCAGAAATGAAAGACTTGGTCAAAGAAAACTATTTTCTCCAAAGGTACTCACTCAAGTAACATTCTTTACAAAATCGTATCACCCTTACAAAATCATTTTATGACCATGCTTTACTATTGACAAATAGCTCTTTAGATTGAATCTCATGTCTATGTCATGTTAAATTACAAACCTCTATTTGGCTCACCAAACTTGCTTACCTTTATCGACTCTAACCGGTACAGATGATTCTCCTGATAGGACAATTAAGAGGAGCCAAGCCTTTTTAATTTAATGAAGCCAACATACTTTCTACTTCTTGGACACTAGGACATCCTTGCCTAATCTTCTCAAAAATACGCTTTATTAACAATGTGCCAAACTGGTCATCAACTTGAGGGGAGTAATTAGATTCATTAGATGTTGGATTTAAATTACCAGATAAAGGTGGTGAAGAACCAAACATCTTTCATAGTTTATGACACAAGCCTTTACTTGCATCACTAGTTGGAGTACCTTCTAATAATATACTTTCGGGCTTATATAGTAGCACTCTATAAACCATATATTGGCCTCATTTGAGACATAACCGTGTGGAGATCCTCAAAGGATTCTTGACTTAGGTACCAATGATAAGCATATCATCTAGGCTCTTTAATAATCTTGTTTATTTCTCCTTGGGGTGCCAATGCATTATTGCTAACTTTTGTTTAGAGCTTGAAATTATGAGAAAAAAGCTCCAGATGATATCTATGGCCAATCGATATAGTCTTATTCCACTTACTTGAAGTACTTATTGAAATCATGACATTCTATATGCTAGTTCTCTTTGTTTAAATTTTTGATAATTATTTTGTAATCTTGACTAATGAGTCCGCATTTGGATGCCATTTCGTTATTGGATATGTGCTATAGTATTCAATGAGCTCTTCATTCATGCTAGAGAAGAGTCCTTGGTTTGGTGCAATATATTCATCGGTGCACAATGCGGACTGTGGATTCAAAGACACTCATTCATTTTGTGTATACAGTGTCGACCTCTTATGTGATTCTCCCAACCACTTGGGGGATCGATTCTTAGATTGTCAATAACAATGAATCCCATAAACCTTGTTATAGCATTTTCTCGGAAGCTTCTAAAGCCTTTACAACATGTCCATTTTATGCATAATCCTGCCTTATTTGTGACTTGCATTACATTGTCTCCGATAATGATGTCATGGAATCAACCCTTTCACAAACTTTTG
Organism: Sequoiadendron giganteum; assembly: GCA_007115665.2. Classification (NCBI taxonomy): domain Eukaryota; kingdom Viridiplantae; phylum Streptophyta; class Pinopsida; order Cupressales; family Cupressaceae; genus Sequoiadendron; species Sequoiadendron giganteum. Next base: position 144,484,996 of record CM021108.1, read on the forward strand.
AACCTTTCCATCGGTGGCATATGGAGTTCGAGAACTTACAAGTTACCCGGTAACAAGGAGTGTTAAGATAGACCTTTTAAGAACTTTAGAACCATGAATTCAAGCATTCTTGGAGTTCAAAAACCTTTCAATGTTCCAACATGAAGTCTTAAAAAATTCACGTGCGAAAAACTTGGAGCCACTAGAAAAATATGACTCTAGTAAAGCCATTCATTTTGTAAGATAATTGAATTTAAAAAAAAAATCCATGGAAGGACAAAATCATCCTTCTTGTTGAATAATCAAACTTTATAACTTTTGTGGAAACTCCATAATTTATATTTCTCGCCATTTCTGACCTTTGAAAAATATTTCTTCATGAAAAATTAAAAACTTTGGAACCCTAGAACCATGGTTTGAGTTAAAGATGAGAAATCTCATATCTCCCTCATTATAGCTTTAATAAATTTGGACAGGATGATGACTTGGATGCTAAGAGAAAAACCTAGAACTATTTCATCCCCATCAATCCAGAAAGTAAAATTTGGTCTCGTTTGCAAACTGGCGATGGAAAGAGTGAAGCCAAAGATCTTGCACATGGTAAAGCATTTTGGCATGAATTTTTTTGGACTGGGTGTAATGGAGATAGAATCATTCCCATAAGAGGAATTTGCACCAGCTAGCATAGATTTTGAAAATTAATTATGTTCATGATTTGGCAGGCTCAAAGGCATGTAAGGGAATGCACTAAAATTTGAAAATTTTCAAGTTCAAATTTTGGGGCAACATTGGCTCTGACTAGGGACTGTATTTCCTAGAAAAATAAATAGAAATCTAGAATTATTGGGGTAGACTAGTCCAAGTCCATTGTGTATGGAGTCAAAATAAATAGTAGGGGAACACAAGGAGCTAGTGCAAACCAAAAACAAGGCAAAACAAGAAAGGAAACTACACTATTGGCACACCAAAAACTTCTACTGTGTACATGGTCATAAGACCCTACCTCTAAAGAACTCGATGTTCATGCAAAGCCATTCATGGGCTGAGAGAAATATGACCCTTTGTGAAAAATTGGATTGTGGCTACATAATGAGGCTAGGAGTAACCACCATCATGCAACTGTTGTGGTATGTCACCTCTAACTGATAGATTGTAGGAACTTTGTAAGTACATAATGGTGCCCAAACAACCATTCTCCATCAAAAATCTCTGGAACATGATTTATTCTTTCTGTGACTTCGCATGGGATACTGATAGAAAAATATGGCTCATCAATATCAGCGAAACCACCCTTTGATTTATCCATCTCACCATTATCCAATGGTCCAACTTTTGCATTCTTGTTGGCTGGAAATTTATCTTCTTGCAATGAAGGAAAAACCTTTTTCTCATATGAAATATTATCTTCAGTATGATGGTTCATCCCATTCATTTCCACATTTCCAGGCTTATTAAAAACAGACTCCCCATACAATCTTCTTCAAAAGAATCAGAGAATTCAAAAAGAGGATTATCTGTTACTCTTGAATTTTCACCATATTCTGTTAGCACATATAATGCATTGAATCTGCCCCAGCTGATCTCACTTTCAGGCTTCTCTGACTATTCCTCCATTTTTATTTCTGTTGTGATATTATTTTTAGACTCAACATTTAACATGAATTCATCCAGACACACAAGAAAAGAATCAGAAATTGAATATTCTTTCTACATACTATAGGATAAATAAATTTTTGGGTATATGGCTGATGATTGTAGTGTTTGAGTATCACTTTCTCTAACCATAGGATCAAATTTTATAGGAACCACATCCTTTTCTTTTGAAAAAATTAAATCTTCATTGAGAATGCATGTAGGTTGAGAGTATAAAGTGTCTATACCTTTAGCAGATTCAACAAAACTACTTTTACATGTATGCATTTCTTCTTCTAATAGTTTCTTTTCTTCGAGATTTTCATCAAGATATTTAGATGATGGTAGATTTGTATCTTCTTCCCTATCGCAAGTGAATGCGTCTATATCAACCTCTTCAACATGACCATTTTCATCCACAACCCGACACTTAAATTCATCATCTAAACTTTTTAAGATCGAATCGGGAATAAAAACAACTTTTTGCTTATCTGATAATATATCCTTATTAGAAGATATGGATGACGGTTCAACTTCCCCCATATGCATGCATGTCATACAAGACTTTTAGCTTTTTACTCTCAATATGGTGCAAATTTCTTTTTTGTTCAAGATCCTTGAGTTGATAATACCTATGATGCACGCTCTTTAGCAGTAAAGCAAACTTGTGATCTTCAAAGGGATTCAACTTATTCTTCTCAGGCTCACATTCCAAAAAGATTGAAGTATTTGGTCATCTTCATAAAATATTTCGTCAATTGTTGTTGTAGATATTTTTCCAAATTGGTTTGATTGCTTGGCCTGGTATCGAACCATTTTTCTGAGATATATTGATTAAACAGAGTCGTCAACCTTCATTGTTGGGAAGGCACCATTTTGTATCTGAAATAAGAAAATACTAATCTTTTCGATCCCCAATGGAGTTGCCAAAAATATGTTGGTTAACAGATTTGTCACTTTGATTTATACTCCCCACCCACACCAATAAAAAATGAACCAACAACTGAGTCACTTGCAATGATAGTTGCAAGTGCTCTCTGCTTGTTTTACAAGGTGCAACTACCTTCGATAGATATGCAATGAATAAAGACTGGGTATGCTTTTCACCAAAAAGCAGAAAAGGATAACTGACATCTACCTATAACCATGAAATAGATGCAATGGATTTAACTTGAAATGAAAATGATGTAAATAAATGTTACAAAGTCCACCTATTCCACACCCAAAAAGATACTCAAGAAAATAATGAACAACAGACCTCCTTTCAACAAATGAATTATTCCGAATTCAAAGCTTCAAGAATAACACATACACAGTTCAATATAACAAAATAAACATGGAAGAGTAACTATGATGAATCAAAGTTCATCTGCAATTTTAAAGAGGACATCAATAAATGCAAATATTTAGCAATATTTCCTTTATTTCTCCAATGCTCAAAATATGAGTTCACGGACTCAATACCCTTGTACATCAAGACTATGTAGAAAAACATGATGTTCCTTTCTTCCCCGAATAGCTGGAAAAAGAAGATCCCCCCTGAATAACTACCAATCACATATTTATATGTTTTCTCCATGAGACTCTGTAGTGCCTCTCATGTTAATGCTACATTTAGGATACTTTTGTGTTTTGTTGGTTGATAGTTCTACTTATTGGGCTTGGTTGTTCATGACACTACTACTATTGCTTATGATATGTGGACACATGTGTTTGGTGATTATGCTTATGTTGTTGTTTATTGATTGTTTAATGATGATATTGTTTAGATTATGGTTATTGTATGTAATTTGGGTGAGAGGGACGGTGTTGCATCACTCATCCATGAGCGCTTTGCCTCACTACAATTCTCTCTCATGGTGTGTTTGTCTATGAGTATATATATGTTGTTTCGACACTTGATTTTATGCAGGATTGCAAGTATCGGGCACTGACTCCACCCGCATTGTCAGGTTTGAGTGTTCCATACATACCCAATGGTTATGCTGTGGTTAAAGGAGTTGACAAGAAAGTATCCCCATCCGTGTCCGTTGTTTCATCGCTATTTGACGATGTCGTCTGTTCGTACCTCATTCTTGTGGGTATCGTTTTGTTTCGAGTTGTTTATTTCTATTGTTTTGTTAATGTTGATTTAATAATCAAATATCGTTATTTTGGTTATATTCTATGAGTATGTTAGTTCAAGTAATTGAACTCTATTTGAGGTGAATATCATTAATTAATTAAGAAATTAATTAACTTGATACTATAATTAATGTTATTAATATTTGGAAGGGACGTTAATTGTTTTACTAATATTATACATTTTAAATTAATTATGAGAATGCCATTTAATTTAAATATATGTAAATTGATAAGTTGTTTTAATAAAATATTTAATTAAAACATTGAATGATCTTATAAATGTGTTTTGTAAAATGTCAAATATTTAATTAGATATTGTATTAGTTATGAATTTAAATATTTTGTTGATTTGTATGTATAGAAAATTATTATTTCGTTAATATCAAATATGTCATTTGATGTTGGAATAATACTTATTTCCATATTGTTAATTATAGTTTAGTATGTAATGTTTATTTATTAAGAGTTAGTTAAAAAATGGAATTTAGGTGAAAATGCCTAATTTGAAAGTGGGAAAAAGGAAAATAAATTGAAAGTGGCTATTTTCATGTGAAGAGATTTTTGGTAATCTGTGGGTAACATTCTGATTTTGATTTTTGAGAATTTTATATCAGTTTTCTGTTTTGGAAAATAGGGGGAAAGAAATTTTCTAGTTGGAATGGATTATCTCTGAAACATCTTGTCTTTGGGAAATTGTAACTCTCTCAAAAAAAAAAAAATAATAGTTTTACTCTGTAAAAGTGGGATTTTCAAAAATTGGATCGAGTAGTCATGGGTTTTGAAAATCTGTAGAAGAACGCAGCTGGATTGGGGTCGCACAACTCAACACGCCATCTCCATTTGCAAACGGAAAATCCAGGTTGGTCATCAAATTCCTTGTATGTATTTCATTTTCAATGAAATCAATGGGTGGCGTGGAGTCAATTTATTTATTTTTCCTCGGTTCTTTTTCTTGGCTCATGTTTGAAGTTCGAGAGCCTTGGTTTCTTCTGGCTTTTGATTTTATTTTTGTCATATCGCTGGCCCTGTCATATGCGTCCTCCGGCTGCAAGTCTTTATTCGATCCTCTTTGTTAATGGTGTGTATTCGCTTCCTTTGTTTTCAATCGATTTTCTTATTGAAATCATTGTGGAGGTTGTGAGCCCTTCTTTCATTATTATTTTTTCTTTAGTTTGTGCCTTGTTGCACCACCTATGTTTATTCCTTAAGAACTTGGCTGGACGCTCGGTTTATGCATTGTGGATATTCTTATCCTTATTCAACGCTCTCAGATTGGCATTGGCAGGGAAGACGTAGTAAAGGTTGTAGAATTCGGCTTAACACCAGCCAATGACTTTAGTTTGTTAGCCCTTATTCATGTTTCCCAGTCCGCCTTTCTTGTGGAGTCCACCGTATACTAATTTTTTTTCTCTTATCAGATTTTTTTTCATTTTCTTTTTTTCCTTCCATTCTTGAGCTCCACTTGGGCATGTTTTCTCTGTCGTGAGTTTTGGTTTTCCCATTCGTTTGAAACCTGCTCCTTAAGGCTTTGAAAATTGGTCTTATTCTCTACTGATTCTCTTTTCCAATGCTCCCATTTTGGCGCAGTCAGTGAGGCTGTTGGTAACGCCATGGAGGCCGGCCTGACACCTTCTAATCACATTTGATTGAAATTTATTATAAGCTTCAGCATCGAATCCTCTTTGCACACATTCTGGCTGAAGTATAATCTAATAATAATGTTTGGTATAGGCTCTGCATGCGTAGTGGTAGTTTTTTATTACCATATTCTTAATAATTTTATTATAGTTTTGAATAATTATCTATGAATGGCCTCCTCCAGTGAAATTTAGAGTTGAGTTGATTTTAGTTTCTTCCTTCATGCCTTGTTTAAATCTGCAAGAAGATTTAAGTTTGCCTGATTTAGGGGTAACTGAATCTGTCTTAGTTCTAGTTTCTTTAGTATTATCGATTTTTTAATAGGTGACTTCAGTTCTATTTTTATATTTCTAGAATTACATTTTTCTAATAATTATTTTATCACCTGAAAGTTAAATTGAAGAGATTAATTGTATAATCAATTCTTTTAGGATTTGTACATCTCCATGTTTTCTATTTAAGTAATTTAAATATAGGAAAGTACAAAATTATTAAGGGTGATGTAACTTGAATTTAATATTTGTTTTGTTAGATTGAAAATAAAATATATTATTTGTGAATTATGATTTGAAATATAAGTATTAGTATAAATGTGTGCTATTTCAGCGATATGATAGAGTAATGGTGGGTTTAATATATTTGAAAATTTAAAACGTAATATCTAAAGTTAAATTGGTGTAATAGCTATTATGTAAACTGAAATAATTATTTGAATGAAGTACAAATTGGTTGGATAATGATGATAGGTTATTATTCTTGCATTCTTTCTGTTAGCTAAATGTGTAAGTTGAGTGTTTGATTAATAAGTAGTGTAATTTGAATGATGTATTGGTAATCAAATTTTGTTCTTGTTATTATTTTGATGAGGATATAGTGTATCTTTTTGAATGTAGCTATGGGTGAATGTGTTATTTTCATTTATGTTTTATATGATCTTAAGGAGTTAATTTGATGTTTAGTTGGGTTGGCTATCCTTTATGTTGCCTTGAATCACGAGAACCCTTGTTGTCATCCTCATTCTTGTATAGCTATTTTATTTACTTACAAAGGCTTCGAGAAAACTTGTTCATTTGGGCAGTTTGATTGTGGTATTATATCTATTGGCTTTGTAGTTTATGAGTGTAGGTGGTACCTCCTTGGTTCTTGGTTTAATGATATGTTATGTATGTGTGAGATGGTTCATACCTTTTGTGTTGTGTATAATGAACACCAGTGATGTCTATGTGTGATGAGGTACACCCCTTTGCTTGATTTTAGTCTTTGGGTAATCGTAGGGAGAGTGGCTCTTCATGGGGGCTGGTGCACAAAGGGGCTGTCAGGATAACCCATAGAAGAGTTTCCTAAACAAGTAATAATCCATTAACTAAAATAGTGGGAATGGGTAGTCAAACACTAAACAAGACTAAACATGTTCCTCACCCATGCCGTTAGTGCTCTCAAAGGTTAAGGATGGGTTGAGAAGACCTGGTTGGTAAGGGAACTGCCTTGTCTTCACAAAAGGTAAGTGGTTCCGCATGAGTCACCCTATGGAGCGACACCTTGAGATAGGCTATCTAGATAACCATAGATGGAGGTGGCTCCTAGTGATAGGTAGTCTGGATAATCCATGTAAGGCCATGCAATGACACTCTCCTACTGTGCCCGTTTGTCTGCCCTTGCTTTGGTTGTCTCTCAGAGTGTTGATGCCTTTGTGTAATATGGTTAAGTGTTGGGTTGTGTTAGCATTGTCTGTTTGACCTCATTTGGATGTGGGTCCTTTCTTGTCAACTCCTTGCATAGGGGGTGGCCCTTCAGGTCCACAAGGTCGGGTGGAATGTGCAATGCACCCCATGGGTTTCCAGGTTGTGTTCATGATGTGAAATCAGATGTAGAGATTTTAGAGCTTCACCATAAGGGAAAACCGTTCCATGTGTTGTACTTCATTCTTTATGGATGTAATATATTTGTACTTGATATAATCTTCCCACCATTATAAGGGAAGCAATCTGTATTGTACTATTATATTCTTGATGTGTTGTATCTATGGAAATATGCTCCACAATTGTAATACTAAACTTGAAATTTGTATTGTAGTAAAATGATATTTACGTATTTATTCATCTTCGTTAATCATGGATGGTTGTATGCCATTTTATGTGATCTTGTGTATATGTGATTCCATTGTTTATTTATTTGATATTTAGTTTATGATGATTTTATTGGTCGGGAAAATTTTTAAGTTATGCAACCATGTAACCCCATGGGACTAGTTAGGTGTCATTATGTGATTACCATAATATTGATTAATTATTTATTTAATGGTTATTGCATAGATGTATAATTTTTTTTATCGGTGTTGGTTAGTTGTTAGTTGTCCTGTGGGGTTTGCGTGGTGGGGCATTACAGACTCTTTGGTTCCTAGCAACCGCTTCTTGGAAAGTAATGAAAATCTCTTTTTTCTTCTTCCCATAACTGATTCTTGTAATAATGGTAAACAAAAGAAGCTCCTTTCATTGATAACTCTCCCTTTACCATAAAGAAACTCTTCTTTTCTCTTTGTAAAATTATTCACAAATTCACTTTTAAGGGTAACCTCTTGTTATGAAAAAATGAGAGACTCGGTCAAAGACAACTGTTTTCTCCAAAGGTACTCACTCAAGTAACATTCTTTACAAACTTGTATCACCCTTACAAAATCATTTTATGACCATGCTTTACTATTAATGAATAAATCTTTAGCTTGAATCTCATGTCTATGTCATGTTTTACAAACCTCTATTTGGCTCACCAAATTTGTTTAACTTTATCGAATCTAACCCGTACAAATGATTATCCTAATAGGACAATTAAGAGGACCCAAGCCTTTTTAATCCAATGAAGCCATCATAATTTCTGCTTCTTGGACACTAGGACATCCTTGCCTAATCTTCTCAATAATACACTTTATTAACAATGTGCCAAATTGTTCGTCAGCTTCAAGGGAGTAATCAGATTCATTAGATGTTGGATTTAAATTACCAGATAAAGGTGGTGAAGAACCAGACATCTTACATAGTTTATGACACGAGCCTTTACCTACATCACCAGTTGGAGTTCCTTCTAATAATATACTTTCGGGCTTATATAGTAGCACTCTATAAACCATATATTGGCCTCATTTGGGACATAACCATGTGGAGACCTTCAAAATATTCTTGACTTAGGTACAATTGATAAGAATATCATCTAGGATCTTTAATAATCTTGATTATTTCTCCTTGGGGTGCCAATGCATTTATGCTAACTTTTGTTTAGAGCTTGAAATTATGAGAGAAAAGCTCCAGATGATATCTATGGCCAATCGATATAGTCATGTTCCACTTCCTTGAAGCCCTTATCAAAATCATGACATTCTCTATGCTAGTTATCTTTTCTTGAATTTTTTATATTGCTTCTATAATCTTGGCTAATGAATCCGCATTTGGAGGCCATTTCGTTATTGGATCTATGCTATAATATTCAACGAGCTCTTCATTCATGCTAGAGTAGAGTCCTTGATCCGGTGCAATATATTCATCGGTGCACAATGCGAACTGTCGGCCTCTTATGTGATTCTCACAACCACTTGGGGGATCGATACTCAGATTTTCATTTACAATGAAGCCCTTAAACCTTGCTATAGCATTTTATCAGAAGCTTCTAAATCCTTTACAACATGTCCATTTTATGCGTAATCCTACCTTATTTGCATCGTGCATTACATTGTCTCCTAAAATGATGTCGATGAATCAACCCTTTCACAAACTTTCAAACCTTTCCATTGGTGGTATATCGAGTTTGAGAAGTTCCGAGTTACCCGACAACAAGGATCTTTAAGCCGAAACTTTTTTGAACTTTAGAACCATGAAGTTGGGCATTCTTGGAGTTCAAAAACCTTTCAATGTGCCGACAATGAAGTCTTAAAAAAATCACATGCGAAAAACTTGGAGCCACTAAAAAAATATGACTTTAGTAAAGCAATTCATTTTGTAAGATAATTGAATTTTAAATCTTTTGTCATGGAAGGACAAAGTCATCCTTCTTGTTGAATAATCAGACTTTATAAATTTTACAAAAATTTCATAATTTATATTTTTCGCCATTTTTGACATTTGAAAAATATTTCTTCACGAAAATTTCAAAACTTCGGAACCATGGTTTGAGTTAAAGATGAGAAATCTCATATCTCCCTCATTATAGCTCTGATTTGCACAAAATTTGGATGGGATGATGAATTCCCTGCTAAGAGCGAAACTCAAAAACTATTCATCCCCAACAATCTGGAAAGTAAAATTTGGTCTCATTTGCGAATAGGTGATGGAAAGAGTGAAGCCAAAGATCTTGCACATGGTAAAGAATTTCAGCATGAAACCTTACTGGACTAGGTGGAATGGGGATAGAATCATTCCCATAATAGGAATTTGCACCAACTAACATAGGTTTTGAAAATTAATCGTTTTCATGATTTTCTAGGCTCAGATGCATGTAAGGGAATGCACTAAAATTTGAAAATTTTCAAATTCAAATTTTGGGGTAACAATGTGATAGCCTATGAGTCTCACAAACTCAAGGATCATGAGTTGAACTATCCTCCACATGACCTAGAGTTAGCTGGCATTGTTCATGCCTTGGTGAGATGGAGACATTTTATGTTAGGGCATCGGTTTGAGTTGCATAGTGATCACCGTAGTTTACAATACATATTCACGCAGCCAAAACTGAATGCTAGGCAAAGGCGATGGATGAAGTTCCTATGCAACTACTACTTTGAGGTGAAGTATATCCAAGGAAAGGAGAATTTTGTGGCGTATGCTCTTATTCGACGGAGGCATGAGCTTTCAATAGTCACTTTTGGAGTAGATTTGAGGGGTCAGATCCTTGCAGCACTTCCCATAGACAGTTGGTATCTGGAGGTGAGGATTGAGTTGGAGTCAAGTAGAGCCTTGAAGGGTAGATTTATAGGTTATTCCCTTGAGTTGGATGGTCTCTTGCGACACTTAGGTTGCATCTATGTTCCTCCTTCAAAGGGTATTCGTACCCTAATCATGTCGGAGGAACATTGGGCACCCTACTCATCTCATTTGGGTGTCAAGAAGATGCACGTAGACCTCCATGAGTTGTATTTTTGGGCTGGAATGAAGAGGGATATTGCAAATTTTGTTTTGAGGTGTTTGGAGTGTCAGAGGGTGAAGGAAGAACATCAACACCCCATAGGTCTTCTTCAACCACATCTTATCACAAAATGGAAATGGGATATCATTTCAATGGATTTTATTATTGACTTGCCAATGTCTTCTCACCATCATGATGCCATCATGGTCACCATGGACAGGTTGACTAAGGTGGCACACTTCTCTCCTATTTAGTCTTCATATAATGCTTCTTTAGTGGTTAGGATTTTCATGGAGGATATAGTTAGGTTGCACGGGATTCCTCGTAGGATCATCTCTAATAGAGATCCAGTGTTCACTTCAGCTCTCTGGACATCCTTGTAGCATGCGTTGGGGACTCAATTGAACTTCAGTTCAACTTACCACCAAGATACTAATGGGAAAATCAAGAGGGTTAATTAGATCTTTGAGGATATGCTCAGGATGTATGTCATGGATCAGTAGACTCACTGGTAGGATTATCTATATTTGGTGTATGTTGCATATAACAATGGGTACCACAATTCTATTGGTATGTCTCCTTTTCAGGCCTTGTATGGTCATCCATGTCAGAACCCACTAAGATGGGATCTTCTTGAGGACAGATTGATCCTAGGACCAAAGATTCTCCAGGAGATGGAGCAACAGGTTGTTCGTATTAGAGAGAATTTGGTTGCAGTGTAGGATAGGCAGAAGAAGTATGCATATGCTCATAGGGTTGATCGTCAGTTTTTGTTTGGAGACCAAGTATTCTTGCGGGTGCATCCGTGAAAGAGTCTGATCCACTATAGAAAAGACTCTAAGATCACAAAAAGACTCTAAGATCACACCACGCTTTGTTGGGCCATTTGAGGTTTTAGAGAGGACTAACCTTGTTGCGTATCGTCTTGCTTTTCTACCTCGTCTATCGCGCATCCACAATGTATTTCATGTTTCTATTCTTAGGCCATATTATCCAGATATTTCACATGTTCTTGACTAGAATTATTTATAGGTAGAGGATGGGCAGTTGGCTTTAGAGCCCATGGGAATTCTACAACATAGGAGACTCACCCTCAGGGGTTGAGACATTGAGCAGGTGAGGGTTGAGTGGGATCCTAATGACGATTCTTCAGCTACTTGGGAGGATGCATCCCAGATGCGAGAGTTATACCCTTTCTTGTTTGCATGATTCTAGGGGGAGGATGTAGTGCCCCTCATATTATCCTTTGATAGACTAATGGTCGATTTTTTTGGGGATGAGACATTATGGTACATTTTTTGATGTTTGACTTATTGCTATGATGATGGCTGTGGTGAAATTTCTATTATATGCACATGATATGATTAGTATATGGTTTTATTTGATTATGAGGACTAATCCTGTCTAGAGAATTATGTGATTATCTTATCATGAATTTTGTGCAATCATCTTGTGACTGATCTTATCCTGGTTATTATTTGGTGATATTTTACTGACGTGTCTAGGTGAAGGGGACAATGTCGCATCACACACTTCTGAGTGCCTTGTGAAGCTGCGATTTCCTTTCATGGTGTGCCTGACTATATGTATATGTATATGCATGATCATTTTGTGTGTTGCAGGTACTAGGCATCGACTCCACCCGAATTAGCAAGTTTGAGCGTGCCTCAAAATCCAATGGATCAGTTGATCAGAGATATCACTTGGTCCCCTAATTTTTCCAACATCCTTGAAGAGGATTGGTATCCATTTTGACATCCCGTCAGTGTTGTCTATATGATTGGTATGGTTAGTCAGTGTTGTTGGTGATTAGGTATTGATTGGTGTTTAGTTCATTTGATTTAGAATTTGTTGATAAATGCTTTGATTAATTGTCACATTAAAATAAAAATATTAAGTTAATAAGGTACTTTTGATAAGTAAATATAAATTCTTTTATATAATCATAGTTAATGGTAAAATAAATTATAATGTAATGCTAAGTTAATAAATATAAAAATAATTGTAGTGAATAATAAAATTGATATGTTAAATAAAAGACTTTTAATTAATTAAAAATAAATTATTGTTTGAAGGAAAAGACTAATTTAATAAATCAAAAGTTAATTTTTATTTGGAAAAGAAAAGGTTGGTTGGTTTTCCAGGGATAACGAACAATCTTCCTCTTTTTGTAAATATTGTTCTACTAGGAGTTTTTTCATTTTGTTTTGGCTGAAGGAATAATTTGTCTGCAAAAATTTCAAAAACTGTTGATTTTGAATTGGTATTTTGGAAAAAATGATTTGGGGATTAGAAGAGATTGGAGTTGCAAGTTGGAAATTAGGAGCTCAACATCAAATCTTCATCCCAGTCAAGCATTTGGATCTAGGTTGGAATTAAATTCTTTGGTTACTTTGTTTTTTTTGAATTCTATCTCGGTTTTTGAAAATGAGTGCTTAAATGTTTATGTTGTCTAGAAATGAAACATTTTTTTGTATATTTATTTTCAAATCGAAACTTGTAGTGAATGTAATTTCTAAAGTTTTTTCAAAGCCCTTTTCTAAAAATTGTTTTGTTCATATTCTGTAAATTTATGCACCCCTTGAGACCACATTTCTTTGGGGCATTTTGTCAAATTTAGTTACCCTTGCCTTGCATCCTCAAATCGATTTAATGTCAATAAGGCATTTCAACTGCAATATTGAAAAATCCATCTACTCTTATATGGGCACAACCCCTCTGCCTCTTTCATTGCATGCTCTTCAAAAATTTTCTCACTATTCGTTGCGTATCACATTTCATTCCATGCTATCAATTTATCCTCTATTGATTGCATTTTCTGAAGTTTTTGAAGCCCTTTCAATATTCGTATTGGCACACCCAACTTTCTTGTTTTCTTTAAAAAAAATTAATGAGGCTGACAACCTAGTTGCTATCATCATCCTATGAGCTAGGCTTGGCGTCTAGCCAGCCATGGCCGGTCGGCCAATTACTTCCCTTCTTTTCCCTGCAGACTGCCATGTAAGCAACACTTAGGGCTTTAGGTAGTGTCTCCCTTGGATAATGTACATAGCAATTTGGTTTCCTGTGCTAAACACTTGATATATTACATTTGGGATTTGATGAATATACATCATGCTTAGGATTCGATTAATCTGTATGGTATTTAGTAATCGATGGAAATACAATATGCTTGAAATTTGATTTATATGTCTTATATTTGGTAATCGATAGATATGTATTATGTTTTGGAATTTGATTATATGCATATATAATTATATTTATATATATATGTATATATGTGTATATACATATATACTTTTACCACAATATAATATGGTATATTGTATTGTAATGTAAACATCAGGCAATAATAATACATATACATATATATATATATATATATGTATATGTAGGTATATATATACAAATGTATGTATATATATACAAATGTATGTATATATATACAAATATATATACACGTATATATATACAAATATATATACACGTATATATATATATATATATACATGTATATATTATGACTATAGTAAAAGTACATTTCTCATTAGGAGAATTAATTTGATTATGTTTTTGATAAGATAAACAACATTTACAGGGCATCATACCTTTAACACAATGAGCCTCATATCAGAGGCCGAGAAAGATCAAGACCAAACAACAAAGATACAAACTTTTCCCAAGAAACAAAAAGACAGTCACAATGGAGACACCACCAAAGCACAACAGACTCACAACACCTGGTAACCAAGAACCATGAAGAACAACAATCTTAGGACCAACAACAATCTTCAGACATAGACCAAACAACACCCCCAGCTTGGAAATGCCAAGCCATGAACCACCTAGAGCAACAAGACTCACCAGAGCTTCTACTCATAAAAGACCAAAAAGAGCCACATCAAACACGAACCCAACTAACAGCCGAAAACTTGCAGCATAGGAACAACAACTCCAAGCCCATCTTCAGAAACTAGGCAAACCAGGAAGCCAACCCAAAATCCACCTCAAAAGGAGAGAGCTTCCCTCTAATGGAGAGGATCACATGAGAAATTTTCCCACCGGACCTAGAGATCTCTAAAATTCCAATACTCCACCTCCATAGGAGTAGAAGCCACCTCAAAAGGGACAACATTAGAGAAAACTAGAAGAAGCTTCCAAAGAAAACCACAACACCCATCTTCACCTCGAAAGAAGAGGGATCCACCTTGATAGGAATAGGTTGTAGAATCACAGAGGAAGCCACCACACTCATAGAAAAAGTAAACACACCAACCTTAAGCAACCCCAACAACAAGAAATGAAAACAGTGTAACAACCAAAAAATCAAGTGGGTCATGAGGAAATACCACCCAGTTGACCACCATAGGGTAGAGAACAACTGCAATCGAAACTGGCAAAGGACCACAAGAGCATCAACAAAAAAGTATCTGAAGCCACACCAATCCGAGGAGCAAGCTCCTCCCATCCACCACAACACTCCAAGAGCTATTCCCAAACAAGGAGAGGCCAACACCTCCCTCCACACCAGAGCCATCCAAAGGGGAAAGGAGAGCCCAACGACCAACACCACCACCCGAGCCAAAATTGATTTTTTTAAGTTAAGTGCATTGGGAAATTAAATAGAGAAAATTGATTTATTTATAATTTGATAATTGAAGAATTTGATTAAATAAGTGAATTAGATTACCCTTTTGTTATATATTGATTGCTGATTTATTTTATAAATATTTAATAGTTGAATTGTAAATTCACCATGTAGTTAATTATTGAGAATAATTGTTAGTGTGGTAAATGTTCTAATTCGGTGAATTATGTGGTTAAGTTAAAGAGTAATATGAAATGTGGAACCAATGTATTTTGTGGTTGTATTATTGAATTGTTGCTTGTATTGAATATTGTGTTGATCACTGTAAATTGGGGCGATTTTGGTAATTTTTCAAAGTTGGGAGTCTTTTTTGCAAGTTGTTAAGTTGGATTCTAGAGGTTTGGGAGGGATCATTTTTGTATGTACGGTTCTTTGATGGTTTCACTTTGTAAGTGGTTTGGAATTTTTTTATGTTGTGTGCAAGATGGTCAATGCCTTGCACTATGTATAGATTCTTGTGATTGTGATAAATGTGCAAGATGGTCAATACCTTACACTATGCATTGATTCTTGTGATTATGTTAAGAATGCATGCCTTGCTTGATGTGTAGGGTCTACTAGTTGCAAGTAGGGGGAGTGGCTCTCAATGGGGGCCAAAACCCAAAGTGGTGTCCACGATAATCCATTGGAGAGTTTCTTAATCCATTGATAACCTAAATAATGAAATAGGGGGATGGTAGATTTAATATTAATCAAGCTAATGATATGCCTCACTCCTGGCTCAAGTGCTTGTTTAGGCTTGAGATGAGATGGGAAGGCCTAGAATGGCAAGATTTACTACCTTTTCCTTATGAAAGGTAGGTTGATTCCACATGAGTTTGTATGGGGGCCAAGGATCGGTAGAGGCTGCCAGGATAACCTAGGATGGGGGTTGGGGCCTAGGAAGATCTGCCAGGATAACCCATATCAAGCTATGTGATGACACTCCTCCCTATTGTAGTCTAGCATTCCCTAGCTATATGTTCTCCTTCCATTGAGTGTGTGCCTCTGGAAGTGATGCAAGTGTTGTAGGTGATGTTGGTGTCATTAGCAGTGTTGTGTTGGAGTCATGTACTACCCTTGTTTATGTTAGCCTATTGTATTCTTGGCTATTTGTTTGATGTGGGACCTTGTGTTATCTCCTAGCACGGGGGGTGGACCTTAGGGTTCCACATGGTCAAGAGGTTGGTGCTTTTTCCTCCATTGGGTATTCTTGTTGCAGCATGGAGATTATCCTTGATGTTGTGGACTCAAGTTCATGTTCCAATTTGAGGATAAAACCCTTTCATGTATATGTATTGGATTGTATATCTGATGTATCTTTTATTGTAAATTGATGTATTCTTCCCACATTTACTCAGGGAAGCATTGTAGTAAATATTTTAACAGATATTGATGTACTCTTCTTGTAATGAATATTGTAAAGTGATGTATCTTGTATATGTGATATGAAGTTAGGATCTAGGAATATTACATGTGAATAATAAACTTTACAATGATTAAATTGAAGGTATTGAAAACATAATTAACGTAATTGAAATTCTTAAACAAACATTACAATGATTTGGAATCAAAAAAAGAATAGAAGACAAGAAAAAACAAGCTGATAACAGAGTTCACCAAACATCCATGTCTCTAGGTCTCTCTCCAATAGAGTGACCGATCCTTGATTATGCTTCAAAAAATGGTTTACAAGGCACTTCAACTATTACAAAGTCTTCTCACATCTCCTTGGACGGTAATGAATTACAAAAAAAAATCCTTCTCTCACAAGTACAACAAGCTTTAATTCAAGCTCCCAATGCATAGAGACGAACAATTCACTATCAAAAACTCTCCAAGAAAATTCTCTCCATAATCAGCACCTGGTTATAGTATAATTTTCTCAATCAAAAATCACTTACCAAATATTAGTCTATTCCCCCCATTTTAATACATAAAATTTGCCTAATATGGTTCATAACCATATGATTTTACAATCTCCCATTTACAATAATAGATATTTCACAATCCCCCTTAAAATAACATTTAAATCCTAAAATCCCCTAAAATTCCTCTTAAATCCATTCAAAATAATTCTCACCCCTTTTAATTAATGGCGCTTATAATTTTGAGCCTTACAAAATAATCCTTTTAATAATCTTCAAAGATTATTTTAAGCCCCTTTTATTTCTCCATGAATTCGGGCTTGATTAATTTAAGGGATTAACATTTTAAGTATAGGGAGTTGATATTTATTACTTATAGGATATATGACCTTCATTTTTTGTTTAAAACAAATCCGTTGCCTATAAATCCCACAAAATCTGCTTGAAATCCCATAAAATCCGCTTGGAATCCTACCAAATGACTTTATGAGGTTAATAAATAAAATTGCCACCACTTTATATCTCAAAAATAATGCATGGTGTAGTGGTGGTGTCTGAATTTAGTGAGAGGGAGGTCACCAGTTCAAATCTCTTTAATAAATTTTGAACCATCAAACATGTAGGTGTGCCACATGGGTGCCACATGGTGTGTAGCAATTGGACCATTTCATTACGTGAATGGCACGTGTTATTCTCTGACTGGTACACCTCACTACATAGTCACCTGCTAGATTGGATTCTATAATATCATGTGTCTTTATGTGCAGCTACCACATCATCATGTTTCCACGTCATCGTTCTTGCCACATCATCATTTCTACCACATCATCATTTCTACCACATAATCATGATCAATCTTCAACTTTGACTAACCATATCTTTGTTGTACAAGCTCCGTTTTTGATGAAACAAGCGGTCTTGCGATTGTGGCGATGAGCTCTTCATTTTGATGTTAATTTAGATAAATTTTGAGACGATCATTTTTTTGCCTTTTTGACTGGCCCTTGTACCTAGTTTGACCCCAACTTTGACCGAGTATAACTTGAGCGAACGAGCTCCTTTTTCATCCATTCAAGTTGCGTTGGGTTCAATTTTCTGAGCACTTTGAGATGGTGATTGATTTCTAGAGAAAATGGAACAGTTCAAAATTCGACAACAAGTATCCACCTAGATCAGTCCTCCCCACTAGAGAGCTTTTGGACCTCCAAAAGTTACATTTATTCAAAATTTAAGTGAGGGCATGGCCTCCCCACTTGTCCTATATCACATGTCCATCTCTACACCAGGCTCAATACCACAATCAGGACTACAATAACATTGTTGAACACATACATCATTTTATCACTTCCATAAGCATCTACATCAACTCTTACAACCATTAACCAATAAACACTGACTAATATCAAGTTGAAGAACAATGCAGATACTGTAGACATGCAAAATACACTCATACATCTAGTCATGCTTTATTAAACATTATTCTGTCTATTAATAAAATAAAATAATTTAATTAATTCACTAAGGTTTTCTTCCTAATTAATTAAATCAAATTAATTAATTAACTTCCTAAAGGTAAATCATACATATTTAATTAAATTCATTTTCCTCTCATTTGATTTAAAACAAATACAAAAATTCAAATCAAATGTCATATCACCTAACCTCTTGTTAGATTAATCAAATCCTCATTAATTTAATCCTAATCACCTGAATCCTCTAGATTCATCCACTTGCACAATAAATCATTTAAATTGATTTATTAAAACACCTATTTTCCTCACAAGGCATATTCCCAAGGAATATGCCCTCATTAACTCCCTTGTTTGACTTTGTTGTTCAAACAAAATTCCCCCCAAATCCCTCAACCATATTCATTTATTGCCATTTTCAAATTTGAAATGGGCACATTGGCCAAAACTTGCACAAGCATGGGCCAATCCCATTGTGACAAGTGGCTCTCTCTCATTCGTTGGGTTTTAGTCCCACATTTCTCAATCTTGGCCTCTCTCTCAATCTTTCCTACAAATTCAAGACATTTTCTCTCATTTTATCATCTACAATTTGGAGCATTCTCACTATAGGCAACTTGAGTTCACTTTGCATCTCATTGTCTATCATCTCATTTGGCTTATCAAGGGTTGGGAAAGGGCTATCTTCTACACAAAAGATAGCACCAATCCACTATGAAATAGGTTTATTTCATGTTTTATGTGCTTTGATCATTCTTGTCATTTGTTTGCATTTTGAAACATGGAGTATTATTTCATAAGGATATGTATTTTTGTTATGTTGTTTTTGTCAGTTTACTAACATTTGCAGATTTTGATGTCCACAAAATGGCACTAGAAGGAGGGCACCCATTACATTCCCTAATTTATTTTGTTTACATTTAAAATCCATTTTGTTTACATCTTCTTGATTAAAATGTTGCCTTCACTTTTGATTGAGGAGATTTGACTGCAGATATGAAGCCTCAAATGAATGGTTTTGAGAATGCCATTGTTGGGATTAAACAACAGTGTTAACATTTTCTTCTCAAGGCATCTATTTTTTTTTTTCTTTTCTTTTTTCCTTTCTTTTTTTTTCTCATCTGAATAAAAAAAAAATGATGATTGCTGTGATTAATGGGGGTCTTCAATTATTAAAAGGATAGTCAATTGTAGAACGATAGATGTGTGAAATTCGTTGCATGTTATTAATATGGAGCTCCAATTATCTCTATATTTCCACATTTGCATAAGAGAAGGAAGGCTGCTTCATATCATGTAATGATAGCTCTGATAGATTTGGCTAAGTGAAACTGTGCCTTTATCATTGATAAATTTGACTTACTGTTACTATGATCTGTAGTGGGCACACCAATCTTGTTTTGAGAATCGATTACTGCATTTGATGGTTGAAATATTCTGTATTAATACTGCCATCTACCACACCTTTGTTGCATTAACTTCAACATATTTCTTAATGCTTCGTTTCATCATTACCATTTGGTCCATTCCCTATGTTTATAGCTGTAACTGTGTAAAAGATACATATGCCAAGTATGGAAGCATAGAACGTCTGAGTCTATTCCTTTTCAAGTGCATGTAGTGTCTATTGAATCTTCCGCACATTCAATTGAATTTATTCATGTACGTGTATTCAGTTTCCTTCTCTTCACTACAATAAAGTTACTGACTTATTGGATAGTTTATGGATGTTTTCTAGTACACTCCTATCATGGATTCTTCTATATTACCATATAAATCTTGTAATTCTTATTTACAGCTGCCATCTACTAATGAAGCCGTGTATGGTCATTTCATCTTTCATTGTAGTAGGATTAACATAAATAGTTACGACATGGACTGTCAAGCAAGCGAGTCTGGACACCATAAGATTTGGTTGAGGGCTCAAGAAGTTGGTATCTGCATTTAATATAACCTGCCCACTGTGATCAAAGGCACATGTTTTTTCTGCAACCACCCATCTCTATTCCTACCATCCTTCTAACATGATTTTTTCCCATCTTGTCCAAGTCTTCCTTGCCAAGATTGGCATTTTCAAATGCT
This sequence comes from Sequoiadendron giganteum, assembly GCA_007115665.2. Classification (NCBI taxonomy): domain Eukaryota; kingdom Viridiplantae; phylum Streptophyta; class Pinopsida; order Cupressales; family Cupressaceae; genus Sequoiadendron; species Sequoiadendron giganteum. The sequence goes on from CM021108.1 coordinate 144,505,524, forward strand.
TTTTATTTCTTTTCAACCATGCGGTACCTCTAGTAATCATCCAACTTGCAGCCATTCTTCCTATCAGTGCACTCCTTTGCAGAAAAATCCCTTATGTGTCCTCTGAACTTAATAGTGTAAAAAGAAGTGTGAAATTGATCTATAAGCCCAATGCCGCTCTGATCCTTGGAAAATGAGCTTTCAATTCTTGGAGGGTTTCCTTTAATTTCTATTTGAAAGAATATGTGAAATGGTTGAACTCTTCAATACCTCCTTTCAGTTATGATTTCTCACATAATGTTTATCTTCTGACACACACCCCAAGTGGAGGGAGCCCAGCTATGCCTATTTTGCATACCCCAAGCTTGTAGACTTTCTTTTTAAAGAAGCTAGAGGTTCCTAAAATTGCGTAATAAGAAAATTTGGTCATAGAAAATGAAATTTGTTTAACTCAATAAAATCCTTGTACAAAATTTCACCGTACAAAGTAGATTTCTTTGGATTTGAAGACCATTCGCTGCCTATGTTTTCCTTCGCTGAGATACAATTTATTTCTATCTAAATGCGTTCGTGGTTCCTCTATCATCTTTTTCTTTTGGAACAATCATCTTATATTCCACTAGAAAAGATATCAATTACATGGAAGGCCTTGTCCAATAAACTTTGAAAGGGTAAGCATCTTAGACTTTACCCTCGGAGGCAAAGAATCAAGTCTGCAATTTTTTCTATTAAGAGTTCAATATAAGCTTTGTAGCCTTGTGATCATGCTGGACAGACATGATCACAGATTTTCCATAGTTGATCATGCTTGATAGAGAAAGGCAGAAAGATGCAGGAAACTTTCAAAATACCGTATAAAATTGATTAGTAAAAATCTTATCAAATGCTGGCCTTGATATGGCAATGTGTTGTTGATTTTAGAATAGGTTTAATTGAAGCTGCACCCCAAAACTAGAGAAGTGAAAGGTCAATAAAAGTATAAATGCAGGAGAAACCAACCATATGCTACCGTTGAGGGAAGTATCTCTCATTTAATGTCTTTGATCAAACTTCTTGAAGTTAGGTTTTCTTTTTTGTCATGAGAAATAATGGTGAATGGAATATGGGTTAGTTGTGCTTTAAAAATTTCTATTGATAAAGTTGAGACAATATCACTTAAAATAGAGATTTTCAAATTCTTAGGAATGTTCAATATGATCAACACTAGAAATTCATTGGTTTTTGATGTTTTTCAAAGAGATTTATAAAAGGTCGATATGAATTGTGTCAAAATGAACATTTCAATATTCATAACTAAAACAAACAATATCCAAGTCTACAACCGATGGGAAAAAGATACATAAAGTAGCATTGTTTATTCTCTCTTGGTTATTATTGTTTCTTTGGGAATACATTCATTATTTTTGAAAACATATCCATTATATCATTGATTTATTGAAACATCACACTTCTTACTTGTGATAACTTTGTAATGTTTTAGGTTGACAGTGGAATCAAATGAAAATGAAGACGAATGGAGTAGGGTTGGAAATCTGTTTGAAAACAAGATTTAGAAAAAGCATTTTTTAATGCTTGATTGAGCTTCCATTTTCTACCCTTGTTTTCTGTTTTAAACCAACTCACATTTCTTTTTGAGTTTAAAATTAACCATTTGACTTGATCTTTTAATTTGGTTAAAATTGAACTTAGAAACTCACTAGTTTTCATTTCAGTTTTAACAATTGAACAAGGCAAACTTTCACATCTCATTTTGGTGCTTTAAAACAAACTCATCACTTCTTTTATGGTCTAAAATGAACAAGTGTTTTTCATTTTTTGCACTCTTTTTCACAAATTAATATCATTTAAAAGGCGTATGCACTTCTCTCACGCTTCATGGCGATCTTGAGAATCAAAAGTCTTTTTATGATATTAAGTTGTCAAAAAGATTGCCTTCACACTTTGATTTGGGGATCTAAAATTGAACAAAACATATTGCGAGTGTGAGCAAACTTATTGCGTGTGTTATCCCTTTGTTTCTAAGTGAAGGTTGATCGAACTACGAATATTTTTGCTCACTTTTTTTTATCTTAGAGGGCCTGCCTTGTGGGAAAAAGTACTCACCAAAGGGAATGACCCAACCGGTAACACACTAAAGCCAAGTGTATTTCTAGCTGGGATATAAAAGTGGGTACTGGAAAAAAAGTTAGTATCATGTGGTTCGTTCCGACGAGAAGGGCAGCAATGGTCTCTTGCCGCATGGGCTAGCCTCCATAAATAGAAAGTTTGAACTAAAACCCCTTGTTTAGAAGGTCAAATCCTTATCTATTTTGTTGGTGCAAAAGGTCATGTCCTTTGAAGCCGCCCCACGTTATACATGCGGTTTTGTTGTAGAGATGAAAAGTATGCCATGGGAGATTCATGGTTATTGATGCTTGGATGACCCAAGAAGTGTGTGATGTGGAGGGGAGCATGTGTGGTCAAGCATCTAGTCATCCGCACATAATATGTGCAGCTGGATTCGTCCAAGTGGGAACCCAACAAAATATTGTCTCGTCATCCTAGGGTTGTACATGTGCTTGGAAATAAAAAATGCATTGCTTGGTTCTCAAAACAATTGAAAAACAAACATTCACAAAGAGCTTCAAAATTCAAACCCCTTGGAGGAAACGAATATCCTTGACGAATTCAAGTACTCTTGCTTTCCCTAAGGGATCATATCCTTAGAGGTTTCTAAGTGCTTGGATTTTATCATCATTTGTTTTCACTAAGGTTAAACATAGGAAAATTTTGCCCTAATTTCCTTGATTTCCACATAATGGACCTTGTGGGATGAAAAATAAAGTGGGACATTAGCCATGCAGTTTAAAACATTATCAAGAAAGTGCTTGTGTCAAAAAGAATTGAATCTAAGCAAGATAACAGAAAATTGAACCACACATGTGCTTGCAATCTTCTGTCTTATGGTTTTCCATGCAAACATTGGTATTTTGGTTTGAGTTACTCTTAGGGAAAAGCATGTTCTTCAAAACCTTGGTCTTGTAAACAAAGTACTTCTTAGGTTCATCTAGGATCAAGTCAAACTCTTCACTCCCTCCAAACATTTATCAAATTCCATTTCACTAACAAATTTTGGAACTTTAAAAACATCCTTATGCTAGAATTTTAGGAAAAATCAATATCATTTTGTTTGACTTAACACACTTAGTCAAATTATCAATCCTCTTGAACAAATTTGCCTCTAGGATAACACAACTTCCTAAGGTCTACTAGTTCATGATCACTTTGATTGGCTCAACACTCTTAGCCAATTCATTCTCTTATGTGAGTTTTCCCTAAGATAACACAACTTCCTAGGGTTTACAAGTTTACCATCATCTTGTTTGGATTAACACACCTAGTCAAACTATCCTCAAAATCAAACCAAACCAAGTCCTAAAGTCTAGCATTGATCCAAAGTTTCTAGAAGTTCAAACACCCATATCATTCACCCCTTTCATCCTTCATCTCATCATTGGTCCTAAACCCTCATGGTCAAAAAGGTCAAAACACAAGAGGAACATGGAATATAAACTTGATTCTTACATCATGAGTAATCCAATTCAACCAAACTATCCAAGCCTTACAATGCCAATTGATTTTCAAAACTTGCATTTTTACAATCCATATATGGGATCATTATCTCCTCCAAACATCAATGGTACAAATGTGAGCATGCCCAATCTAAATTTTGAAACATCTTTTCCTATGGTAGATTTAAGTCAAAACCAAAAATTACAAGTCTATCAACCAAAAAATCAAGGCATGATCCTTCCCCCTTTACCAACCATCAATCAACTGAATCCGAGCAACACCCCCTTCATAATTCAAAGCATCATGTCAAATCCTGCCATTTTTCCATTATCGCAACAACAGATGGCAACCATTCAAGCAACCCCAACAATCAACACCATTCCCAATCCACCACCACCACCACCAAAACACAACATGACAAATTCATTCTCTATCATGTTGCAAGCCACTCAACAAGCTACTTGCCAAAAGGCACTCCAAAACCAACAAGCTACACAAGCCCAACAAGCTGCACAAGTTGCGCAAGTGGCTCAAGTAGCCCAACAAGAACAGGCTCAATCTCAAGCCCAACACCAGGCTCAACAGGCGCAAGCACAATTCCAGGCACTATTGCAAGAAATCCATGAACAAGTACATCAATAAGTACCACAACAAGGATCCCAACAAAAAGCTTTGTTGGCACAAAAACAACTAGACCAACAACAAGCTTTGTTGGCACAATAGCAACAAGACCAACAACAACACAACCAACAATAAGCATTGTTGGCTCAACAACAAACACATGAATTACTCCTCAGCAAAGCTTGCAATAGATTCCCACCACAATTGTTGAAAATAATGATCAAGATCTATACATCGATGAACACCTTGAAGATATATCCACCTCATCTGATGATCAAATCAACATACATCAAGAGCCATTTTTTAGTCATAATCAAGACCTCTCCTACAAAGATCTATTTCAAGGAGTGTTGATGTTATTTGATCCTATTAACATAAACCAAGATCCCTCAACCAATGACCATGTTGAAAATGTCTCTACATCACCTAATGAGTTAGAGGACATATCTCAAGAATTTATTCCAAAGCATGATCAACATCTTCCATCAAGGTCTAGCAATAGTCCTTCCCAAGACATACTGACATCCCTCAACCTCATGATTATAGATAGTGAAGGAACATACAACTCACCATTTGATCCAAGTCCACTCAAAGATCAAGAGGATATTGAGCCACTTCCCATGCTTGAGGACAATGTCCAAGAACCCACTATAAGAAATCCATCCTTTCAAATTGACCCATGTCAAAAACTTGATCGAAAACATGTCGAAAGTAATTCCAGAATTAGTGAAGATCAAGAATTCTTATCTCCAAGATACTATAATGATCTAATGGGCATTCGCATATCTATACAAGATGTCACAAATGATGATCATATCCATATAGAACACACCCCTCCATCTACCCACGAGATGCTTTCTTTGGATGGACACGTAGATGATCTTCATTCAAAACAAGAGTCTCATACTCTTGACATCATTACTAAGGAATAAGAGTCTCCTACCCTTAACATTTGTACACATGATTAAAGTATATAAATTTATAGAGACATACCAAAGGTGGATCATGAAGAAGGTTTCTATAGAAGTTGTGAATTAGAGACATCATGTGGAAACATATCAGAAGGTTTATACAAAATTTGCAAACTAGAAACATCTTATGGAGACATATCAAAAATAGGTCATGAAGAAGGTTTCTATAGAAGTTGTGAATCAGAAACATCCTGTGAAATGAATCATGAGGAAGAGTTTTATGGGGACAATGAATCATCAACACTTCTTGACAAAGCATTACAATCTAATATCTCACAAGATCAAGCCAAAGATATCAATCAGGAAGTCATCCCACATGTGGAGGATCCTATAACTTATAAACTTGGATCACTCACCTTTTTAAGGGCAAGCTATTATATCAATGAATAAGTTATCACTTTTGAAGATACACCACAAAACATAAAAGGATTAGCACCTTGTTTCCAAGGTAAATCATATCCTATTGCAAATAAGTTTTTTCAGCAGATGAATTATTAGGGTAAAGGATTAGGTTTGCATGAACAAGGTATCCTAGAACCAATGTAGATTATTGGTAATCCTAAGCATCAAGGCCTTGGTTATTCGAAAATCAAGGGATCTCAACATATCAGTAAAACTTCCACAAAATTGGGGGCAACTTTGTCTCGAGCAAATGACAACATAGGGAGCACAAAGGATCCTTATGATGAAACCGATGCCAATACTACAACCCACCACGTCACGAATCTTCATCCACCCATCACCCCATCCATGAATTGGGACCAACATGAAAAGAAAGATTTAAATCAAGGTATGAAAAATGTCATCAAAGCAAGAGAAGCTAAGAAGCATATCGGACAAATCAAATACATATGGACTAAAACATACAAAGAAAGATGATCCCTATCAAACTCTATTAGTCGAAGAAACAATGGGGCAAAATAAAAAAGGGAAAAGTATCCATCAAATATGTCCACAAAGGAAAAAGAAAGCTTCTCAAGTGACATACAAAGTGTATCAAGCAGTTGGTCCTAATTCCACACACACTTCCATATCCACCCATCATTTCTCATCTTCCCAAGTTTGGAGAGTCAAAGGCTCAAAACTATCAACTAATCCATCTTTTACTCCTAAACGCTCTCCATCCACGCCTCCCCACATGATATCAAATTCTCACATTGAACATGTGTTGGCAACAACCCTTCATCATAAGGATTCAGAAGGCACTCTATCGCGATGTGCGCACAAAGACAAAGTTAACTCCGACGTCAACAAAGAAGATCAGGAATCTCTAAAGTTTCTTTCAAGTGCACGTATCTTGGAAAAGAAGCTTCTTCAAGTAGGATATTGATGGAACATTATGACAAAAGCATCAATGTGAGCATTACTAGGTGATTCAACATCAGCTTAAAATCTCTCAGAAAATACAAAAAAAATAGAAAAATGTCTTGAAAAAATGGCCACCTTGATGAAGACCTGGCAAATAGGCATGGTGACAACAAAAAATCAAAAAATATAAAAATCCAAAAAAATCAGAAAAAGGATTGAAAAAAGTAAAGAAAAAAATCGTCCTCTAGTAAAAACCACTTCGGTGGCACTTTGGACTGGTACCATGATGAAAACTTGGCAAATAGGTGTCATGTGTAGAATCGAGCATCTATGTGCCCCAATTCAGGAGAAAGCATCTTATCGCATCCATAATAAATTCAACATTCCATCCATATTATCCGCTCATCCATGAATTGTTTATCTATCTACCTTATCTAGATCTTGATAAAGGTTTGGTAAATTCTTTACACTTGCTTGTGGTAAAAATCTTGACATGGATCATTTTTCATTGATCCCATCCTACCCAACATTATCTGAACCTTGAACCACTATCCAAAGGCACATTCGCTTCTTGAAAACCTTATCTTATCGCAAGATGATCCATATCCATTCGTCCATCTATCTATCCAAGAATCTACTCATGGTCGTTCAAACATTGCTAGACATTGGGGGAAAATGTTTACATCTCGCTTCAGGTGTAAATCTTGATATGTATCCTCTAACTTATCTGGTAATCCGAACATTGGCAAACATAAAATCAAATTAGTCAAATAATTTGTGATCCAAAAATCCAAATCACTAGCCCATGGCATATTTTGACAGGAAGACACTCCTTATCAAGCTTTATCTTTCATCAAACATCAATCAAGACAATCCATATCAATCACATCTAACTAGCATGTTAGCGTCACATTAAAGCATCAAAACAATCTTGTTCCAAGTCAAGCTTCATCAATCTTGATCAATTGAATGCAATCAATTATCACCTTTTTTGACTTAACACACTTAGTCAAACCACCCTCTTGTGTACGAGTTTACTCTAGGATAACACAACTTCCTAGAGTTTACAAGTGCATTATCATCTTATTTGACTTAACAGACTTAGTCAAATTATCCAATCCATCATCAACTTGTTTGACTTAACACACTTAGTCAAACTACCCCCTTGTGTATGAGTTTACTCTAGGATAACACAACTTCCTAAAGTTTACGAGTGCATTATCACTTTTGTTTGACTTAACACACTTAGTCAAACTATCAATCCATCAAATTGATCAATCAACCTTAGCTTGGTTTTCAACAAAATATCAAAACAGAGCATTGATATCATCACATATCCATATCCAAATTGTCAAAATCATGCAAAAATCCAAAAAACATTCAAAAAACTCATCAAAATTTCAAAAACATCAAAAAAATAAAAAATCTAAAAACATCCAAATCATTCAAAATCCAAAACATGTCAAACTCCAAAAAAAATCAAAAATAGAGTCATCTTGCTGAACTACGTCATCTCTAAGCTTGAACGTAGGCAAGGTTGATCTTTGATCATCCCCCGAGACATTTTAGGTCAGTCCTTAGGCATCCGTCACATTGGCAATCCGTTTTCCCATCTAGTTTACAATTTAGGATTTTAGGCGTCCATCGCATTGGCAATCCATTTGCCCATCTAGTTTACATTTTAGGATTTTAGGTGTCCATTGCAATGGCAATCTGTTTGCCCATCTAGTTTACATTTTAGGATTTTAGGCGTCCATCGCAATGGCAATCCGTTTGCCCATCTAGTTTACATTTTAGGCTAGGTGTCTGTCGCAATGGAAATCAATTTTCCCATCTTTCTCATCCGTAGTTAGGTCAATTGTCATCCGAACTACGTCATCTCTGAGCTCAAACATAGACAAGGCCATCCTTGATCGGCCCTCGAGACACAAAATCCAAAAACATTCACAAATCTGGAAAATACCAAAAAAATTTGCAAAACATCACGAAATTCGAAAAAAAACCTCAAAACATCTGAAAAACCCAAAATGGTGCATCCATCTCATCTTGCTTTCACTCGCAATAATCATTGTTCATAATAAATCAATCGTTGCTTTCATTCTTTGGTAAGTTAGATAGAAGCAAGTCTAGCAGGTTCAAAAGTGAACACGTAAACATCAAAGTCTCAAGTCTAGATTAGTGAGTCAACAAGTTGATCAACTCAGAGTATCAATAGCTTATCATCCAATCAGTCTCACCAAAACCTTGATCGCTACATGTCCTACGATGAATCCTTCCCATGATGGACATAAGCATCAGGTACCTCAAAGTAGTTTAGTCTTTGGCTAGTGGTACAAAGAACATTAGCTTGTTTATTTACTTTATCTTGGTCTTGTTTAGACTTATCTTATTTTGTGCTCATTCCAAAAACCTCTCAATGATACCTAAATAAAACAGGTTTAGAGAGAAAGGAATGGGGCAATGATCATTATCTTTTTATCTGTTGTGCTTGTTGGATATTCTTGTAAAATAACTTCGTCATGCATACTTTGTTTTGTTTGTAGGAAGGATGTTTTAGGTATCTTGTTGACCACATAAGAAGGCTTTCCTTTTTATGTTTTGGCCTAAGATATTTAGAATATCTGAACTACATTTCGAATAAGGTTTCATTTGTCAAGTGTGAACAAGAGTACTCCTATCTATTTGACAAGTCAAAGTCCATCACACTAGGCGTAATGCCATCCTGGTTCTTAATACCTTGATGCATTGCACCTAGGTGTGTTATCAAACATAAAGAAGGGTATGCTCTTTATCTCTCCCATCCTTGGTAAGCAATTCATCATCATCATTCATCATCATATTCAATAAAGTTTCGATGACTAAGGGACTTGTTGGACTTCTGCATCTTCTTGAATTTAAGGGTTGATCCCTCTCATTCTTCTATCCTCTTTCACGCTAACAATGCATTCATCCTGCATCCATCTTGCATCCTGCATAATCATTTCATGTCATCATAGGACAACATCATCCATCACAATCATCTCAAATGCATTGCATAATCATTTAAGTTATTTAGGATAATATAGATTTGTTATTCTAAGCATCTTCCAAACATCTCATTAACATCATCATTATCATATATATCATATAGTCTGACCATCCATACATCCATTTTGAACCTCTTTGTCGCGAGATCAACTTCAATCTTTTCGCTCGATCTCTCGAGGGGGCAATGTACTAACGTACTTCTTTTTGCTGGGGCATCTGAAAAAATCAGATTTTTTTTAATTTCGATGTCAGCAACATCATTCTTTGAACCAATGCAATGAGTGCATTGCTTCAAAGAGGGGAAAAATGTAGACATGCAAAATACACTCATACATCTAGTCATGCTTTATTGAACATTATTCTGTCTATTAATTAAATAAACAAATTTAATTAATTCACTAAGGTTTTCTTCCTAATTAATTAAATCAAATTAATTAATTAACTTCCTGAAGGTAGATCATACATATTTAATTAAATTAATTTTCCTCTCATTTTATTTAAAACAAATACAAAAATTCAAATCAAATGTCATATCACCTAACCTCTTGTTAGATTAATCAAATCCTAACCACCAGAATCCTCTAGATTCATCCACTTGCACAATAAATCATTTAAATTGATTTATTAGAACACCTATTTTCCTCACAAAGCATATTCCCAAGGAATATGCCCTCATTAACTCCCTTGTTTGACTTTTTTGTTCAAACAAAATTCCCCCCAAATCCCTCAACCATATTCATTTATTGCCATTTTCAAATTTGAAATGGGCACATTGGCCAAAACTTGCACAAGCATGGGCCAATCCCATTGTGACAAGTGGCTCTCTCTCATTTGTTAGGTTTTAGTCCCACATTTCTCAATCTTGGCCTCTCCTCTCTCAATATTTCTTATAAATTCAAGGCATTTTCTCTCATTTTATCATCTACAATTTGGAGCATTCTCATTATAGGCAACTTAAATTCACTTTGCATCTCATTGTCTATCATCTCATTTGGCTTATCAAGGGTTGGGAAAGGGCTATCTTCTACACAAAGGATAGCACCAATCCACTATATAATAGGTTTATTTCATGTTTTATGTGCTTTGATCATTCTTGTCATTTGTTTGCATTTTGAAACATGGAGTATTATTTCATAAGGATATGTATTTTTGTTATGTTGTTTTTGTCATTTTACTAACATTTGCATATTTTTATGTCCACAGATACAAAAGAGAATGAATCAATAATATGTCTATCTTTCACAATAGGAACATGTTTTCCCAAGGGTGGCATGTGGTGCGTGCCGATTGGACCATTTCATAATGTGAATGCCATGTTTTATTCTCTGATTGGTACACCTCACTACACAATCACTTGCCACATTGGAATTCTTAATGCCATGTGTCTTTATGTGGAGCTACCATGTCATCATTTTTTCCATGTCATCATTCTTTCCACATCATCATTTTTGCCACATCATCATGGTCAATCTTCAACTTTGACCAACCATACCTTTGTCGTACAAGCTTTGTCTTCAACAAAATGAGTGGTATTGTGATCATGGCGATGAGTTCTTCATTTTGACATTGATTTTGAAAAATTCTGAGATGATCATTTTTTTGCCTTTCTGATTGGCCCTTGTACTTGGTTTGACCCCAACTTTGACCGGGCATAACTTGGGTTTACGAGCTCCTTTTTCATCCATTCAAGTTGTGTTGGGTTTAATTTTTTGAGCATTTCAAGATGGCGATGTTTTTTTAGAGCAAATGGAACACTTCAAAATTTGACAACAAGTATCCACCTGGATCAATATGTTAGTTCCAGCTAGAAATTTTCTTGATTATCAATGGACATGTTATGGAAGTAAATAATATTGAAAAAATTTAATGAGGTGTTTTCAAATGAAACTTGCATGTTAGATTACACATGTCATTTGAAAGTCAATGAAATGATTCTAGTTATCTTGATTATTGTTTTGTGAGTAGCGCAGTTAAGGAACCTTAGAGGACTTGGTTTAGATTATTATATCATGCAAACTAATGTTATTTATTAAAACAAAATTGTTCCATTAATGTAGCATTATTAATGGTGTCCTTTGGGGTTCCTTGGTGGGGCATTACATGATTAGTAATTTGGTGCTTTTGATTAATAAATTCATAGTTTTGACCTACACATTGGCACATTTCACCTATATATTGGTGCATTTGACCTATATCTTGTCACTTTTAAACTGTATATTGGCGTATTTTATTAGTATCTTGGTGCATTTGATAAATATTATAGTGCATTTGATTAGTATCAATCCTATTTTCATTTTAAGCTTTCAAACCATTACATCATACTTTTAGGTTTTCATTCAAGTAGAATTAAATGGGCCTAAGGCACCCCACTTGAGTGCATCATCAAAATATTGGTTCAAAACTCCATAAATTATATACCACTCATTACTACCACAACTTGGAAGGGTTATAGTAGCTAGCTTGGTGGTTAGAGTCCAAAGTTCTTTACACCATTGGAAAGATATCCAATAGCTCTAATTTTAGTTCCTTGAAAAGAAGGCCTTCGAAAACCATTTCAATGGACCAATGATAGTATTTACCCCAAATTCCACTTTAAAGGCCTCCAAAAATGTGATTTACTAAAATTTAGAAATATTAAAAATTAGATTTTTGATGCTTGTCATCTTTTCTTGTGCCAATGCCACCCAAGTGTCTCTAAATTGATACCGTATCATCGATCATCTAGATTTTTCATCTTGCACATCATTCACCAAGGTCTTGATACTTGGTCTCTACATATAAATCTCATGGAGTCTAATCAAAATTAGTCAAACATTACCACAACCATAGGTGATACTCAACATGAGTTTGACATTCCTTCTTATTTGGTCACATAAAATTGTTACCAAACCCCACTACCATCCTTATTAGGGGCTATGCCAAATTTATAGTGTTGGTATGTGGCGGCTAATCATGCTATACTATACACTCTTCACCTTTTTTCATTTTGTCATCGAAAAAGAAAAAGGTCGACTTTGTAAACCCTAATTTTATGGAAGCTTCTAAAAGCTTGTTATAAGAGGCTGGGATGAAGAGTTGTAGCATGGAATTATTCACAATATTGTAATAGGTTTTGCACTGGATAATAAAATCATTGGATGGCTGTGGTTTTGTGGATGTAGCCCAGATTGGGTGAACCATGTTAAATTCTTTGTGTTTTCTTCTATGTGTGTTTTATTACTCTATTTTATTGTTCAAATCTACATTTAAATTGTTACATATCTGCCTTCTAACCCTAACAAGTGGTATCAAAGTGGGTTGTTTTCGATTATCGTATGCAGGAATGTCTCACGGTTGAGTGGGAGTCTCATGGTTAAGTGCGAGAAATGGCAGACGAGGTTAAGTTGAAGGTTGAGAAGTTTAATGGGCAGAACTATCAGTTATGGAAGATGCAGATGGAGGACTACCTCTATCATAAGGATTTATGGTAGCTATTGGAAGGGAAAACCAAGCAACCCACAACAATGTCAGCTGAGGATTGGGATATTTTGGACAGGAAGGCACTTGGCAGTATTCATTTATGCCTAACACAATCGGTAGAATTCAATATTACAACAAAAAAGACAACTCAAGAGTTGATGGAAACTTTAGCGAAGTTATATGAAAAGCCTTCCACTTCGAATACGGTATTTCTTATGAAGCGTTTGTTTAATATGAAAATGGTAGAAGGTGGGTCAGTTACTGATCATTTAAATGAGTTTAATATGATTACCAATCAATTAACTTCTGTAAAAGTAAACTTTGATGAAGAAGTTAGGGCTCTTTTGATTCTGTGTTCTTTTCCTGAAAGCTGGAATAGCTTGGTAATGGCTATTAGCAATTCTGTTTCTAGTTCAAATACATTGAACTTTGATGATGTTGTTGATGTTATTTTGAGCGAGGAAATTCATAGGAAAATCTCAGGTGGAACATCCACATCAGATAGTGTTTTGAATGCAGAAAGAAGGGGTAGAAAAAAGGAGAGAGGAAACAATTTTGGAAGTCATGGGAAGTCATGAGGAAAATCAAGGGACAAAAGGTCCCAATCTAGAGACAAGAGGGATTGCTGGTATTGTGGTAAGGCAGGTCATTTAAAGAAAGATTGTTGGTCTCGAAAAAATAAAGAAGGAGACAAAAAGGAAGGAAATAAAGAGGAAAATGTGGTAAGTAATAAATCTGATGAGGATGCTTTGATTCTTTCCCTTGAAAATATTGATGATTCTTGGGTGTTAGATTCAGGGGCTTCATTTCATGCTACACCCCATAAAAATTATTTTCTTGATTATGTCCAAGGGGATTTTGGGCTGGTTTATTTGGGAGATAATGAACCCTGTCAGATTGTTGGAAAGGGAAGAATCAAAATTGATTGCAGAATGGGAATCATTGGCTACTACATGAGGTAAGTCACATTCCAATGTTAAAAAGAAATTTAATTTCTGCAGGGCAACTAGATGATGAAGGTTGTGTTGTTAGATTTAGTGATAAAAAATGGAAGGTTACAAAAGGTGCCTTAGTGGTAGAAAAAGGTGTGAAAGTAGGCACCTTATATCTTTGTACAGGTCATACTATTCCTACTACTTTAGCTATTGTAGATAAAAATCAATATTCAGGAACAGTTGTTGTAGTTCAATAGGCAGAAAATCAGATAGTTACTGTGGATTCTAAATCAATACTACGGCATAATAGACTTGGGCATATGAGTGCAAAAGGTATGAAATTAATTCATTCAAATAATGTTTTAATAGGTCTAAAATGTGTTAATACATATTTATGTGAAAGTTGTGTTTATGGAGAGCAAAAGAGAGTTAGTTTTCTCAAAGATGGGAAACAAAAGAAAGATGAGAAATTGGAACTTGTGCATACAGATGTATGGGGACCAGCTCAGGTGTCTTCTCTTGGTGGCTCTTAGTATTATGTTACATTCATTGATGATGCAACTAGGAAGGTATGGATTTATTTCCTTAGGCAAAAATCTGATGTATTTGCAACTTTTTAAAAAAGGTGAAGCTTTGTTGAGAATGAGATAGGTAAAAAGCTAAAATGTCTTAGATTTGATAATGGTGGTGAGTATTGCAGTAAAGAGTTTGAAGATTATTGTTCCTCTAATGGTATTCATAGGCAGAAAATGGTTCCAAAGACTCCATAGGAAAATGGAGTGGCTGAGCGCATGAATAGAACAATAATGGAGCATGCACGAACTATGATATTGCATGCTGGTCTACCTTTAAACATGTGGGCAGAGGCTGTAAACACTATTGTTCATTTAATTAATAGAGGTCTCTCTAATCCTTTGGGTTGTGGTATTCGAAAGGAAGCATGGATAGGTAAGAAGATAAGTTATTCTTTTCTCAAAACCTTCGTTGTGAAGCATTTGCACGTATAGATTCTGAAAATAGAACCAAGCTTGATGCAAAATCAGAGAAATGTATATTTTTTGGATATGGCATTGATGAATTTGGTTATAGGCTTTGGGATTTTGAAAATAAGAAAATTGTGAGAAGCAGGGATGTCATATTCAATGATAAAGTGTTGTACAAAGATCTATTGCAGCAACATGAGATGACATAAAAGGATTATGCAGTGCTGGATGATATTACAAACAACAATGTTCCAGTGGTTCCTCATGCTCCACAACAACAACAACAAGAAATACCACAAAATCCAGTGAATGTTAGGCGATCTTCAAGGATAAGTAGACCTCCAGAAAGATTTTCTCCCTCTTTGTATTCTATTTTATTAACTGATGCTAGTGAACCATAATGTTATCATGAAGTTATGTAGGTGGATACCAAGGTTTAGTGGGAGCATGGAATGGAAGAAGAAATGGAATCCTTGTTGGAAAATTAGACTTGGGAATTATGCAAGTTACTTGCGGGAAAATAGGCTTTACCAAACAAATGAGTTTATAGGGTGAAAGAGGAGGATGGAGGTAAGAAAAGATTTAAATCCATATTAGTTGTAAAGGGATTTTCACAGAAATAGGGTATTGATTTCGATGAAATATTTTCTCCAATTGTTAGAATGACTTCTATTCGTACTATTTTAAGTATTGTGGCTGTTGAAGATTTGCATTTAGAACAACTTGATGTTAAAATTGCCTTTCTCCATGGTGATTTTGAAGAGGAAATATATATGGAACAACCACAAGGATTTGAGGTCAAAGGTAAGGAGAAACTAGTGTGCAGATTGAAAAAAAGTTAATATGGCTTGAAGCAAGCACCTCGGCAATGGTATCTTAAATTTGATAGTTTTATGGTTGAGCAAGGTTACAACAGGTGTAATTCAGACCATTGTGTTTATTTTAAGATGTTTGGTGAAGATAGCTACATTATTTTATGTTTATATGTTGATGATATGCTTGTAGCGGGGTCTAACATGGATCACATAAAGGAGTTAAAATAACAGTTAGAAAATTCCTTTTCTATGAAGGATTTGGGGGCAACAAAACAAATCCTTGGTATGAAGATTACAAGAGATAGGAAAAATAGGAAATTGTTTTTATCTCAGGTTGATTATGTTGAAAAGGTGTTGCAGAGATTTCATATGGAGAATGCAAAAGTTGTTAGCACACCTTTGCCCAGTCATGTAAAATTGACTAAGGATATGTGTCCAAAGACACAAGAGGAGGAAGAAAAAATGTCCAAGGTACCATATGCTTTAGCTGTAGGCAATTTAATGTACGCCATGGTATGCACAAGATCGAATATTGCACATAATGTAGGATTTGTTAGTAGGTATATGAGTCATCCTAGAGTTGAGCATTGGAATGTGATAAAATGGATTCTCAGGTACTTGGGAGGTACATCCAATATATGTTTATGTTTTGGGGGCTCTAATATAGATTTAAAAGGCTATGTTGACTCAGATTTGGTAGGGGATATAGATACCAGGCGAAGTACCATAGGTTATGTATTTACAGTTGGTGGGACAGCCGTGAGTTGGATTTATCGGTTACAAAAGGTGGTTGCTTTATCCACCACATAGGCAGAATATGTGGCTGCAACAAAGGCAACAAAGGAGATGATATGGCTACAAGTATTCATGGAAGAGTTGGGAAAAACATAGGCTAAAAATCACTTGTTTACAGATAGCCAGAGTGCTATACATCTTATAAAGAATTATGCCTTGCACTCTAAAACCAAACACATACAACTGAGATATCATTTCATTTTGGTTAGTATTGGAGGATGGATAGGTAAAGCTAGAAAATATACATACAGATGACAATCCAACAGATATGTTTACAAAGTTAGTGACAAGGGAGAAGTTGAGGTCCTCTTCAACTTCGGTTGGCCTTCAAGGTTGAATTCAAGTATAACAGAGCAGCAAGGTCCAAGTTGTGTATTTCCAGTGGGAGCTGTAAGTGCAACAGTGTCGTCCAGGATCAGGCTCCAAGTGGGAGATTGTGTTGGTATGGAGCCTCATCAGTCTCCAAGTGGGAGATTGTTGGTATGTGGCGACTGATCATGCTATACTATACACTTTTTAGTACTGTACATTCTTCAAGTATTCTTGTCGGGGTCTGGGGGTGTCAGCCCTTGAAAAGCGGGGCTTTAGGAGCGACAGCCCCCGAGATTTTTTTTTTCATCTTTTTTTCATTTTGTCACCAAAAAAGAAAAAGGTTGACTTTGTAAACCCTAATTTTTTGGAAGCTTCTAAAATCTTGTTATAAGCGGCTAGGATGAAGAGTTGTAGCATGGCATTATTCACAATATTGTAATAGGTTTTGCACTAGTTAATAAAATCATTGGATGGCTGCGGTTTTGTGGATGTAGCCCAGATTGGGTGAACCATGTTAAATTCTTTGTGTTATCTTCTATGTGTGTTTTATTACTCTATTTTATTGTTCAAATATGCATTTAACTTGTTATATATCCACCTTCTAACCCTAACATATAGGAAAACACACATACCCCACCTAATCAACACAAAATCACACCCATTAAAACATTAGAAACAACTTATCACCAATAATTCATCACATCTAATCATTGCACAATATGCATTACTAATCTTCAAATCTCTTCGTTCATCCCATACGTTTCACAATATTTAACATCCAACATAACCATAAGCACTGACATCCAAATTCATTTATAATCTTCCACATTCAACATTCCAACACACACATACATCCTAAATCATTCACAATATCCCTCATCTAACATTCCACAATATCAATCATACATCCCAAATCATTCATAATATCCCTCATCTAAAATTCCACAATATCAATCATACATCCCATAAAATCAATCATCTATTCTATTATCCAATATTTTATAATATCAATCATAAATCCCATAAAATCAATCATCTATCTCCTCATCTAAAATTTCACAACATCAATCATCTATTCTATCATCTAAAATTTCACAACATCAATCATACATCCCACAAAATCAATCATTTATTCCCTCATCTAACATTTTACAACATCAATCATACATTCCATAAATTCAACAATCTATCCCCTCATCTAATATTTCATAAAATCAATCATACATCCCACAAAATCAACAATTTATATAACATTCCACAATATCAATCATACACCCCTTCAACTTACACCATCTCAAAATAACAATCATCTATCCCCCAATAAAACAATCATTCATTCAATGCATCCAACATTATACAACATCAATCATCGATCCATTCACATTTCACTATTTAAACTCCTATCAACATGTCTACCATCACCACTAATGACTTGGTATCACAAATCTAAATCTTACATAAGAATATTACTTACATGGAAATTGGACATACAAAGAAGAATTATAGACTTGAGGATATATTTCCTTACCCATTTGATTGATCAATACTTATGATAGCCTTCCCTCACAATTTTGAAATTCCTAAACTTGAAAATTATAAGGGAAGAGGAGATCCACAATAACATATATAATAATTATACATAGCTTTCCTAGAGGTTGCTTAATGAGACATACTTATTGTTCCTCTTTCCCTAAAGTTTAGGAGGACAAGCAATAGAATGGCTCTCTCATTTACCACATGACATCAAGACCTTTCATGAACTAGTAGAAAAATGATCAGTCATTTTGCCTATAAAATTAAATATAAAATATCTACGATTGATTTATGTAACACCAAACAAAATATTGGAGAACCATTCACTTCCTTCCTATAATGATGGTAGAACATGGCAAGAAAATTCCAATGGCCTCTACTTAAAATATAACTTGTGAGAATTTTTGTTCAAAATCTAAAGTAGGAGATAAGCTATCACTTACAAGTTCATCGTGTTAACACATTTGATGTAATTATAGAGAAAGGGATAACCATTGAAAAGGATTTCATCACTAAGGGTCTTGTGAAAATCTAGAAGGAAAATAAGAATACTAGACCTTAATATAATGAATAACCTCACCTATAGGATAGAAAAATACAACCATCATCAAATAGATGATCATCATTAAGAATACAAAAAAACACTCAAGGTTTTATCATTCTTAGAAGACCACCTAGGCATAACTATATGCCATGATGAAAATACACTCCTCTAGGGGAGCCTATTGAATCAATCTTACGAAAAATATCCCAATCCAATCTCATCATGTTAATAGAAGTTAGACAATATGAAACTCAATTCAAACCTCATGGTATAAAGATAATGAATATTGTGAAAATAATAGGATCAAAGGACATAAGACCCTTTATTGCATAAAATTAAAAATACCATTCAAGATTTTATTGACCAAGGTGGCATCACTATTGAAGATCATCCAAATTATCCATCAAAAAATAATGACATCAACAATATCCATAGCTCATATAATGAGAAATTAGGAATATATAAAAATAATTTTCATAACTATGATCAAAATCATCCGTCTTTGTCTAGAAATGACTCATCCCAAAATAATTACATTAATATTAGTCATGGTCATGACATATCCACCTCATTTGACTCCATAATAGGTCACCTCAAAGAAGCTTTCCCATAAGAATCATCCATCCGTCCTTCCAATACTTCATCCTTGAAACCTTTACAATATCAATCCACACCATCCCCATCAAAAAACTCATCCAATAATGACACATTTCATAATTTTCTCCAAGGGCTATCCATGATAGATAATCATGAACTCCAAGCTAATACAAAATTTAATATAATTCCAATTAATAATCAAGAAATCTTAGACTGAACACTATCATGCATCCCATCACCCATCATGCCTACTCTAGATAGTCCTATTCAAGATCCATTACCATAATAAAAATATATTGGCCATAAAAGAGTCCCTTATTCATACCCCATTATTAGAATTATATATATGTCAAGAAGACAATCCATATCATAAAGAATAAAGCATTGAAATGAATCAATATAAAGTTACCCAATCCTCCAATATCATCCTATCATTGATCAAGATCCAATATTTCTATAATTTCATGATTATCCTATCATCCATTTATATTCCATTCATGATCCCAAAACTGAAGTTGACTCCATCCATATTCGAATAACCTCCATTTCCTTAGATGAGACACTTGCCTCCCCTAAACATGAATGGTCTCCCCCTTGTTCATACAAAATAAGAGTCTTTTTATCTAGACATATTTGAAAATGATGAAGCTATAGCTAAAGTTCATAAGACTCCATGATGATATTCCAACAAATGACCATGAATATGGTTTTCATATCAACTTTAAGGAAACAACATATTTTGAGAAACAACCTAAGTTCCTTAGTCATCAAACTCATGCCACATATATTGATCAAAAAACTATTATGGGTTTGATCTAAATCTCATAAAATGATTAAGTAACAATCATAAAGATATATAAAGCACTAGTATCATATTATCTTGGATCACTCATTTTATAAAAGATAACTTTCTTATTGATGAGAAGATAACCACCATTGATGATTCCTAACACAAAGAAGAGTTACCATATTTTCTAGAACAACACATAGCATATTACAAACATAATCTGTTAAATAATACAATATTGAGGAAAAGGATTAGGCCTACATGAACAAGGTATTCTAGAACTATTACATTTTTTTTTACAATCCTAAATATCAAGGTTTTGGTTATTCATCAATCAGGAAATATAATGATGTTAGTGGTACCTCCATGATACTAGGGGAAACTTAATATAATGCAAACATATAATAGAGGCCATGAATAGTCCTCACAATAAGGTTTATTCCAACACTCCTCCCATCCACATGATAAATAATCATTCCCAAATCCTTCAACCTACTAGCTTGGACCAACAAAAGAAAAATAATTACAAAGAAAAAGATCAAAGTCAAGTTTTTGAAGCTAATAAATCTAAAAGTCGGAGTGGACACATAAATTCAAAATGGATTCTAAAGAAAATTGGATCATGTAAAATATCCAATACAAATCATAATCCAAGAGAAAATGAAACTATGTAGCCATATCAAAAAAGGCCTTCCATTAATCAAAAGTATCCACCTCCTTTAAAATAGTCTTCAGTAGCAACATGCAAAGTGTATAAAACCATTGGTCCAAAACACACTCATAATCTTACATTCATTCTCTATCATTGATAATCTTGAGTTTGAAAAATAAAAAATCATACATCCAAAATATAAAATAATTCATCCACATCTCACATCCCCCATCAAAATCCAACATCTTGTCTAAATTCTAAAAATATCAAATCCCACATTCACCATGTTGTGACAAAAAGACTTTATCATAGGGAATCTAATGGAACTCTATCATGATGGGCACATTTAGATAAATCCAACCTTAGTATCAACAAGGATCACAATAACATCCATGGGATATATAAAAGTGTCCTTATCTTAGCAAATCAACTCTTCAATGCATGAAATTATTGGCAAATTATGACAACAAAATCTACATCAACACCACCAGGTGGTCTTGTATAGTTTATGATCATTCATAAAAATTAAAAAAAAAAAAATATTAAAGAGAAATAACTCATCCTCTAGTGAAAACCACTTCGATGGAACCTTGAGAAAATACTATGGTGAAAACCTATTTATAGGAACTATTTATAGAAAAAAGAAAAAAAGAAAAAAAAGTAAAGAAAAATAGTCCATCCAATAGTGAAAACCATTCTTATGACACTTAGGGAAAGTACCATGATGAAAACCCATTCATGGGTGTCATGTGTAAAATCAATAATCTATGTGTACCATTATAGTTTGGAGTATATTATCTCATACATCATGCTTTTTATCCTAACACAACTATCCATCCAATCCATTCCATTTTCACCCATCTTCTCTATCCACCTTGATCTTGACAAATACTAGGGGCATATACTTCAAAACATGCTTTTTTCAAACTCTTTACATGGTCATTTACTTTGACCACATACTATCACATATCATACCATCACCTACATAGCACTATCCAGGCAATTAGCCTAGGTAAAAATGTTAGATCCTATTATGAAATAGTCTTTGAAAGTAAAATCCCTTATCCTGGATCTATTTACATAATACCTATCCTACCCATCCTTCAAATATCCATTTTCATTGCGCTAGTCCATTCATCTACTTACAATGTCCCATAAATCACTAGACACTAGGGATGGGTGATTACATCCTTATTTGGAATAAATATTGATATATGCCTTCTAGCTCACTTAGTGATCTAGACACCTTCGAAATATTCAAAAAAATCTCATATTCCAAAAATCCAAAAAATATCACATTTTCCAAAAATAAAAATAAAATAAAATATCCTAAAAAATAAAACAAAAAAATAAACTTTAGAGCATGTTACACTATCCCATGAATAATTTTTTCCATCAAAATCTCCTCCATCATCCACAATCCAAACAACCCCCATCAATCTCATCTAGCCTGTACACTCCAACATGATATCAAACCATCTAAAAAAATTTTATCCTACCCTTGATACAAATCTTGATCAATGTTATCCAACCATCATCATTGGGATGTATCCTTCCCAATCATCATATTTTTCTTATTGTTAACAACATAATCCTTGTGTTATTTTTATCATCAATAATGTTATCACTATTTTCTATCAATCAATCAAATAAATAAACTTTAGCTTGGTTAGTGACGATATCTCAAGAGATATTTGATATCCCATCCATAATAAATCATCACCCTAGAATTGACACTCAATAAAAATAAAACTATGCATCACACAAAAATATTGATCTTTCATGACAAATCATGAGCTAAGGCCATTGTTGAATCAACCTACTACCTAACTATCTATCCCCTGATCATTTAAGCTATCATCCCAACCGATTCCTTAATGAATATATCCTTCCTACAATAGGAACCATCTAAGATAACAACCACACTCTATTTGGAAAGAGATATGATGGTTTTTGATATGCTTTATTAGTTGGTTTTTTCTTTTGGTTTATCTTTTTGTCTCCTTCCAATGCTTTGTCAAAGCTGCCTTGATCTTTCAATATCTTGGTGTGTATAAAGGAGCATAGAATGGGGTATGGTCATTGATTTTTTATGCCATGTTTATGGAATGTTCTTATAATACGACCATGACAATACTTTCCTTGTGCATGTTGAGATAGCTTCTTGCATAAACACATGTCCTTTTCATATTAGGTCATTCATACCTTTTATGCACTAGGACTATCATGCTCTAATTTTTATTCTCTCACATTCAAAAAATGTTTCTATATGTCTGGTATGAATAAGGATAATCCTATTTGTTTAAAGAGTCAAAGTCCATGCAACATATACGTCACCCTAATTCCTCATACCTTGGTGCATAATATCCATTTGCTATATCAAAATAAGGATTTATCTTTATATATTTTTAACTTAACCAAAATAAAAAGTGAATCACCTTTCCATCCCATATCCCTCGCCCACCCCATTACCTACTTATAGCTATCACTAAATTTGATATTTGATTTACAAAACTCATTCATTCTTTCATAATCCTACATTCTATCTCATTTCTTCTTCCATACTAACTCATCTTCATCCCAAAATTCAAAATTTTACCCCTAGCCTTAATCTTCTCCATTTTATTCATTTCATACATCCTGATTCCCCGATTTTCTTCCATCCAACTCTATTTTTCATCACTAATCCACTAAACCTATCCTATTTTCCTATTGTGAGCTCAATTGGAAAATTATTCTTTTTGGTCGATCTCTCAAGGGAGAAACCTACCAATCTACCTCCATCCCTCAGTCTATTGGGGCACGCCATCACCTAAAATTTTCACACCAGCAACATGTCTTTGAAATAACACAATGAGCACAATATCTCAAAGAGGGGTAAATTGTAGACACTTAAAATGACTAACATATTTCATCTAAATTGTCATCACTTCTCGACATCATCTCTTATCAACCTGTTCGTCTTATTAATTAAATAATTAATAATTTTAATTATTTAATTAAGCAAACATATAATATTCTTTAATTAAATAATTTTAAATAATTTAATTAAAAAATCATTTTCTTATAGCCACTTTAATTAAATATTTTTTAATTACTTAATTATTTCTTCAATTTTCCACATTCACACAAATTAAATATTTTTTAATATTTAACTAATTTTTTTTAACTTTTATTCATATTGGTTAAATATTTTTAATTATTTAATTCATTCATACATTCTTTACATCCACCATAATTAAATAATTTTAATTATTTAATTAGCTAATATCTCCTCTAAAATTAAATAAATTATTTAATATATTTAATTTTCTTTTTCTAGCTTTAAATTCTTCTAGTTTCCTAAATATATCTTCATATCATGCACTTGGAATTAAATAAATTAAATTATATTTTTATTTTTATCTCCTAATTTAGTGAGTTGATTGAAAAGCAAACTCAATCCACTCTCACTCACTCTCACTTCACTAATCCATGTAGTTAGTCATCCAATCCATACAACCACTTAACTCCACATATTAGCCATTCATCTTGACATATTTCACTTGCATATTCATCATGATATTTCAACCAATCTCATCCATTGATCCCCCAAAGCATCATAAACTATTCATCATGTATCTATGAAAGATATAAAAAAACCATCATTTAGCCATTCGAGATCTCTACAAATCTCAAACTCTCCATGAATTTTGAGAAATCAATCCATCTTTGCATATATTTTTATCAAGGTTATGGTAAGCTAAGATCAATCCACATACTATCATTTACATCATTTCATAACATACATCAGAGTAAGATTAAACATTTTTATGGAGGTAAGATAGTTTAATTTGGTTTAATTTCATATTTTATGCATATGCACATATTGATGTGGTCATTTTGTTATTGAATTGGGTTTTATATATTTTCCTTATTTTCAGATTTGATAACATGATTTAAGCTCCACACTAGTTATTTCAATGTTACAATTTAAGATTTATTGGCATTAGATGATCTATTATACTCTTATATTATATTTCGGTGAGGTATAGCTCTATGTTTTGAGATCATGTGTTGATACAATGACTCTTTGATGAAATTTTAGTAGGATTTTTGAGGAGTCCACGTCTAGAGCTAGATGTGAGTTTAAAATGGACCTATTAAGGATATTGTTCACTCTTTGGAGTTTTTGATTACTTGGTGTTTCATGCATAGAACAATATAATTCCCCACTTTTGGTCCTCTTAATGGTGAATGATCTGATGGTATTGTCCACCTAATTTTTAAATGCATTCTTTTTTTATTTGTTATCTTATCATGTATGCTTGATTATTGAGCTATGGGTATTAGTTATTAGGACTTGTTTGAGGCCTATATACAAGGTTTGGTTTTTTATCTAATTTTTTATCTTATTGTTTTTTTAAATTTCAATGTTCTTTGAAGAGAATAAAAGATGGTTAGTGGATTTAGGTATATTCCCTTGTTAGGAGAATGGATGTAACTTTTTTTGTTTGATCTTCCTTTTCTTGATATATGATATTCTTGATATTTGGGTTGAAAATTTGGATGTTGAAGAGGCTTTTCTATTTTTTTTTCTTTTGAGAAGGGGATATTATTTATCATAGATTTACCATATTGGTGTTGGGAGAAGGAAATGCTACATGGTTTTGATGTGTAGGTTTCTCTTAATTGTATATTGTTTCCTCTTAGATGTTTTTGTCCACATTAAATTGGAGTTGAGGTTTGTATGAAGCTACTATCATCACTATGTTTGTGGCTATTTAGTATTATTGCACTTTATGATTTGGAGAACTTGGGAAAGCTATGGAGATTAGTTGTAGGAGAGTTGTTTGTATTTATTGAGTTTAAAAGTATGAAAAAGATAATGATTATTTTACACTATTTTATATAAGATATAGCCATGTTAAAATTATGAAATTAGATTATAAACAATTAGAAATAAATAAAAATAGAATTGTAAGATACACATATCCAACACATTTATATAATATATATATGGAGGAAACCCTTTTAGGTTAAAAAACCCTATATAGTATCATTTTAATAATTAAAACACTTGCATAATTTCCTATATAAAAAATATAGAAGGATCTTGGAGATATCACATCTCCTCACTTCCATATGGTGAATAATACCTCTTATGTAGAGTGATAGAATTCACTATACATCTCCAAATCACCCATCCTTTCAAAGTGAGGGAACCTCCTAAAATAAAGGAGAAGGGGTGGAAAAATACCTAAATAGATATTAGTCACACATTTAAAATAACCATTTATAAATAAACAATAATTTAATAATCATTAGACTATAATAATTTTAAATGGGATATACTTAATAAATAATATATTATACTTAAGGTTTTATAACCTTATATTAAAATATATATAAATGTTATAAGGGTACATGAATCCTAATAAAATTATGTTCTAATAATCTACATTAATGTTAGTAGGATGCATCATCTATAAATTTTTATAAGAGAAGAAATGAAGCACCCTAGTAAAGTGGGCCTTCTTTGACAGTTATAAGTAGTGACACAAATATATGTCAAAATGAAGGTCATTTATTTTGGACTACATGAAATTCATCTTGTCATAATTTATAATCCTATTTTTTTAATGATGATTTTGGTGTCTTATAAAGTTTTAATTGGAGCCAATGACCTGTCAAAGTATCCTCCCTCGGGTTCATTACATAGTCCTTGCAGGTCTTACATAATACACTACTTTTAAAAGTGAAAGATTTATAGAGAGAAGAATTTATAATATGTCTAAAGGACTTATTCATATAATGCCTAGAGGTCTTACGTTATTCTTGTTAGGTATTAAATCTAGGATTAATTCACTAGGATGTGTCATTTATATTCACACTCCACTCAATATCATCTTAAAGCTAATCACTACACATAGGTTTTATATGTGATGGTTGAGATTCCATTTTATTTTTTTCCGAATCATAGTATACCACTTGATAATTATATGAAAAGAACTAGAGAATTTTTTATGATGGAATGCTTTCCCTTGAGTGAAGTGCTCATTATATTCAATGTGTTTTTCTCTCTTATTATGTTTGTTGGAAATAAGGATCTTTGGTAAGAGTTAAATATGTGGTTATCATATAGTAAAGTGGTACTTTTAATAGTACCCAAATGAAACTCTTTCAAGTTAATATTCAAGGCTACATTGATTAGTATAGAGCTACTTTTATATTCATTCTTTTGATTAAATATCCATAAAAGGTATCTTGTTTAAGTATTACTTCATCCATGGCATAACACGTCCATCATTTCTTTTGAAGACATAGTATACAATAGATTTCCTATAAATAGAATCACCAATATAATTAGCAAAAATGTAATCAAATAAATTATATTCTTGGTGTAAGAGTAATAAAAATCATAATTGATTAACTTTAATATACTTCAGATATGTATTTATCATTTTTAACGATTATATTATAATATGTAAATGTAATACCTATTATATAGATAACATCTAGTCTAAATATGGCAAGGTAAATCAAACTTATTTTAAAATAACATTGATCTTTTTATATGATAGATTTAGGTTGTAAATATGTACTATTTGTAATAACAACTATTTTTTCATATTATATTTCTTTAGTACTATGTAGAATGTTCTTTGAGACAAAGAAAATTATCTTTAACAATTGACTTGATTTTCTTATACTAATTCATCTATATATGATCTATACATATAAATTTTAGCAAAAAAATTGAGTCAATACCCCCCCCAAAAATGATAATCAATCCAATTGCATTTTATTAGATCATTAAGGTATATTATAGTTATAACTTATGTGGGTATGAATTTTCATATTTTAATGTAGTAGGTAGTCATATACTAATTATAAAATCAAATATCTATAAAAAAGACTCTCTAAAAAATGGGTGAGCTATCGTAACTAGGCTATCTTCTTGGACAATTATTCAAACAATAACCACCCATTATAAATATGTGAATTATACATAAAGTAATTTAGAAAAAGGATAAATGATTGGTATAATGTAATGGAATTGAAACAATTCCTAACATCATCCATCAATATCACATAGACCATTGATGAGGGTAATAATCAATTGTTTGATGTGAGAATATAAGTTGTATTTAAAATTTGTTAAACTATAAGATTAGTTGTGTGACATGGAATTAATGTAGGATATAGGTGATATGATTGTAAATTAGAATTAAAATTATCAAGGTTAGGCAACAAAGCATATAAATCAAACCCTAATAAACAATGAAGCACAAATAAGTGCATAAAGACATAAAAACATGGAAGAATATTACCAAAATTATTCATTCCACGATTGATTCACCTTCATTGCACTTCTCCATTTTGCTTGAATCTAGTAATTTCGTTCAGATTTTGAGTATGCAATAGTAAGCCTATGACAATGACTAGCAAAATATCGAAGATTGTTGTCTCACACTAGCAACATGTACTTGCATATGAACTAGCTATCATGAAAATGATAAGGATAGGGTCTTTTATAGAAAAGACAAATTCGAATGAAGGGCTGAGATTTAATGTCAATAAGATGTGTCAATCAATGGCCAAGAATGAAAGATGAGGTATGAAATAGGGTTAGGGCTAAACTAGGGAAAATGATAAGGATTGATGGTCAAGATTAAATTATTAATAATTTAATCAAGAGTGGAGGTTAATTGAGACATCGATAGATAAGGATTGAGATGGATAAAGAGGTGGAGGGAAATTAAATAATAAAAAATATTTAATCTAGGTGGCCAATGAATAATTAAATATTTAAAATTAATTATTTAATTATAGAAGAATGTGACAAAGGGAATCTTTTGAATTAAATAATAATTTAATTCAAAATTCAAGAGAGCGGACTAAATTAAATAAATACAATTTATTTAATTTAGGAGAGAAGAGGCTAATGAATAATTAAATAATTAATTATTTAATTATAGTGGAAAGTGGATAAAAATTAAATAAATAAGAATTTATTTAATTTTAGAAAAAAGGGGACTTAATTAGTGATGTATTTAAAAATTTATTTAATTAATCAAGGAGGAATAAAGATAGAAATGAATTAATGAAATAATTAAAATTATTTAATTAATAGAAGACTTATGATTTTAGAAAATAATTAAATAATTAAAATTATTTAATTATTAATGAAAAAAGAGGAAATGATGGAGAATTTAGAAGTCACGGGCTGAGGAAATTTTTTAGTGTCTACATTTTACCCCTCTTTGATACAATGCAGTTTATCACGTTTTTCCAAAGAAATTTAATTCAGAAATATGTCCTAGCGTAAAGAGAATGAGGAAGAATGATGAGGAGGGTTGTGGTATGCCCCTTCAAGAGGATATGTGGGTTCAAAGAACACGAGTGTGCTCTCAAAATGGATAAGAGGACTAGAGGATGAAGGATATAATAAATGTTTGCATAAAGAAAATGGATGTTAGTATAGAAGAAGAACCTTCAATATTTTCCAAATACATAATAGGCCTTCCATTTAATCATCATTGAGTAGTAAAATGACATAAATGGACAACAAACACCATGGTATGACATAGACCAAGGTGTGCAAGGTCATCCACTTTAAAAATAGATGGTCGTAGACAAGGAATGTCTTAGCTCATACTAAAGGCAAAGCTGCCCTAGTCTTTTTGCCAAGACAATCCATAGACAACAGTCAAGGAAAAGACTCATGAGATATCATCACTCCTCTAAATCCTTCATGGGACATCCTTGAGGAAGCTAGTAACCTGACTCAAAGACAAATCAAGAAAAAGATAAGAAAAAACAAACCACAAGGTCAACAACCATTCAGAGTGTTTGCCAAAATATGATTATTTGATGTTTAAATGACTAGGTGATTGATGGGTTGAGTGTTTGACAACACCTAGTTTTAGGAGGGGAAACATGTCGTATAAGACGTCAAGTCTAGTTTCAATCATGTGACCACCTGTATAAGGAAAATGAATGATTGTGACTAAATGACAATGTTTGGCTTCAGGAAGGACACATCCTGTATAAGACATAAGTTTGATGGATCTGTTGATTTGACTATTTTTGACAATTTGTTCGGTTTGACTGAGTGACTTTGTTGATCTTTTGTCTTCTTGATGCATGACTTGTCTAATTTTTTGACAACTATTTGTGTGTAAGCTGACAATGTCTATTTTTTTGTGACTGACGTGAAAAACCCTAAAGGACCAACCTAGGTGGCCTTGGGGGCTCATCGAAAGATGGTCTTGCCTACGTAACAATGAGTAGAGACCTCATAGTTCAACATGAAATGCTCTTGTTTTATTGACAAATGAGTGAGTCATGATTTTATTTGACAAAACTAAAAGCTCTGACCTAATGCCTTAGGGGCACATCGATAGATGGCCTTGCCTACATTTAGTCACAAAGGCAATGTAGCTCGACTGGAGTAGATTGACAAGACTGACTTTGACTCTATTTTTGGGATTTTTGCAAATTATCTGGATGTTTTTGTGTTTTTGACATGTTTTGATTTTTTTGAATTTTTGAGGTTTTATGATTTTTGTCTTCTTGAAGTTTTGTGATTTTTTTGTGTTATTTTTTGGAATGTTTTGAATGTCAATGGATTTACAACTTGGGTAGCCTTTGTGTTAGATACCGATGACAAGGGAAAACGAAATCTAGGTAAAATAATGCATGTAGGATTGGTTGAATAGATAAAAGGATGATAGTAAATGGGATGGAAGTCCCATGATAGATGGATGGATAAAAGGATAGGCTATAGGGGATGGAAGACTCATGATATATGGATGGATAAAAAGGATAGGCCATGGAATGGAAATTTCATGATAAATGAATGGGTAAAAGGATAAGATATAGTGGATGGGATGGAAAGTTCATGATAAATGGATGGATAAAAGGATAAGATATAATGGAATGGATGTAGGCATCATAAGGAGGTAGGATGTGATCTCCAAGGGCTATGTCACATAGGAAAAACATGCTCCATTATAGGTAGTAGACAAGATTTTTCATGAAAAAGCTTATGACAAGAGGGAATGATAGGATAGATTGGTTTAGATAGGATGAGGTATATCGAGAGATATCCAAAACATTTGTAAATGTTTTCCCCCCATGTATTTATCAAGATCAAAGAAGGAATGGAGGATGGATGGATTCAATAGGATAGGTATGTATGTGTGTGTATGGATAAGGATGGTAGGATAGGATGGAAATGGTATGATGGGATAGATAGTTTGGATGAGACAATGTGCCCCCAAGTGTAAGTGACATATAAGATCAACCTACACATGATGTTTGTTTTATAGGTTTTCACCATGGTACATATCCAAGGTGCCACCAACGGTGGTTTTCACCATTGGACAAAGGGATTTCTCTTTACTATTTTTTTTTTTTTTGAGATTCGGATGAGATAGGGAGATATGGATAAGAGGGATTGAAGTGTCCAGTTTCATGAAAACTGATAGTCCTATTAGATGAATGTACTCACATATGGACCATGTAAAAATGTGCTCATAGGTGTTGGTAAGGGAATTGCACGAAAAAGGGATATGGATTAGGTAGATGATAGATTTATGATGTGGATTATGGAGGCAAGATAGTGGATTATGATGTGGATTATGTAGGATTTATGGAAAGATGGAGGTATGTGGGAATGGAATCATGACTAATGGTTGCACACACTATGATAAAATTTTAAGCTTTTGATGGGAAGGTGGTGTATGAAGCAATGGTGTTGTTTTCTTAGGAGTTGGTGGATGTAGTGCTTTTGGTACCCACATAAACCTAGTATTTTTTATGATTTTTGTTTGGATTGTGGGATTTTTGGAATTTTTGAATAGAATGTGCATTTTGGATGAAAGGGGATGGTTGGGATTTTGAAGATGTGGAAGAGGTTGCCTAATTTGATTTTATTGACTTTTGCTTAGGGACCCAAACCATTTTTTTTTGATCTTTTCTTTTGTAGGTATGGGCTTAGGTATATTTTTAGATGGATTTTTCTTTGACTCTTTGCATTTATTCCCTAAGGCATTAGGATTTTTAGGGTTTTTGGATTTATCAACAGAGGCATCCAAATTTTTATTTTTGAATTCCATGAGATAGGTGGAATGAGTGGAAGCTTCTTGTTTAGACAATGTGTGCATTTTTTGTTCATGATTAGGAATGTTGGGGTATTTATGGATAAATGGATAAGAGGATTGGATGGTAGGAATATTAGGTGTTGGGAGTAATGGTGATAAAGTGGATGGAATGATATTAAGAATTGGAAGTAATGGTGGTAAAGTGGATGGTGGAAGGTGTATGGTCGCATGATTTTGAAATTTGTAAGATAATGGAGTTGAAATTGCAACATATGTTTTAGGGACATGATAGGCTTTGTGATGGAAAGTGGACTTAGGAGGCATGGAGGAAGTACCAACATTTTTAGATTGTTTACCTTTGGGTTTGTATCCAAGGCCATATGAGCGTGAAGGGACCTTGACATGAATGGGCTCCAAAATACTTTGTTCATAAAGGCCTAATCCTTTACCTTGACAGTTCATGTTTTGAAGCATATTATGGACAATGGGACTAGGTGTATTTAGACACTAGACTTGAGTTCATTATTAGATGAATATGGTGAAGTGGATAAAGGATTTTTTTTTCCTAAAGAAGAACACTCATGGATGAAGGTGGATAGACCAATAGGATATGATGGAGGACTTGAGGTGGGATTGATATTTGATGTAGAAGGATCATTAGGATCTTTATTATGTTCATGTAGATCCAAGTTATTTGTTTGATATTCTATGTGTGCTTGGGAGGCACATGTCTCATCATGACAAGTGGGAGTTTGTGCATCATGGATAGGGCTATATAGAGGGGAAGTTTCTTCACTTCGAATGAAGGCCATGGAATGGAGTGGATATTCAAGTAGGTCAACAAGACTTTCATTATGTGGATCTTGGGCGTCTTTTTCATGAATGGTAGTGGGGGTATGGATAAGATCAAGTTTCCCATGGATAGGTTCTTCATCGTGAATAGTGTCTTGATCATGGAAAAGATATATGTTATGGATAGATTGAATGAAAATGATTTGATCTTGATTAGTAGGAGGGATTGATGTTTCCCCATGCTTAGGATTAGGCTCTTGACATACCTCTTGTCTTGCTTGAATGGAATTGGATGAGGAAGGTTCTTAGAGGGGCTCAATATGTTCTTGATGGTCAATCTCATGAGGGCATGATGGAGGTTGACTTGGGTTCATGGGGGGAGACTCTAAAATAGGTTCAAGGGGTTGTGGGTGACATGATGAAATTAGAAGACTAGGCATGGTGTTGGAAGAATATTTTGTAAGCTCAAGGATGGGAAATGGCTGACATGGTTGAATCCTTGCTAGTAACCCTTGGGTCACATCCTTTATAGGTGGATGGGTGGATTTGGGATTGCTTTTGTTATGTTTGAACTTAGGGCATGGAATTGATGGATGATTGGATGATGGTGTGGGTAATGAAGGGTTTGATGGGTTGGAATGTGTGGGGACCAATGGATTTGGACTAGGACATGGTGGCTTTAGTATATGCCTTTGATTAGATGGTGGTATAATATATTTATAGGATTCATGAACTAGATTGGTATTTCCCTTGTCAAAGGTGGCATTAAGACATAAGGGCTTTTGATCTTGTTGCAAAGGTGGACTTCGGCTCACATGTGCTTTTTGTGGGATGCATTGCTGGGTTGATATAGGATTAACATGGAAAGATGTGGGATAAGGTGATGTGGAATTGATGTAGTGCCCCTTCATAATTTTCCTTTCTTGTATTTGAGTAAGTTTGTATGGATGATTGGTTATGTCCCATTGTTCATTATTATATTGTTTAATTTGATTTTGAAATTATGTGGTAAATTATATATTATGAATGGCCTTGTTTAATCAATTAAATTAAATTAAATTGATTATAAGGTAATTTAAATTGATTTTGAATAAAAATAACAATTAAATAAATTATGTTTGAGAAATGTATTATGTGGAATTTGATTATTGATAATTAGTAATTAAAATAAACGATGGGATTAACACGTTTCAATGTACGTTGGACTCCGAGTTAGTTAGCCTTCACATTTTTTATTTGATGCTTTGCTTTGTGTGTCTATTCTCCTTGTAATAGTTGGGTTGTGTTTGTCACTCTAAATTTATGGTTTGAAAAAATACGTGTTGTGGATTGATAAATGTGTTCATTAAATTCTTTTGTGGAACTCCACTGTCAAACCTCACATATTTAATTCAATAGGCTAAGTTTTGTTTCGTAGCCATCCACATTCATTTGAAAGTTTCTTATCCTTTTTCAACATTTAAAATCAGCAAGACCCTTCTCATTTTGTCCCTTGAGGCAAGGTTTCCTTGAGACATCATTGAAATCTCTTAAATCAGGAAATCAGACTTGTTTATGGCTATGTTGGGCATCCTTCATTTATGCTTCACCTTTGTTTTTAAGTTTCTTCATACTTAATGCTACACAATTCCTTTACCCATTTATGTAATATACAATTGCGGCTTCCATGTTATCATATTTCTTGATGTCTTATTTTGAATAATCCATTTGCTTGTTGATACACCATAGTTTCTGTGCATACCTCTTTTTTAGATTGTTTCATTTAGCACCACCAATATTCTTCATGAGAACAACATGCCTATAATGGGAATGGTTCACATCTCTCAGAACAATTTCTCTTGCATTAATCTTGGAGATGAATTTAGATTTAGTGTGGAAAACATAACATAATCGAGGTTCTTATCAACTCTGACAACATTAAGTAAAAGCATCGAATCTAGAAATACCTTGCTACTTCTATTTGTGAAGTCAACTCATCCAACTTAGCATATCCTGTGATTTACCTTGAGGTCATAAATTTGTGCTTGGTTTGTGTTGCTATGTATGGATATTATTGTCAAGATTTGAAAAACAAACACAAAAACATAGAGCTGTTGCTCTATTTTCCAGTCAAACTAGAAATAACCAAAACTTAAATGTGAAAACACAAAGGAGACATGCAACTTGATTCTCTATTAATCAACTAGAAATGACAAACCATAAAACAAACTAAAAACATAAAAACTATTACAACTTTCTAGGAGCAATTAGAAGCTCCTCAACTAGACTGGTAATGATTAGGAGCTATCAACAACTCTCTATAACAATACAAATGGAACTATCTATTATTCCTGACAAAATCAGAGTGATTAGGAGCAATTAGCTGCTCACTGCAAACACTCTGCAACAACTCTGAGCAATCCGGAGCTATCAGCAACTCCTTGCATAGAATGTTTTATGTTGCTGCTGCAACTTCACTTCTTCCTCTTGAACCTTTTTTTCTGCTGCAAAAACTTCTTCAACTTTCTTACTTCTTCCAACTTTTTCCCAACTGATAGAATAATATGCCTTCAATCCTTTTTGTCCAAAAAAAATTCCCTCTCAAAATTTTGAAATCACCTACTGTAGTAAATGCCAATTTCAAAAAAAACTACCTCATTCAATTCTGGAGCTGTAGGGAGGATCCCCAAAATAGAAAGGCTCCTGACAAGTAGGTGAGGGATGCAGGGGGTCTGACGGATGAGCAGAGGCTCAGGAGAAACATTAAATTCCAACACTCCCCCTTTGTCCTAAGCCGACAAAACAACAGGATCAATCCTGATCCAAATCAACAACGCCCAATTTTCCTCTTAGGCGCACAAAATTGTCAATGTTCAAAGGCTTGGTGAAAATGTCTACTAGCTGCTGCTTAGACCTACAAAACTTCATTTTAATTTCACCATTTTCAACCAATTCATGAATGAAATGATACCTGATTTCAATGTGCTTGCTTCTTCCATGAAACACAGGATTTTTTGTCAAAGCTATTGATGAAATATTGTGACAATAGATCACTATTCCATCCTCTTGTTCTTCTTTCAAATCTGCCAAGATTCTTCTTAGCCAAATAGTCTGACATGTTGCTGCATTTTCTACTATATACTCAGCTTCAGCTGTTGATAGGGAAACAACAGGTTGCTTCTTGGAAGCCCAAGAGATAGCACCCAAACCCAAATGAAATACATAGCCCGAAGTGCTATTCCTATCATCCAAACTTCCTGCCCAATCACTGTCAGTGTAACCAGCTAGTCCATATTCTTTTGCTACTATGTACAACATGCCATATCCTTTGGTACTATTCACATACCTAAGGATTCTCTTACCCACTTGCCAATGGGTGTCTCTTGGAGTCTCCATGAATCTAGAAATCAGACTCACTCCATACATTATATCCGGCCTAGTTGCAGTCAAATACATCAAACTTCCAACCAAACTTTTATACATGGTTAGATGCACATTGTTACTGTGATCTTCCTTGCTCAACTTAAGACCTACGACTATTGGTGTTGGGGCAGGCTTTCTCTCAAGCATTCTAAATCTCTTCAAGATCTCATTTGCATACTTCTCTTGAGAGATAAAAATACAATCATGCATTTGTTTTACTTCCATGCCTAGAAAATAACTCAGAAGACCTAAATCTATCATTTCAAATTCTCTTTTCATGGCCTCTTTAAAATCAGCAATGAGGAAATCATCATCCCCAATAAAAACTAAATCATCTACATACAAGACAATAATTAAAATGTCACCATTTTCTGCCTTGATGTAGAGAGTGGGCTCACCATTGCTTTTGCTAAAGTCATTGCTCATCAAATATGAGTCAATCCTACTATACCATGCTTGTGGAGCTTGCTTCAACCCATAAAGAGCCTTCTTCAGCCTATACACCTTGTGTTCTTGGCCTGGAACTTCATATCCAAAAGGCTGCTCCACATAAACCTCTTCTTTCAATACTCCATTAAGGAAGCTGGACTTCACATCCATTTGAAATACCTTCCATTTGTGTTGGGCAATAATGGCTATGACTGCCCTCACAATCTCCATCCTAGCAACAAGGGCAAATTTCTCATCATAGTCTCTTCCAAACTACTGTTTATACCCCTTGACAACTAATCTTGCTTTGTGCCGGTCTATTCTTCCTTCGACATTGCTTTTGGTCTTATAGACCCATTTTACTCCAATATCATGCTTGCTTGGAGGCAAGTCAATCAGCTCCCATGTATTGTTTCTTTCTAATGCATCTATTTCCTCATCCATGGCTTCACACCATTTTTCCTCTTTCACAACTTCTTCAAAATAAATTGGATCATTGTGAGAAAATAGTGCAAAATTCATACTCTCATCAAATTCATCATCATACCTTTCATTTTGGTAGATCTCCCTTAGAATCTTGGTCTTTTTTGGCATTAGGGAGCCGAGAGTGGGGTCTGAATTTTCAGTGTTGCTGCTATTCTATTGAACAGGCTGATTCTAGAGCGATCGAGAGCTATCAGGAGCTCGTCCTCTAGCTATCTGTGGCTGCTTCCCTTTCTATTTGTTCTTATCAAGAGCGATTAGGAGTTGTTGGGAGCCATCAATCTCTACTGCTACAGGATTTTCCTGATCTTCATCTTCAATTTCTTCATCACTCTGCACTGTCGGGAGCTGTCAGGATCTGTCATGCCATCCCATGATTGATCTTCTAAAAAATCCATATCTCTACTAATGATAATTTTTTTGGTGATCGAATTGTACAACATATAGGCTTTGGACTCTTCAATTTAGCCCATGAAAATTCACTTTTAACCCTTGTCATCCAATTTTTTCCTTTTTTCTTTAGGCACGTGTGCATAAGCCACACATCCAAACACTCTCAAGTGTTCAACCGTCCATCTTTGTTTTGTCCATGCCTCTTGAGGTATCTTGTCATAGACTGCCTTAGTTGGACTTCTATTAATCAAATGAATGGTTGTTGCAACAACCTCTCCCCAATATTCTGTAGGGAGTCCTTTTTCTTTTAGCATGCTTCTTGTCATCTCCACGATGGTCCTATTTTTCCTTTTAGCCACTCCATTTTGTTGTGGAGTATAACTGGTTGTAAGCTCCTTTTTTATGCCATTCTGCCTACAAAAATTCACAAAACAATTGGAGGTATATTCTCCTCCTCTATCTGTCCTTAGGACTTTGATAAAATGTCCACTCTCTTTTTTAGCCTGGGATTTAAACAATAAAAACTTATTAAATGCATCAGACTTGTGTTGTAAAAATAAACCCATGTCTTACGGCTGAAATCATCAATAAAGGTCATAAAAAGTCTACTATTACCAATGGAAGTGATTTGCATAGGGCCTACCAAATCAATGTTCACCAACTCTAATGGTGCCCTTGCCCTTGTAGAGTTGCCTGATTAAAAGGGTTGCCTATGTTGCTTGCCCAAAATGCAAGCCTCACATCTAATATTAGGCTCTACTATTCTTGGCAAACCATCAACCATCTTGCTTTTGAATAAAAGACTTAAACCAACATAGCCTAAATGTCCATACTGAGATGCCATAGCTTGGAGGGGTCTTCAATGGTGCTCTTGAGGGCCGCAAGTTGTATTGCTATACATTTTCCATCCATGAGAGGTGCTGCAATAGACTGAGATGAGAAACACGTCTCAATCTTCAATGAAAACATCCAGTTCTTTGTCATTTGTATTGCTGCAAACACCTTTGTCCTCTCATTCTTGTCATAAATGACACATTTTCCCTTCTCCATCAACACTTTGTATCCATTCTGGATCAACTGTCCTACACTCATGAGGTTATGCTTTAACCCCGGTGCAAAGAACACATTTTGAACCTCCTTCTCTTCACCCTGCTTGGTGTGGATCATGATAGATCCTTTTCCTTTGATAGGAACTACTCCATTGTTCCCCATTCAAATTTTTGATGTAACATTTTTATTAATGAAAGAAAAAATACTTTCATTACCACTCATGTGGTTGCTGCAACCACTATCCAAGTACCATACTTCAGGGCTTCCTTCTTCACCAACATTTCACATGATGAAGGCTGTGGACTGATTACCTTGAGCCACATTTGAATCAACAACATTAGCATTTTGTCTTTGCTGATTACCGTGCTTCTTCTAGCACTCACTAACATAGTGTCCAAACTTGTGATAGTAGTAGCACTCAATGTTGCTCTTGTTAGTTCTCCCATTTGAACTGCTATTTTTTGTACCTCTTCAAGAGTTGTTCTAAGAGCTGCATGCTCCCTCTTAGCTGTTTTCTCGTCTCGAGCTTTCTCCTTTAGCATTTCCTTTCCTGGATTTGCCTCTACCTCTTCGGGAGCCATTTCTACCTCTCCCTTTGCCTCTTGCATTTGAATGAGCTTTGAAAGCTTGCTCATGGGAAGTAGTAGCAAAAATTTTAAAATGCTGCTCATGGGTATGGAGAGAACCCATTAACTCATCCACTGTCAAAGTAGAAAGGTCTGTCGTTGCTTCAATAGCAATGACAAGAGGATCATACCTCATGGGTAGACATCTAAGAAGTTTTTCAACAATCTTCTGCTCCTCTAACACATCTCCATTTGCTCTTAGCTGGTTCAACAAACTGGAGAACCTTGTTTGAAAGTCTGCAACAGACTCACTTTCTTTCATCTCAATAACTTTGAACTCTCTTTGAAGTAGCTGGAGCTTCACACCTCTAGCTTTATCAGTCCCTTTGTAACCAGTTTGAAGGATTTCCCAAGCTTCTTTTGCATACTCAGCTATTGCTATTCTAGGAAAAATGGCCTCTGTCAAGGCTGCTTCAATCAAACTCAAAGCTTTTGCATCCTTCTTTCTTTGTTCCTTCAACTGGGTCATCTGATTGTTTGTGAGAGCTGCAAATACAGCTGGATCAGTAATATCCACGAACCCATTTATGAGAAAATCCCACAAATCATTGGCCACCATGATGGTCTTCATCTTCTTGGCCCAAATTTCATAGTTCTGTACATTAAAAGATGGTGGTTGTTGCCAACTCCTTGCTTCATCTCTCGCCATGTCTCCTACAACAAAAAACTCAACACCCAGAAAATACAAATGCCTAAACTCACAAGGAAATGGGGCGTATGGCTCTGATACCATGTCAAGATTTGAAAAACAAACACAAAAACACAGAGTTGCTGCTCTGTTTTCTAGTCAAGCTAGAAATACCCAAAACTTAAATGCAGAAACACAAGGGAGACATGCAACTTGATTCTCTATTAATCAACTAGAAATGACAAAACATAAAATAAACTAAAAATAGAAAAACTATTACAACTTTCTGGGAGTGATCAGAAGCTGCTCAACCAGACTGGTAATGATCAAGAGCTATTAACAACTCTCTATAATAATACAAATGGAACTATCTGTTGTTCCTGACAAACTCAGAGTGATCAGGAGCAATCAGTTGCTCACTCCAAATACTCTACAACAACTCTGAGAAATCTGGAGCTATCAACAACTCCTTGCACATAATGTTTTCTGTTGCTGCTGCAACTTCACTTCTTCCCACTGAACCTTTTTTTTTGCTGCAAAAACTTCTTCAACTTTTTGACTTCTTCCAACTTTTTCCCAATTGACAGAATAATCCACCTTCAATCCTTTTTGTCCAAAAAACACATTCCCTCTCAAAATTTCAAAATCACCTACCATAGTAAATGCTAATTTAAAAAAAAACTACCTCATTCAATTCTGGAGCTGTCAGTAGCTGCAGGGAGGATCCCCAAAACAAAAACTCTTCTGACAGGTAGGTGAGGGCTACAGGGGGTCTGATGGGTGAGCAGAGGCTTAGGAGAAACATTAAATTCCAACAATTATATACTGGTCCTTTCTCTCTTGCGCCAAACATTCACATTGAATACATCATTTCAAGCTACAATATGCAATCTCATGCTGGCACATTACCTTGGTTATTATTTGTTTCATGATCTGTTGAGGTCCCTGTCCATAGCCGCGCACCTACTCCTGGTAGCACCAACACTACCTTTGCACTTACATCGAGATAATCCTTCCATTCTCTTGTGCATACCTGATGCCTGAGATTTCCTCTCTAAATTCTCATATTTAATACCATAAATTTTTTAGTCAAATAAGCAACATTACTAATTTGTTAAAAGTGAAATTCTATGATAACTGATTGACAATAGGAAGCAAAGAAATAGGGTAGGTATTGTAAAGGTCAATGGATGACTACCTCAAAGATCTGATTTAACCTCAACCCTCTCCAACCATATTGATTTGACATGCATCTAAGGCATTTCAAATAATAATTCTTTTTGACTTATTTCATTCCATTAAATTCAAACAATATTTAAACAAGTCTCTATTAAGTTTTTAGTTTATGTGGTATCTGATAGTCTGTATCCAGGGAATACATAGTATATCTAATATAAGTGGTATTGAATATAAAAACTTTGTAATCGAACTCGAAAATCATATGCTTATGCTTGGGATTAGATGAAATCGCTTAAGGATTGGAATATGATGGTCTTTTGTTAGATATTCGATGGAAAAGAGAATTGATTAATTTGTATTTAGGTGATAGGAGGATTTAGTTAAATAGATGCATTTGTTAATTTTAATTTGTGCTGTAATATTGGAATTTATTTACAATGAAATGGTGAAGTTTTAGATTTAACAAGTTAGAGGTTTTAACTAAATTTATTATTTCAAATTTTGGGTATTTAATGTTAGTTAAAATTTAGTTACCATTGTTAAGAAATGGTCTATTGAAAGTTGGTCTAAAAGTGAACTTAAGTCAATAGGAAAAAGTTAGCAATTAGATCTACTAAGAGTAGAAACGAGTAAAATGTATAAAAATATATATATAGACATTCGATATATGTATATATATGTAGGTGTATAAAAATGTATGGGCTGATGCAAAAAGTTAGGTCCACAAAAATCTTAAAAAGTGGAAGTGGTTTTATTTTTTTTTCAGAATTTGTCACACTTGAACTGAAAATTTGAGGCACTTACACAATGAATCTTAAAAAAAGCGAGTAATATGAAATTTAGTATTTTGAATCTAGTTTCCAAATATGTAATTTATTCAAATACCCAAATGATATAACTTGATCTAAATATGGCAAGGTAAATCAAACTTATTTTAAAATAATATTGATCTTTTTATATGATAGATTTAGGTTGTAAATATGTACTATTTGTAATAACAACTATTTTTCATATTATATTTCTTTAGTAATATGTAGAATGTTCTTTGAGACAAAGAAAATTATCTTTAACAATTGACTTGATTTTCTTATACTAATCATCTATATATGATCTATACATATAAATTTTAGCAAAAAAATTGAGTCAATACCCGCCCAAAAACCGATAATCAATCCAACTGCATTTTATTAGATCATTAAGGTATATTATAGTTATAACTTATGTGGGTATGAATTTTCATATTTTAATGTAGTAGGTAGTCATCTACTAATTATAAATTCAAATATCTATAAAAAAGACTCTCTAAAAAATGGGTGAGCTATCCTAACTAGGCTATCTTCTTGGAAAATTATTCAAACAATAACCACCCATTATAAATATGTGAATTATACATAAAATAAATTTAGAAAAAGGATAAATGATTGGTATAATGTAATGGAATTGAAACAATTCTTAACATCATCCATCAATATCACATAGACCATTGATGAGGGTAATAATCAATTGTTTGATGTGAGAATATAAGTTGTATTTAAAATTTGTTAAACTATAAGATTAGTTATTTGACATTGAATTAATGTAGGATATAGGTGATATGATTATAAATTAGGGTTAAAATTATCAAGGTTAGGCAACAAAGCATATAAATCAAACCCTAATAAACAATGAAGCACAAATAAGTGCATAAAGACATGAAAACATGGAACAATATTACCAAAATTATTCATTCCACAATTTATTCACCTTCATTGCACTTCTCCATTTTGCTTGAATATAGTAATTTCGTTCAGATTTTGAGCATGCAATAGTAAGCCTATGACAATGACTAGCAAAATATCGAAGATTGTTGTCTCACACTAGCAACATGTACTTGCATATGAACAAGATATCATGAAAATGATAAGGATAGGGTCTTTTATAGAAAAGACAAATTCAAATGAAGGGCTGAGATTTAATGTCAATAAGATGTGTCAATCAATGGCCAAGAATGAAAGATGAGGTATGAAATAGGGTTAGGGCTAAACTAGGGAAAATGATAAGGATTGATGGTCAAGATTAAATTATAAATAATTTAATCAAGAGTGGAGGTTAATTGAGACAACGATAGATAAGGATTGAGATGGATAAAGAGGCGAAGGGAAATTAAATAATAAAAAAAATAATCTAGGAGGCCAATGAATAATTAAATATTTAATTAAAGAAGAATGTGACAAAGAGAATCTTTTGAATTAAATAATAATTTAATTCAAAATTCAAGAGAGTAGACTAAATTAAATAAATAAAATTTATTTAATTTAGAGATAAGAGGCTAATGAATAATTAAATAATTAAAATAATTATTTAATTATAGTGGAAAGTGGATAAAAATTAAATAAATAAGAATTTTTTTAATTTTAGAAAGAAGGGGACTTAATTAGTGACGTAATTAAATAAATAAAATTTATTTAATTAATAAAGGAGGAATAAAGATAGAAATGAATTAATTATTAATGAAAAAAGAGGAAATGATGGAGAATTGAGAAGTCACGGGCCGAGGAAATTTTATAGTGTCTACATTTTACCACTCTTTGATACAATGCCGTTTATCATGTTTTGCCAAAGAAATTTAATTCAAAAATATGCCCCAACATAAAGATGATGAGGAAGGATGATGAGGAGGGTTGTGGTATGCCCCCTCGAGAGGACATGCGGGTTCAAAGAACATGAGTGTGCTCTTGAAATGGATAAGAGGACTAGAGGATGAAGGATAGAATAAATGTTTGCATAATGAAAATGGATGTTAGTATAGAAGAAGAACCTTCAATATTTTTCCAAATACATAATAGGCCTTCCATTTAATCAACATTGAGCAGTAAAATGACACAAATGGACAACAAACACCATGGTATGAGATAGACTAAGGTGTGCAAGGTCATCCAATTGAAAAATAGATGGTCGTAGACAAGGAATGTCTTAGCTCATACTAAAAGCAAAGTTGCCCTAGTCATTTGCCAAGACAATCCACATACAACAGTCAAGGAAAAGAGTCATGAGACATCATCAATCCTCTAAATCCTTCATGGGACATCCTCGAGGAAGCTAGTAACCTGACTCAAAGAAAAATCAAGAAAAAGATAAGACAAAACAAACCACAAGGTCAACAACCATTCAAAGTGTTTGCCAAAATATGATTATTTGACGTTTGATTGACTAGGTGATTGATGGGTTGAGTGTTTGACAATACCTGGTTTCAAGAGGGGAAACAATGTTTGGCTTCAGGAAGGACACATCCTGTATAAGACATAAGTTTGAATGACTTGTCGATTTGACTATTTTAACAATTTGTTCGGTTTGACTCAGTGACTTTGTTGGTTTGTTGTCTTCTTGATGCATGACTTGTCTAATGTTTCAAAAAATATTTGTGTCTAAGCTAACAATGTCTGATTTTTTGTGACTGACATGAAAAACCCTAAAGGACCAACCTAGGTGGCCTCGGGGGCTCATCGATAGATTGCCTTGCCTATGTAACAATGCACAAAGACCTCATAGTTCGACATGACATGACCTTGTTTTATTGACAAATGACTAAGTCATGATTTTATTTGACAAACCTAAAAGGATTGACTTGATGCCTCAGCGGCACATCGACAGATGTCCTTTCCTACATTTAGTTGCAAAGGCAATGTAGCTCGATTGGACTAGACTAACAAGACTAAATTTGACTCTATTTTTGGTAATTTTGAAAATTATCTGGATGTTTTTGTGTTTTTGACATGTTTTGATTTTTTTGAATTTTTGAGGTTTTATGATTTTTGTCTTTTTGAAGTTTTGTGATTTTTTTGTGTTTTTTTTGGAATGTTTTGAATTTCAATGGATTTACAACTTGGGTAGCCTTTGTGCTAGATTCCAATGACAAGGCAAAATGAAATCTAGGTAAAAGAATGCATGTAGGATTGGTTGAATAGATAAAAGGATGATAGTAAATGGGATGGAAGTCCCATGA
Organism: Sequoiadendron giganteum; assembly: GCA_007115665.2. Classification (NCBI taxonomy): domain Eukaryota; kingdom Viridiplantae; phylum Streptophyta; class Pinopsida; order Cupressales; family Cupressaceae; genus Sequoiadendron; species Sequoiadendron giganteum. The sequence continues at coordinate 144,550,448 of CM021108.1, forward strand.
TAGATGGATGGATAAAAGGATAGGCTATAGGGGATGGAAGACTCATGATATATGGATGGATAAAAAGGATAGGCCATGGAATGGAAATTTCATGATAAATGAATGGGTAAAAGGATAAGATATATTAGATGGGATGGAAAGCTCATGATAAATGGATGGATAAAAGGATAAGATATAGTGGAATGGATGTAGGCATCATAAGGAGCTAGGATGTGATCTCCAAGGGCTATGTCACATAGGAAAAACATGCCCCATTCTAGGTAGTAGACAATATTTTTCATGAAAAAGCTTATGACAAGAGGGAATGATAGGATAGATTGGTTTAGATAGGATGAGGTATATCAAGAGATATCCAAAAAATTTGTCAAAGTTTTTCCCCCATGTCTTTATCAAGATCAAAGGAGGAAGGGAGGATGGATGGATTCAATAGGATAGGTATGTATGTGGGTGTATGGATAAGGATGGTAGGATAGGATGGAAATGGTATGATGGGATAGATATTTTGGATGAGACAACGTGCCCCCAATTGTAAGTGACATAGAAGATCAACCTACACATGATGCTTGTTTTCTAGGTTTTCACCATGGTACATATCCAAGGTGCCACCAAGGGTGGTTTTCAACATTGGACAAATGGATTTCTCTTTGCTATTTGTTTTTCATTTTTTTTTTGAGATTTGGATGAGATAGGGAGATATGGATAAGAGGGACTGAAGTGTCTAGTTTCATGAAAAATGATAGTCCTATTAGATGAATGTCCTCACATATGGACCATGTAAAAATATTCTCATAGGTGTTGGTAAGGGAATTGAATGAAAAATGGATATGGATTAGGTAGATGATAGATTTATGATGTGGATTATGGAGGCAAGATAGTGGATTATGTAGGATTTATGGAAAGGGATAGATGAAAGGCTTATGTAAAATCATGGGCCATAGGGACATGATGGGGAAAATATGTAGGATAGTGGATGGGAGATGGAAAGATGGAGGTATGTGGGAATGGTATCATGACCAATGGTTGCACACACTATGATAAAATTTGAATCTTTTGATGGGAAGGTGGTGTATGAAGCAATGGTGTTGTTTTCTTAGGAGATGGTGGATGTAGTGTTTTTGGTACCCACATAGACTTAGTATTTTTTATGATTTTTGTTTGGATTGTGGGATTTTTGGAATTTTTGAATAGAATGTGCATTTTGGATGAAAGGGGATGGTTTGGATTTTTAAGATGTGGAAGAGGATGACTCATTTGATTTTCTTGACTTTTTCTTAGGGACCCAAACCATTTTGTTTTTGATCTTTTCTTTTGTAGGTATGGGCTTAGGTATATTTTTAGATGGATTTTTCTTTGACTCTTTGCGTTGATGCCCTAAGGCATGAGGATTTTTAGGGTTTTTGGCTTTATGAATAGAGGCATCCAAATTTTTATTTTTGAATTCAATGAGATAGGTGGAATGAGTGGAAGCTTCTTGTTCACACAATGCGTGCATTTTTTGTTCATGATTAGGAATGTTAGGATATTTATGGATAAATGGATAAGAGGATTGGATGGTAGGAATATTAGGTGTTGGGAGTAATGGTGATAAAGCGTATGGAGGGATATTAGGAGTTGGAAGTAATGGTGGTAAAGTGGATGGTGGAAGGTGTATGGTCGCATGATTTTGACATTTGTAAGATAATGGAGGTGAAATTACAACATATGTTTTAGGGACATGATAGGCTTTGTGATGGAAAGTGGACTTAGGAGGCATGGAGGAAGTAACAAATTTTTTAGATTGTTTACCTTTGGGTGTGTATCCAAGGCCATATGAGCGTGGAGGGACCTTGACATGGATGGGCTCCAAAATACTTTTTTCATAAAGGCCTAAGCCTTTACCTTGATAGTTTATGTTTTGAAGCATGTGATGGATAATGGGACTAGGTGTGTTTGGACACTAGACTCGAGTTCATTATTAGATGAAGAAGGTGAAGTGGATAAAGGTTTTTTTTGTCCTAAAGAAGAACACTCGTGGATGAAGGTGGATAGACCAATAGGATATGATGGAGGACTTGAGGTGGGATTGATAGTTGATGTGGAAGGATCATTAGGATCTTTATTATGTTCATGTAGATCCAAGTTATTTGTTTGATCTTATATGTGTGCTTGGGAGGCACATGTCTCATCATGACAAGTTTGAGTTTGTGCATTGTGGATAGGGCTAGATAGAGGGGAAGTTTCTTCGCTTCAAAGGAAGGCCATGGAATGGGGTGAATATTCAAGTAGGTCAACAAGACTTTCATTATGTGGATCTTGGGTGTCTTTTTCATGAATGGTAGTGGGGGTATGGATAAGATCAAGTTTCCCATGGATAGGTTATTCATCATGAATAGTGTCTTGATCATGGAAAAGATATATGTTATGGATAGGTTGAATGAAAATGATTTGATCCTGATTAGTAGGAGGGCTTGATGTTTCCCCATGCTTAGGATTAGGCTCTTGACATACCTCTTGTCTTGCTTGAATGGAATTGGATGAGGAAGGCTCTTAGAGGGGATCAATATGTTCTTGATGGTCAATCTCATGAGGGCATGATTGAGGTTGCCTTGTTTTCATGGGGGGACTCTAAAATAGGTTCAAGGGATTGTGGGTGACATGATGAAATTAGAAGACTAGGGATGGTGTTGGAAGAATATTTTGTAAGTTTAAGGATGGGAAATGGTTGACATGGTTGACTCCTTTCTAGTAGCCCTTGGGTCACATCCTTTATAGGTGGATGGGTGGATTTGGGATTTCTTTTGTAATTTTTGAACTTAGGGCATGGAATTGATGGATTATTGGATGATGGTGTGGGTAATGAAGGGTTTGATGGGTTGGAATGTGTGGGGACCAATGGATTTGGACTAGGACATGGTGGCTTTAGGATATGCCTTTGATTAGATGGTGGTATAATATATTTATAGGATTCTTGAGATAGATTGGTATTTCCCTTGTCAAAGGTGGCATTAAGAAACAAGGGCTTTTGATCTTGTTGTGAAGGTGGACTTTGGATCACATGTGCTTTTTGTGGGATGCATTGATGGGTTGATATAGGATTGACATGGAAAGATGTGGGATAAGGTGATGTGGAATTGATGTAGTGCCCCTTAGTAATTTGCCTTTCTTGATATTTGAGTAAGTTTGTTTGGATGATTGGTTATGTTCCGTTGTTCATTATTATATTATTTAATTTGATTTTGAAATTATGTGGTAAATTATATATTATGAATGACCTTGTTTAATCAATTAAATTAAATTAAATGGATTATAAGGTAATTTAAATTGATTTTGAATAAAAATAATAATTAAATAAATTATGTTTGAGAAATGTATTATGTGGACTTTGATTATTTATAATTAGTAATTAAATTAAACGATGGGATTGAATGTTTTAAATTAAAAATAAATAAAGATGAATATTATTATTATTTTGGTGAGAAAATAAATTAAACTTGGAAAGAAAATATATAATTTTAAAAGAGAATAATTAAATGGGAATAGATTTTTAAACTAATTGTAAAAGAAAATAAAATGATAGATTGGAGCACATACACAGTCTCAAACTATTTGTTGAAAAGGAATTTGTTGTCTTATTGAAGATTTTTTCAAGATTTTATTTGATTTTGTTCTCAAAAATAAAAAAAACTCTCTTTTTTTTGGAAAATTATTTATCTTTTCGAGAATATTTTCACGAGGGATGATTATCATTGGTCTAGCTGGTTTTCAAACAAAACATTTTTTCCTATAAGATTATTTTGTTAAAATAAGTTTTTCTCATTGATTGTTTTTCGAAGACGTATAGGGGAGGAGGTTGGGGAAGCTGTTGTAAAAGCTCGAACTAGGCATATTTATCTTTTCGAGAATATTTTCATGGGGGATGATTATCATTGGTCTAGCTGGTTTTCGAAAAAAACTTTTTTTGCCTATAAGATTATTTTGTGAAAATAAGTATTTCTCTGTGGGGAAGCTGTTGCAAAAGCTCGAATTAGGTATCAACTCATTTCAATGTGCGTTGGACTCCGGGTTAGTTAGCCTTCACATTTTTGCTTCGATGCTTTTCTTTGTGTGTCTATTCTCCTCTTGATAGTTAGGTTGTGTTTGTCGCTCTATATTTATGGTTTGAAAATCTGCATGTTGTGGATTGATAAATGTGTTCATTAAATTCTTTCGTGGAACTCCACTATCAAACCTCACATATTTAATTTGATAGGCTAAGTTTTGTTTCGTAGCCATCCACATTCATTTGAAAGTTTCTTATCCTTTTTCAACATTTACAATCGGCAAGACCCTTCTCATGTTGTCCCTTGAGGCAAGTTTTTCTTGAGACATCATTGAAATCTCTTAAATCAGGAAATCAGACTTGTTTATGGCCGTGTTGGGCATCCTTCGTTTATGCTTCACATTTGTTTTTAAGTTTCTTCATACTTAATGCTGCACATTTCCTTTACCCATTTATGTAATCTACAATCAAGGCTTCCATGTTATCATATTTCTTGAGGTCTTGTTTTGAATAATCCATTTGCTTGTTGATACACCATAGTTTCTGTGCATTCCTATTTTTTAGATTGTTTCATTTAGCACCACCAATATTCTTCCCGAGAACAACATGCCTATAATGGCAATGGTTCACATCTCTCAGAACAATTTCTCTTGCATTAATCTTGGAGATGAATTTAGATGTAGCGTGGAAAACATAATATACTCAAGGTTCTTATCAACTCTGACAACATTAAGTAAAAGTATCGAATCTGGAAATACCTTGCTACTTCTATTTGTGAAGTCAACTCCTCCAACTTAGCATATCCTGTGATTTACCTTGAGGTCATAAATTTGTGCCTGGTTTGTGTTGCTATGTATGAATATTATATACTGGTCCTTTCTCTCCTTAGCCAAACATTCACATTGAATACATCGTTTTCAAGCTACAATATGCGATCTCATGCTGGCACATTACCTTGGTTATTATTTGTTTCATGATCTCTAGAGGTCCTTGTCCATAGCCACACACCTTCTCCTGGTAGCACCAACACTACCTTTGCACTTACATAAGGGTAATCCTTCCATTCTCTTGTGTGTACCTTATGCCTAAGATTTCCTCTCTAAATTCTCATATTTAATACCATAAAAGTTTTAGTCAAATAAGCAACATTACTAATTCGTTAAAATTGGAATTCTATGACAACTGATTGACAATAGGAAGCAAAGAAATAGGTTAGGCATTGTAAAGGTCAATGGATGACTACCTCAAAGATCTGATTTAACCTCAACCCTCTCCAACCATATTGATTTGACATGCATCTAAGGCATTTCAAATAATAATTCTTTTTGACTTATTTCATTCCATTAAATTCAAACAATATTTAAACAAGTCTCTATTAAGTTTTCAGTTTATGTGGTATCTGATAGTTTGTAACACCCCTCCGTTTTGCTTTCTGGACTGGATAGTGTGTCCTTGTTTTGTTTTGAGTTATGCTTTTGAAAATTCAGATACTTTATCTTGTGTGTGTATTGGATCACCATTTATTGTGCGATAGACTATTCTATGTGATGTGACTTGAGTTATCTGATGATTTATGTTATATGTTTTAATTAGTGTAATGATGTTAGTGATATAACATGTTAGTGCTTATGAGAATATTCGATGTATTGTAGAAGTGTCAGTTTTGTTGAGTGTATTGGTGAAGAGGATGGATTCACATCACTCGCTTGCGAGCGCCCTATGAATCTATGATTTCTTCTTTACGGTGTGTATCTTATGCTATTGATATTATATGATGTTGGTTACTATGTTTTCAGGTTTGCAGGTACATGACACCGACTCCACCTGGTTTCATAGGTCTGAGCATGTCGATCCAACGGTTAAGTTGAAGGGAGATAGTAGCTAGGTAACATGTGTCAAGTCTACACCCTAGCCATAGTGTGTCATCAGTTGTCTGTGTCAAGTCGTTGTTTGCCTTACTTTAATGTTATTTAATTTTAAAGATTCTTGTTTTGGAAATAAATGTTTAGAATAATTGCATTAAATGATGTTGATGGTTATTTGATTTAATTTATGCAATGTGGATAAAAGTTTATATTTAAATTAATTAATTATATTTAATTTATTTAATTGATTAAATTTAATCCAAGGGGTTGAATCTAATTATTAAATAATTAAATTAATTAATTAAATGTGATGCAAGAAAATTAAAAGAAATAAAAGAATTAAAATTAAATTTGGAATTTAATTTCAATTTGTGGAAGTTTAATTATTTTGGAATTTCATTTCAATTAAGTTGGAATTAATTTAGAAATTGAAATTGGATTTTAAAAAGCAAAGTTGGTTTTCAATTTTTGGAGATAATTGATATTTAGATATTTTAAGTTTCAGTTTTGCATGCAAAATCAGATTTGGTTGTGCAAGATATTTTTCAATTAGGCATGCATGTGTGAGTTGAATTTAGGAATTAAGGATGGATTGCAAAATTCAGGCATAGAGGGAATTTTGGTAGAGGAAAATCTTCTTTTGGTGTGAGGATAATTTTGGGAAAATTGCACAGAGGAAGGGTTGAAGCAACTTTTGGTTTTGGAAGTGATTTGAGGAAAGTCAGTTTGCAATTGTTGAAGTTTTTGGGATTGGATCCGTTGCACGTTTAAGGAAAATACAGGGAATTCTTGAAGAAGGCTTGCATTAGAAATTTATTCTCTTCTTGTAGCTTCGAATTACAGGTTTTGTTCTGTGGTTTTCTTGTTCTATTTTATTCAAAACAAATATATATTGTTCATGAAATCTATTTGTTGAATTCATTGAGAATTAGGATTTGATAATTGAAACTAGATTTAAATTAAACCAAAACTGTGGGGAAAATTGGGTAAATCTCTGTAGAAGTTAATTTAATTTGGGAAATGGATTGTTTTGTTGTTTAAATCGAACTTTGAGGTCAAACAAAATATTAGATTATTTTTTAGAAAATTTAAACCTTTGTGAAAATTATGTTGAAGAAAACTAGGGAGTTAGAAAACTTCTGGGTTCAATTTAGATCCATTTGATTTTATTATTCTTTTAATTATTCATGAATTCAAAGAAATAATTTAAAAGATTTAGTTTTTGTTAAACCTCTGTGAAAATTTGATTTTCTGGAAAATCTCTTCAATCTGTCTTGTAATTGTAATTTTGGAATATATATATATATATATATACATATGTACATATATATATTTTATTAAATATATATATATATATATATATACATATAATATATATATATATATAGTTTCATATATTAAAATACTGGTTTACTCCGTACTTCGTACATCGTCCATAGTTGCGTCCTTAGTTAAGGGTTTCATTTTTTTTTATTAACTGGAATTTTGAAAATTAATATACCGCCAGATTTTATTTTGTTTGGAATCCAATATCGGATGGGGGAGACATGGGAGGCGTTGCCTCCACAACCACCCCATGAGGGGATGACTGTGGAGGGAGACCTCCGCAGTCCCCTCCCAAACCCATTTCCTCTATGCGGCCAAGTTGGGAGAGGGTCGACTGAGATAGCCGCCCCTCCCCACATTGTTTTGTGAGAACAACGGTTTTGCTGTTGCATCTGACCCAAACATGGGGTCTGTGTGTTGTAGAACCAGCGAAGCAATAAATTTTGCTTCCCTTGTTTTTTGTTCGGGCATTCACTGATCTTCATGTGGATTTCGAACCAGGGCATGTTCAATTCGCCATAAGGATTTTAGGGTTCGCGAATATCAAATTGATATTTATTTTTAAAAAAAATATGTATTTGATATTTATTCCCAATGAAAATGTAATAATATTTAATATATGAATATTAAATATATTTAGATAATAAAATGAGTAAAAATATAGTTGGATTAATGTGGTTATGGATTATTTGAACAAATTATATTTATAGATAAAGATGTATATTGGATTTGTTTTATTAAATAATTAATTGAAGGCAATGAAAGATATAAGAAAGTATATATATATACATTTGAGAGAATAAATAATATTTTATCTTATTATATTTTGCTGTTGTAAAATAGGTATTATTGGTATGTTAAAAGAAATGAATAGTATGTGTGGGAAAAGTATAGAGAAAGATATTTAATTAAATGGAAGTAATTACTTGTTTTAAAGGAAATATGTATTTTGTTAATATGATTGAAGAAAATATTGAGTTATATATATTGCATGAGTAATATGAGTAGGTATATTTAAATATATATTTAGTTTAATATTTTGTCTTCTATTGGATAGATGCATGTAATTTAGTATTGCATGGAGATTTGAAAAGATAAGTAATGAATGCATGAACTAATAGATATAGAAAAAGGATAGTTTACAAATTGAATATATTCATGTTTTAATAGAGAATTGAAAAGATATAGGTTTTGGATATAAACATAGAAAGGTTATTGTCTATAATTTTATGTGGTATTAAGAGATAATTAAGGAGTTGTTTGCAATGAAAAGTTAATTAATTACCTTAAGTTATCTATTTCTATTCGAGCAATTTAATTATTGTGAATGAAATTATGAATGAGATATGAATTTAAAATATCCAAATATAGCAATACCCTCATGATTGTCTTTTATAGTTATTTTCCTCGTATGTTGCAAAAGGGGTTGTGAGTTTTAATAGTTTAAATTCCCTATTATGAAAATGGAAGATGGGTATATGGTTATTTGAGTAAACCTTGTTATTGTGCCATTGACTTTGTAAACGTTACCTATTGCTTGAGTATGGATTTAGGGAATCCAAATATTAGATTTGATTAATGACTTGACTGCTTTGTAGCTATGTCGTCATGTTATATTTTGGGATAAGGGATTATGTGTTAGTCCAGATTTGTAAGTCTTCTAGAGAATCTTAGAGGATCTAAGAGGGTTGTCGATTCATGATGTCAACCAGTGTTGTCCCTTGGGTACTGCATGGTGTCTTATTAGTATTTACCCAGTTTCCACGAACAGGGTTGTTTTGTACCTCCTGTGAAAGGAGTGGACTATGTCTTTGTTGCCTCCAAGATATTTGGAGTGTGTTCTATTATTTGTTTCCTCCTTGTGATGGAGTGGTTTTGATACCTAGGTTGTATGCTCTTGTGATTCCCTTGGTGGATAGTTTGTTTGTGTGTTGTCGAATAGAAGAGTGGCTTCCATTAGGGGCCAGAGCTTGGAAGAGGTAGGATTTGAGTAACCTATGGAAGTGAGTTTAATCAAGTGATAACTAAAATTGAAATGAATATTGGGGAGTACTACACACTAAAAAGATAAGCTCTAGCTTCACTCATAGTCAAGTGCTAGTTAAGGCTTGGAATGAGTGGAAAGGCCTGGAATGGCATAGTCATCTATCTCATCAGCATGAGAGGTATTTGATTCCGCGACTAGTAAGTATGAGGGCCGAGGGTCGGTAGAGGCCACCAGGATTACCAGAGCCTATGAAGATCCGCCGAGGGTAACTTATTATGAGCTGTGCGATGACACTCTGTCTAGGACAACTATTTATCTATTTGGTATTTATGTTATGAGTATGGTTCTTTGAACATACTTGATCTATTTTATGTCTGGAAGCAATGTGACCTATGTCAGTGATGTGAGAGTTGTACTTATGTTGTACTTTTGTTTGGTTGAGTCAGTATGAGTCTGCCTTTGGTTAGAGGTTGTAGATCTTTGTCCATGTTATGTTGTTACTATCTCCTAGCATGGGGGGTGGTCCTTTGGGTACCACTTGATTGGGTGGAACATGCACCAAAACCGTTGGGTCCCCATTCTTCTTTAGTGCTTGGTGGCGAGACATCCAGTTGGACAGCTCGTGGTTCTTATGTTATTTGTGCATTGTAATATTTCAGATTGTATAAGATATTTATCCCTCTTATGTTTATGAGGTGAGATTCTGTAATTGTAATACTTTTGTACTTTTGTATCATTCTGGGAATGAGTGATGTAATTATTGGATTAAGTAAATGAATATGAAATGGTTTATTGGATGTTTATCTTATGTTGTTATGTTGTATGATGCTTATTTCATTAAGTATAAAATGCTATGGTTATTTGTAATATGTTTGTGTGGGTTTAAGTAATCCCAACCTTGTAGCCTTAGAGGTTGTTGTTAATTAGTAAGTGAATGTGTATGTTAATTGCACTTTAAAAAAAAAAATTGGTTCACTTTAATCGTTAATTACAAATTCCTTTAGGGTTACTTGGCGGGGCATTACATAGTCTGTATCCAGGGAATACATAGTATATCTAATATAAATGGTATTAAATATAAAACCTTTGTAATCGAACTCGAAAATCATATGCTTATGCTTGGGATTAGATGAAATCGCTTAAGGATTGGAATGTGATGGTCTTTTGTTAGATATTCGATGGAAAAGAAAATTGATTAATTTGTATTTAGGTGATAGGAGGATTTAGTTAAATAGATGCATTTGTTAATTGTAATTTGTGCTCTAATATTGGAATTTCTTTACAATGAAATGGTGAAGTTTTAGATTTAACAAGTTAGAGGTTTTGACTAAATTTATTATTTCAAATTTTGGGTATTTAATGTTAGTTAAAATTTAGTTACCATTGTTAAGAAACGGTCTATTAAAAGTTGGTCTAAAAGTGAACTTAAGTCAATAGGAGAAAGTTCGCAATTAGATCTACTAAGAGTAGAAACCAGTAAAATGTATAAAAATATATATATAGGAATTCAATTTATATGTATATATATGTAGGTGTATAAAAATGTATGGGCTGATGCAAAAAGTTGGGTCCACAAAAAATTTAAAAAGTGGAAATAGTTTTTTTTTTTTTAGAATTTGTCACACTTGAATTGAAAATTTGAGGCACTTACACAATGAATCTTAAAAAAATTCAATAATATGAAATTTAGCATTTTGAATCTAGTTTCCAAATATGTAATTTATTCAAATATCCAAATGATAGAAATTGAATTTTGATAGGGATGTATACAAAAACTTTTTAAAAGTCTTTGTTTTTTAACCATACCATGCATGTGTACAGACACCACTTTTTGACCCAAATAAAAGTATTTTTCTATTTCCTTTTGGGGAAAGAGAGCTAACAACATGAAGATTGATGAGGGTTTTTTTTTTTTTGTTTTTTATATTGTTTTTTAAATTGAATTTTTATTGGCCTTAATCTTTATTTTTAAAAATCAACGTGTATGGACAACATAATTGGAATTAAACTAAACATTTTTTGAATCTTTTTTTTCATTGTCTAGAGAATTGTCTAAATATTGATACCATATAATTTTTTTACAAGAAATTTAATGAAAAAAAAGTTATTAAAAAACAAACAAAAACCTGATATTTCAAGTTTATGGGCTAGTTTTCTTATAAATTAATAATTAATAACAAATATAATTCAATCTTAGTCAAAATTATATATGGAAACTAGACATCATGTTCTCTAATAATTTTTAATTTCATAGATTGATTCAGAAAAACGTCCATCAACCATATTGCCAAAGTTGGACATTTTTTTGGCTGAAACTTCCCCTCTTCGTGGACCCAACTTCTTGCTTTTACCTGTATATAAGTATATATATCAAATTTAGATGTCGACTTATAACTATTGTTGATAAGTTTTTATAGACTTGAATTCTTTTAGAAGTGAAATTTAATGTAGGTATACAATACACATGTATTTGTCATATTATATTTGATTGTTTTTCATAGATAGATAATTGGGTGTTAAGGGGGAAATTAATTTTATGTGAGGGTAGAATAAGGGAATAATGATTTATTTATATTTTGATAATATAAAGATTTGATTAAGTAAATTGGATTAGATGATCATTTCTTTAATTGTTTGAATGCTGGTCTCTTTTAGAGTTATTTTGTGTAGTTAATGTGTAAAGTCTCCATGAAATTATTTATTGTATAATTATTGAAATAGATAATTGTGAATTTTTGTGTTAAGTGGCCAATGAGTGAATTGTGTGGGAATTATGTATTGCTTGGTCACTTTGTTTATCTATTTAATTGTGTTACTCATTGTGTTTGATTTTGGGTTGAGGTGAATTTGGTTATCATTTAAAGTGGGAATCTTTGTGCAAAATGGTTATTGAGAGACTTCCAGAGGCTGGGGAAAGAGTTTAATTAATGTTAGTTTTCATGTTGAGTTATTTGTGGACTATTGTTCTTGCACTCGATTTTATTCATGATTTATGATTACATGGGTTCTGGCCTTGCACTGTGGAATTGTTATATGTGGATACTTTGTGCAAGTTGGTGTATGTCTCACTTATGTGATAATCCATGTGGAATTTTATGTTGTGGAAGTTGGCTTACCCAGTTGTGGACTATTGAGTCTTTTGTTGCTAGTAGGGAGAGTGGCTCTCAATGAGGGTTCGATGCCCGAAGTGACAGGTCTAGCGTAACTAATGAGAGTTTCTTAATCCAGTGAAAATACTAATAATTAATTAAGGGGTTTGGGTAGTTCTCACACTAATAAAAGATAATGGTACATCTCACTCATGGCTCAAGTGGTCATTTAGGCTTAAGATGAGTAGGAAGGTTTGAAATGGCAGAGGTCAACTACCTTGTCCTCTTGAAAGGTATGTTGATCCTGCATGAGTTAGAATGGGGTTAGGAATCGGTTGAGGTTGCCAGGGTTTAACTAGGATGGGGCTCGGTAACCTAGGAAGATCCACATTGGGTAACTCATATCAAGCTTATGTGATGAATATATTCCCTATAGCAACCTTGTATGCCTTGTTTGTTTTTCCTTTGCTCTTTTACCTTTGGAAGTGGTTGTTCTTTATGTTTATTGTTGTATTTGTTGTGGAGTCTTATTAGCCTTGTCTACTTATCTATTTTAATATTATGGGTCCTTCTTGTCATCTCCTAGCATAGGGGGTGGGCCTTAGATTCCACATGATCAGGTGAAAGATGCAATGTAGTCCATTGGGTTCCTAGTCGAACTACGTGATGTGTAGAGTTATACCATTGCAGTGATTCCAGAGCCTTACTAGATTTGGAGATGGAATTGATGCTATGTATTATGTTCATTTCAGTTGTATTACTCTATGTGATTGATGTATCATTCCAATTCATGTTGGGAAACACTATTGTACCATTGTAATATTTGAGACAATGTGAACTCATATAATGAATGTAATGGGTGTATTCTTGGTATTATTAGGTGAACATATGGGTGTTTATGTAATGTTATGGATGTATGCACATCATTTATTAATTCTATATAATGGTTTGAGATGTATACTTTGAGTATTTTATCGTCGTTATGGGATTGGGATTATGTTAGGATTGTTCGCAAGTAATGCAATCATGTTACCCCAGAGGACTAGTTAGATGACGTGTATGTTTAGTTTCATTATTAGTGTTGTATGTTAACTTATAGTTCATATTAGTTTTATTTTTTTTAAAATTGTGCTTCAATTGTTAGTTGTTGTGTGTCCTTTGGGGTTTGCATGGTAGTACATTACAATTGTTATGGAAGGATGTGGGATAAGGTGATATGGATTTTTTTTGATAGGTGGATGGATTAGACTGATATGGAATGGAGGGAGATGCCACGTAAAAATGAGGTGGAATCGATGGGTGTTGAATGAATATAGGATGATATGTTTTTTGGGCTTGATAGGTGGCTATGAGATGTTACATTTGAGGTGATTGGCTTGTTTGAAGTTTTTGGATCATGTCATGGATTCCTTGAATGATTTGTTGGTTTAAAGGTGATTGGCTTGTTTAAGTTTCGTGAAGTATGTGAACGAGATCTTGTGCTAGGTCTTCTAATGTTGGCATGGTGTCACTTTTGGAAAATATTTGATTAAGATTACAATGATGATTTAAAATGATGTGATTGCTTGAAGGACTAGGATGATTTGGCTTTGAGAGATTGGATGATGTGGAAAATGTTTACTAAAAGTTTGAATTGGGAAATATCAAACACAATATCTCACATGTAAATGCATGAAGACACACACCAAACACAATGATAAATTTTTCTTTCAAGATTAAATGTTATGATTAAGTAAACACTTGAATACACAAAAACAAGCCTAATGTTAGTCAAGTGGGTATGGCCAATTAGGTCTTAAGCTAGGATGCATGAGGTTAAATAGGGATGATTTGAAAGAAAAATCCTACCACACAGCTGGGAGAAAGGGGTAACCCACCCTTCATCTTTACTTCCCAAAGGTATAAATTTATTTGGGGCTTAGCCAAGAGTGACAAGATTTCAACTCCCAAAAGAGGGTGTCTTTTGATTCACCTCTCGATTGAAGTCATCCCTTGGAGTGGTGTGTCTCCAAGTAGGCCTCCTAAGAAGGGTATGACAAAAGTGAACCAAGTGAGGTGTTTTTGATCTCCAAGATCACCTTGCAGTGTGAGGAGAGAGAATACACATATGCACTTGATTCACACTCGCAGTTGTTAATTGACCCTTAGAAATGAAATGTGTGTAAACAGTTCAAGTAATTGCTCTTTTTAACCCCAATTCAAGATGTGTGATTGAAGATAATGGTTCATTTTAACCCAATTTCAATGATGTGACAAAAAAAAAATGATTGATTTTAGACCCCAAAATCCAAATGTGTGATCAAACAAGTTGTTCTTTTTAAGCCCCAAATTGAAGTGTGTTGATAAGCAATGATTAGAGGTGAAAGATGAAATGTGTGCACCTAGAATTTATTTAGCTCCAAATTTTTTTCTACTTGATTCAATTTTTCTTTTGAAGTGTTTATCTTTTTGCACATTCACAAAACCAACAACAAAGCCAAAACCCTAATAAGATAATTGATCACTAATATTAGAGGGTTAGCTAGTCAAGACCAATCCAATTTTTTGAAATTTTTTTGGTATCAAAAATAAAAACATAGAGAAAAAAACCTTACTAAAATTTAAAAAGCTTTTCAAAAATGAAAAGAAATCCAAAAAAATTGATGATTTGCACCAAAAATTGTTTTTTCATGAAAAATCATTAAAAAATTAAAAGGTCACAAAATTCTGATTTGTTTATTGAACTCTCCCAACATCATCCCCAACCCATAGAAAAGTTTTTGTGAAAAGATTTGCAACCTTTTGTGAGATATAATCAAATCTTTCTAAAAACCTAATTTTCAAAGATCTGATTTTTGTCTAATTATGTTTCATCAAAATTACAAACATAAAGAATAGGCCCCTATTAGAATTCAGGGATCTTTCCATAAATATAAATAAATTCGAAAAATTTATTAATTTTCTCTCAAATTGATTTTTCATGAAAAATAATAAAAAACATAAATAATTTAAAAATGATCCAAAAAATTTGATTTTTGAATAAAAACTCTTGATATTGTCCCCAACCTGCAAAAAAAAAATTGTGAAAAAATATGCAACTGTTTGAGAGATATGGTCAAATCTTTCCAAACCCTAGGCTTGTGTTTCCAACCCTAGTTGCAAAATGTAAGTCTCCAAATTTTTGCACAAAATAACAATATAAGATTAGGAAAATCTGCAAAAGTTCATTTCACATTAGGTTCACCAATGTAAATCAGGGTTAAAACTATCAAGGTTAGGCAACAAAGCATACAAATCAAACCCTAATAAACAATGAAACATAAAATAAGCATAAAGATATAAAAAACATGGAACAATATTACCAAAAGTTTTCAGGCCACCATTGATTCACCTTCATTGCACTTCTCCATTTTTCTTGAATGTGGTAATTTCCCTCAGATTTTGAGTATGCAATAGTAAGCCTATGACAATGAATAGAAAAATATCGAAGATTGTTGCCTCACACTAGTAGCATGTACTTGCATGTGAACTAGATATCATGAAAATGACAAGGATAGGGTATTTTATAGAAAAGAAAAATTTGAATGAAGGACTGAGATTTAATGTCAATAAAATGTGTCAATCAATGGCCAAGAATGAAAGATGAGGTATGAAATAGAGTTAGGGATAAACTAGGGCAAATGATAAGGATTGACGATCAAGATTAAATTATAAATAATTCAATCAAGGGTGGAGGTTAATTGAGACATGGATAGATAAGGATTGACACGGATAAAGAGGTGAAGGGAAATTAGATAATGAAAATTATTTAATCTAGGTGGCCAATGAATAATTAAATAATTAAAAATAATTATTTAATTATAGAAGAATGTGACAAAGTGAATCTTTTGAATTAAATAATGATTTAATTCAAAATTCAAGAGAGTGGATGAAATTAAATAAATAAAATTTATTTACTTAATTAAGAAGGAATAAAGATAGAAATGAATTAATTAAACAATTAAAATTATTTAATTAATAGAAGACTTATGATTTTAGAAAATAATTAAATAATTAAAATTATTTAATTATTAATAAAAAAAGAGGAAATGATTGAGAATTTAGAAGTCATAGGCCTAGGACAATTTTTAGTGTCTACAATGAGTTAATATTAGATAAATTTTATCAATCAAGTTGTACTTAATTATTATAGATTTGTATACAAATAACCATATTTTATTGTAATAGGTGAAAGAACAAGATCTTACGATATATTATTTACTAGTGTGGAAAAGATGATGATGCAAAAAGATACAAGGTCTAATATAAATTGAGTTTATACGTATAAGAAACTAGAATATTGTATGACATTGATTGTAACATTGTCAAGTAATTTTATTTCAAATTTGACTATCAATTATAATATATCAACTTCTTACAACTAGCTTCCAACACTTCTATGTCTTTACCTCTAATTTTTAATTTTATTGAGAATTGCTAATGCCTATATATGACATGAAAGTGTATTCAAGAGAGCTGAAATAGATATATTTTAGGGAGAACCATAATAAATACACATGAATTATTTTGAGGTATATTCAGTATTGTTAGCATATTTATCAAAGTTTAAGCAACTCTTGGCCTTGTAGTAAGACCTTTGAAATAGTTAAAATGTTACAAGGGAAAAAGGAGTTTTATTTTGTTAATTCATTTGAATTTTCAAGTCCATGTGCCTATATTTTTGAGGGATTTGTTTAGCATATTTTAAATAGTCTTTAACTAGGTATTATCAAAGTTTAAGCAACTCTTGGCCTTCTAGTAAGACCTTTAAAATAGTTAAAATGTTACAAGGAAAAAAGGAGTTTTATTTTGTTAATTCATTTGAATTTTCAAGTCCATGTGCCTATATTTTGGAGGGAGTTGTATTTTGAAAGGGGTTTAACTCATAATAAATAGGCCAATGCTTTTATATTTTCACCATTTTTAGGTTTTCTTTACATGAGCTCAAGCTTGCTTATTTCTAAGGAGAAATTAGGATTATTGCATTTCATAATGAAGAACATTACTGAAGGTTCAAATCTCTTATATCAATTCCAACAAAGAGGTAAGGCTTCAATGTTTCTTTCTCATTGCTATGTTCAAGAGTTTATACCATGGAAGCCCATTTTAGGGATGTTTCATGTTAAAATGTAATCATGGTAGGTAAAGGAACTATTGGAATGATTGAATATCCCTTAGAATTTTCCATCCTCCTTCCATGCATAGACATGCATGTGGAAGCAAAATTTTAAGGACAATAGGCTAAGATATGGGATTGTGGAGAGCTTCTAAAAGGTGTTATGTAAAACACCATCGGCAATTTCTATCCAAGGCAAGAAAATTTATTGTGCATGCATCTATTAGGGTAAAATAGGAGATTACCATGCTAAAAGGATAATAGGGAATGCAATTGAGGCTATGAAGGATTCTAAGGTTCCAAATATTCTTAATTCGGTGGAATATTTTTTCTTCAAGAAGATTGGGATTTAATGAGTTTTATGTTGCCACTATTAGTATACATCAATTAGAAGCTTTAGATGGGTGGGAAAAATTGAAAGAATTGATTTTGAATATTTTGAGCAAGAGGGAAATAGAGTAATCATTATAAGTAATTAACTCAAGAGATGAACCTTGCATAAACTACACATTCCATTTTGCATGTTTGGACTAGAAGCATAAATGGGAAGTTAAGCCTCCATAGTTTCACCAAGGTTACACGACAAAAGTGAAGGGTAGGGGATGTTTACGATAGAGACCTAGAAGGTCTACAAATATGATTAAGGATAGAATAGTAAAAAGTTACAAATCTAAGCATCAAATATCAAGAAGTATATGTACAGAGCAATGTTTAGGTAGATTTGAGAAACTTTATACAAGAAACAAGGCACAAAGAAGCAGTAGAACGACTCATAAGAGAAGGGGGTATCTAGTATGATGACATACTTATCATGTCAAATGTAGATGAGATTACAAGTTCACACACTACAAATATCCTAAGATGTAGGCTTCAAATAAGGCATAACCTTTCATCCATAAGGAACAATTTAGTAGCCCATTAAAAGAGAGTGATGTCACCATGTTCATGGAGCAAATATCCATCCAAAGGATTTGAGATTTATCTAACTATTCAAGCCAATGGATACATGATTAATAATAAGGTTATGGCCCCTTATAATGGATGGAAACTAAACCTTCTAAGTCAATCATATACATTTACTTTGGTATTTTAGTTCATATAGCCAAAACTTAGATAGAATAAATAGCCATGGGATTGAAGGAAAGTGGAAAAAATTTTTGTGGGTACTTCATCCTGATATAATGTGTTTTAAGGTCTACATCTACCTACCAAATGGTTTCATGGAGATGTGAAAAATATATGGGCTGATTGTTTCATGGTTGCCTCAACTATAGGTATTATCACACCCATCAATAGGTAGTTTCTTCACACATTATGGATGAAAATTTGTTATTTAATCCATAGATCTAGGTGTTCTAATGACGTTTATTTCTCTCTCCATAAATTAATATACCAAATACAAGTTCATGGTAGACCAATGGAATTTTGGGTTTTGAATTGAGAGGTGACCATAGGTATGATAAATATGAATCACAAAAGAATCTCAAAAATGTTATTCTAAGACTACTAAAGATTGGGGTTGGCTCTAATTGTGACCCTTACTATCCTATTTGATCAAGATCTAGGGTTACTAGTGCAAGACATGGTCATATTTTCTGTAGAGGTTCTCATTTTAAAAGAGATATCTAGGATGCAAACCTGCCAAGATTATGAAGTTGATTACAATGCCTCTGGAAGTTAATCTGAAAGGAACATGAGTAGAGAAACCTTTACATGGAAGGTGTGAGCATGATCATAACCTAAGCTAAACCTATCAGGTCCATACTATATAAACCAAGATTTAGCTAGTTAAGTCAAACTCCAATGAAATACTTGAAAACATCAAATAAAGAAGCTATTTAAACATAAACAAACAAGAAATAATTGAAGGAAAATAATCTAATGAATCAAACCTCATCCCATTAGAGGATTGGTGCTACATTGATGTGAAATTTCAGCCCTTTCCCAACCCCTTAGTTGAAACAAGCTTTTAAACGGATTCCATGGATGAATATTGATGAAAATGAATAAAAGATGAGCTAAAGTGGATGAAAATGGATGAAAGTGAGTATGCAAATGTGCAACATAACTTTGATAAAATGGAAGTGGATCCATTTGTCATAGAAATAAGGAGTATTTATAGGATAAATGGTTGAATCAAAGGTCAAGATTGATTTGATCATTCAATGAATGAGAAGAAATGAGAGGTGAAGGCATGGATCAAGGATTCTCATCAATGGATGAGAATGCAATTCAACAAGGATCAAGGATTTAATCAATGGATCTCATTGATTCAAAGAATCAAACTTCCTAAAAATAAGGAAGTTTGTTACAAGAATATTCCATTTTGGAGGAGTTCAAATGGAGGAATATTCTAGGGGAATATTCCCTTGCAAGTGGGAGGGTGAGAGAAATTAGCTATTTAGATAATTAATTATTATTTTTAATTGTGCAAGATGGATGAAATTAGGAGTTTCATTAAATAATTAACTTATTTAATAAAAGGGCATTTAATGATATTTAACTAAATAATAAAGATTATTTAATTAAATGAGAAGACATAAGAAATTTAATTAAATAATTTTCATTACCTAATTAAATAAGATGAAAATTAGTGTGGAAGGGGGTGAACTAACCTAATAATATTGATTATCAGATTAATAGACAAAAATGATAAATTTAATTAAACCATGAAGATTATTTAATTAAACGATCAAAAAGAAGTGATTTAGGATGATATGCTATTAGTAATCAAATTTAGATGTGCAATATCAATCAGGACAATTTTAAGTGTCTACATTTTCCCCCTCTTTGAAGTGAGGTACCTGTTATATTGATTCAAATACTGGCACTTTTTGGATTAACGTTGCCGCTTAGATCAAAAATAAAAAATTCTTGATTTTTCTGAATGCCGTACTATTGCCCCAACATAAGGAATTATGCTAGTACTTTCCCTCCTTGAGAGATTGAGTGGAAATTTTAATTTTTAGGTCGATATTGTGACAAAGATTGAGGATCAGTTCAACTTAGAGCTCAGATGTAAAGATACTTCTTTAGGTTGAGATCGTGACAAAGATTGAGGATTGGTTCAACTTACAGCTCGGATGTAAAGATATTGCTTTAGAAAGATTAGATATTTGGTGTAGATAGATTTTATGATGTATAAAAAATCATCGGCCATGGGTAACCTTATGTATATTTTGATATATATTGCACAAATTTGATACTTAATGTAACACCCCTTTGGTTTGCTCTTTTGTTCAAAAAGTGTGTGTCTTTGTTATGCTTTGTTTTTTGTTAGTACCTTGACATTAATAGACTATGAAGCTTTGTTATTATTGATTGCTACCTTTAGAGTGACGTGGATTTTATATTATGATGTGAAGGTACCTTATTTTGATGATTACCATTATGACATGCTTTTTGAATTAGCATAGTGGTTATTTGAAATAATATTGTTATATGCACATGAGTAGATTATTGATGTTAGAATCATCAGTCTTGTGATATTGTATTGGTGAAGGGGATGAAATTGCATGACTCACTTGTGAGCACCCTTCAATTCTATGATTCTCTCTTCATAGTGTGTTTTATTATGATATATATGCATGTTCGATATATGCCTTGTTTATAGGTTTGTAGGTACAAAATATTGATTCCACCTAGTTTCACAGGTTTGAGCATGTCCATTGCCCAATGGTAATGTTGATTGGGAGATAGTAACTAGGATTCCTGTGTCAAGTCATTACCCTAGTCATAGTGTGTCGTAGGTTCTAGTTGGATTTGCTTGTTAAATGATTGTTCGATTTTTCCTTGAAATTATTTATGTTGCAAAGTTTGTATAAGGTAAATAATGGATTTAAATATTTTAGTTGATTATTAAATTAATCTGGTTTATTATGTTAGAAGATGGTAATTAATTAATTTAATCTAATTGGTAAAATAATTTAATCTTAGGATTATATTTATTTTATTAATTAATTAAATTAGTTGAATTAAGTAGAAATGCTAAGTATTTTAGAAATTATTAAAGGTTTTAATTTTTAAATTATCTTGAGGATTTGGTGTAATTTGGTTTTGAAAGATATTTTGCTTTCAACATGTGTTGAAAAATATTTATGAGGGTTGTTGGGAAAATTTATTCACGGAGAAATTAATGGTTGTAATGGGAAGAAGTGAGAAGCTTCTTCATGGAAGAAGGATAAAGGATATTTGGTGGGGAGCAGGTTTTAAAAAGGGGGAAGTTTTTTTGGTGATGGCATGTTGTTGTGATTTTTTTTGAAAAATATACAGTCTCGAGAAGTTTTTTGTGTTCTTGAGGAAGCTCTGGTTGATTTGGGAAAAAACTTCGATCTATGGAGGAGGTGCTACGTCAAATCACATCTTCGTAGGCATTGGATTTCAGGTTGGAATCTTTTAATTCTAGTTAGTTTCATATTGGAAAATCTTCTTAGTTTAGATTACTCTCTGGAAAAGATTGTCTCTGTAAGTTCTAAAGCTTTGAGTTCTGTTAAAAATTGTAAATGTTGTATGTGAAATCTTCTATGAAAATGATATCCTCTATAGAAATGAAATCCCCTGTGGAAACTATTGCAAATTGTAAATTGGGATTATGGTAAACAAAGATGATCCCAAAAGGGAAAATTATTAGGGATCTAGAAATTGGAAGAAATTAGACTCTCTGTAAGATTGAACTTCTCGAGAAATTTCTTGTAAAATTGTCTATAAGAATTTTATTGTTCTTTCTCTTTTAGTTTCGTTGTCTGGGCAATTTACAAGATTCCTCTATGTTTTTTATTTGAGAAATTTGTCTGTAGAAAATTTCTTTGTAAGTTGGCTTTTTGGATGTTTTTAAAGAAATTTCCTATAGAATGCATTTTGAATAAATTATTTCACCAATTAAAGTATAGATTTGATTAAATTTATAAATATCTATATATATATAAATTGATATATATGTATATATACATATACATAAATATATTTATAAAAATTTATAAATATTCCTATTTTATTGGAGATTGTAAATGTCTTTTGAAAACTTGTAATGCATTTTTTCCCTATGGCGATGTCTGTATTCAATTGTTGTTTTTTTTTTTGGAAAGGAAACAAAATATTAAAAATGTTGGTTTTTGGGGGAGGTTGGGGTGCTCCCCACAGTTGCTCCCATGGGAGGTGCTGTGGGGAAGGTAGCGCCCAAGGCTGCCCCTCTCCACAACCACCCCCATGTATCTAGGGGGGTTCACTTGTGTGGGGAGGCCAACCCCCCAAACAATGCATGCAAAATCCTTATATCTTTGATTTCACCACTTGTCCTTTAATGAAATTTCGATTTGGTTTTAAGATATAATATTTTAATATATAATATATATATTATATTTTATATATTTATGTATATATTAAATGTTTATTTATTTTGGTTTTTGAAATAATATAATTTTCTTAAGTGATTTTAATATATATATAACGTATATACAATGGTATATAGATAACTATATATATATATATATATATGGTTGTTTATATATTCAATGTGTATATATTAAGATATATATTTAATGATTTTAATTAATAGGTGCATGTAACATATGCACAATTAGAAGAATTTTAAAATTAAATATTTCAAATAGAAGAAATTTGATATTTTGTTAAAAGTAATTGAGAAATTGAAGTTACAGTGGAATTTAGATTTTCCTTCTTTGTTGAAAAGGGTTTTTATTTAACTAAATTATTTGGGCAATTATTTTACTTTAAATCACTGAAAGGGAAATTGGATTTAGTATATCTGAAAAGTAGTTTATTTCCTGTATTATTGCCTTTGTGTGTAATTTCCTCTGTTCACTTTTTGGGAAATTGGTTTAGGAGTGTTATAAGACTTCCAGTTGTGTTATAGATTTGGGGGTTGTTGTAATCTTTTTTGTCAACCTTTTTTGTTACCCTTGGTTAGTGCATTTGTCATTTCCTGTAAATCACCTGATTTCCATGAACATGGATGTGATGTAATTTATCTTTGGATGGGGATTGAATATCCGTAGTGTGCTCTAGTTACCTTTGGTTGTGGATTTGTTCCACATGTTGATAGTAGGAGAGTGACTCTTGATGGGGGTCGGGGTCTGGAAAGATCTGCCGAGGTAACTCATGGATATTTGTGGTGTCACTCCTTCTATGTCAATAGTAAGTTTGGTTCACTGATGTATCTAATTGTTTAACTCTAGAAGCATTATACCCTATGAGTTAGTGGTGTACTGGTATTTGTTAAGCTCAGTTATGTGTTAGCCTATGTCTAGAGGTAGTAGGTCTTGTCTAGGAACCTTGTTACTATCTCCTAGCATGGGGGGTGGGCCTTTGGGTACCACTTGGTTGGGTGGAATGTGCACCTTACTCTGTTGGGTCCCCTTCTTCTATTCATGATGGCAAGATCTTCTAGTTGGAGAGATCATGGATACCTTCAATATGTTCCTTTCATTTAATGTATTGTATCAGTTGACACTTGTACTTATATTACTCCTCAAATTGTGTTCGAGGAGGTCTCTTGTAATTTTTAATAGTTATGTATGATCTTCCTCATTCAGGGAATGACTATTGTAAACCTTATTTGAAAATTAATGCAATATTTGGATCTTGATGTATATCTAATCTATGTGATGCAATTTTAATGCTTTGAATGTATGTACTTTAAATTTATAAGTAGTTAATCATATGCTATGAATGTATTTATGTTTATGTTATTGGAATCAGATGTAACCTTAGTCTCATGCCTTAGAGGATGTTGGCGATATTTAGTGCACATTTCATGTTAATATTGCACTTTAAAAAAAAATTATATGCTTTCATAGTTGTTGCAACTTCCTCTAGGGTTACGAGATGGGGCATTACACTTAAATAGGAATGTTAGTAGAGATAGAAGAATGAGAAGGATAGGATGGATAGAATGAGATAGTAGAAGAGTGAGATGGATATTGATTAACCATTATTTTTGAGATTGATTCAAAATTCCAACAAGCCTATGGGTATGTGCAGGATCATGATGGGCCATAAAAAAGTGGCGATATGTAAGTGATATGATGGCCCATGTGGCTGACGATTTTTTTTTACCCAAAATTGATGAAACGAAAAGGGTTTTTAAAGGAGATTCTCATCTTTCCACCAATATAAATTATTCTTTACGTTAAATTTAATAAATAATTATTATTCATTTTCTATTTGAATTATGACTAAAGTTCTGATTGATAGGCTGATTGAAAAAAATCTATAGCTTTCAAATAGTATCAAATTTTTTGAATCCAAAACATGTGTCACATTCTATGCTTCACATACTATAAGATTAAAAAAAATAAAATCTGAATTTCATGAATTTTTGACCAAGTTAAGGTGGTTAGACATATGAGTTTTTATATTTTTTAAAAGTTGTAATAAAAAATTCATAATTAATTATTTACTTGGAAAAAAATTACAAAAAAATATGCATCACATCGGGACCAGGGATAAATTTAGTGGTGAATCTTCGCCAATTGGAAAATTCTAGGAATCTGGCAATTCAAATTTGGTGAATCTATCGTATCTGCAGGGTGTTCAAATAGCCAGGAATTCACGGACTATCAGTCCAATGCATGTCCATTCGCCAACAGTTTTTTTTTACGAGGCATGTTTAGGCAATAAATTCACCATAACAAAATACGCGTTTTCAATGCACCGATCAATATTTTCGCTTGGAATCCCGGGGAGCATGTCAAAGTTACCTACATATTCGCCAATACTATTAAAACAACATTATATGAAGACCCATTTCACCAATTAAAATTTACAAATAGTTGCTTGTGAAGACCCATTTCGCCAATTAAAATTTATAAATAGTTGCTTATGAGGACCTATTTTACCTTGAAAATTTCAAGGTATCATTGTATAAGCATGCGGGATTCGCCAAATTTTTAACATACCATTTCAAAATCCCGCGGAATTCGCCAAATATGGATTGATATAAATACAATTGAAACTATTATTTGTTCTTACACATTTTGTTTGGTTTTTAGGTTCTACTTCTCAATTCAGAAGTCAGCGAAAGCCGAAAACGTAGACTCAAAGGTGAGTGATCATTTCTTCATGTTATTAGTTATTAGACTATTAGTTATAATAATAAGATTTATTTATCTGTTTTGCATTCTTGCTTCAGTCTTAAACATAATTTTAAGTAGTGAATGGGATCTATATTCTTTGTCGGTCTGTCCTTAAAAAAGAAGACATTTTTTTCTAGCTTTTATTCGAAGTGAGATCAATATGTCGACCAGAAAGGGTAAGAATCCTGAGCAGGCAGGCAATGAAGAGACTGGGAGGCCATCAAAATTCCCAAAATGGGGAGGTACCATACAGTCTTACTTTGGAATTGGCAAAGCTTCTAATCCATCAAATCAAGGTGGAGCTACACCATCAACTCTTCCACCAAATATTATTGAAGATGGAGATACATCATCAACTCTTCCGCCATAGGAAGGTCAAGGTGAGATTGCCATTGTGTTAAATCAAAATGTATCAAATGAGGATGGAAATACCATAGAAGATGTTCCAAGGGATACCCTGGATAGCCAGAATGAGATAATTGACTTGGATGATGATGAAGTTGGTAGCAAGAAAAGAAAAGGCAAAGCAAAATTGGGGCGTGAGTGGGAAATGACAAGGAATTTTCAAATTGGTTGGTTGTCGAATTACCCATTCCTTGAACCAGTGGGGGTGTCAAATGAAAACAATATTGAAAGGGAAATAGAGGTCAAATGTAAGATTTGTAGTTGCAAATGTGGAAGAGACAAGATGATGCAGCTAAAGCTTGACACTATAGAAAAGCATATCGACAAAGTTTACAAAAAACAAATTGTAGATGGAAAGGAACAATCAGTCGTACGATGGAAATCAAAGGAAGAATGTCTTCATGTTAAGTATGTTGCAGATTATGGAGAGCATAACCATAGAATGTCAAAGATTAAAAAATGTGAAGGTACAATTGAGGCTCATTTTGGAAAAGCCATGGCAGCAGCAAATCTATCAAAAACTGTTTAGATGAGTGTTGTTTTGCATATTTTGTCCAGGGGGCGTCCTATGACAGACTACCCAAAATATTTTGATTTATTATCTTATTTGAGTGTTCCCCACTTTCCCTTCTCACATTGGTCAGTAACGCTGGATAGGAATGGGCGAACTGTCTTGCTGTAGTGGAAAAGCAAGATTTAAAGGAGAAATTAAAAGAGTCAAATTTCATTGCATTATCTTTAGATGAAGTTATTGTGGTAGATAATACTTCTTGGATTTGTATGCATTCATATACTGTAGAACAACATGTTCGCCAAGCTCATCTTCTTTGTTTTTGTAAAATGAAGGACAATTCAACATCGCAAAATCTATTTGAACTAGTCAAGTAATCTTTGAATGAATTTGCAGGTATGGATGAGTTAACAATTGCCAAAAAGTTGGTGTGTGTAGGAGCTGATGGAGCTGCAGTGATGCAAGGTCAAAGGAGTGGTCTTTGCACAAAGTTACAAACTACTTGTGCACCATACATGCTTGGCATTCACTGCATGGCCCACATAATGAATTTATCATTAAAAATTGTAAGCAAGTTTCCTACAATATCAAAAGTTGAAAATCTAGTTCGCGAGATCTACGCATAGTTTTGCTGAAGTCCCAAATGTTTCCTTGAATTTCAACATTTTGTTGAGGGAATAACACCTAGAAACAAGCTTCTCAAGGATGTCGATACCAGATGGATCTCCCTGCATGGACCAACACAATGAGTTCTTTTAGAATATCAATCCTTGATTAGAGTGATGTACGAGCATCGCAACACAGTAGACAAAGCTCTTGACCTCTTACATAGGTTAAGCGATATAGAGACACTCTTGACTTTAGCTAGTCTTCTCCCCATGCTGGATGAGATGAACAATCTTGTGAAGAAAGCCCAAGAAAGAACTATGTATATTTATGAATATGCCAATCTATGTAAACTTACATGCTTGGCCCTCGATCATCTATATCTAGATCTAACACAAGAAGGCGCAAATTATTTGATGTAGTGGAAAATTACTGATTTGAATAATCCTGATAATTATTTACAGTTTAATGCAAGCAGGCACTTATGTATTTGTGTATGTGGACATGAGATACCAATGTACCATTGTAATACAGGCACTGGCAGGCGCTCTAGAAAAGAAGTACCTGTTGACGAGGAAGATTTTAACTGCATTGTTAAATCTGTTAGTGATAATTTGAAGGAAATTGCAAAATCTCTTTCCTCAGAGATTTGTGAAAGATTCCCTCGACATGAAATACTTGAAGCCATGGGTATTGTGTATCCTCAATTTTGGGTAAACCGAGATAACCCAAAATATTTTCATGATCAAGTAAAAATCTTGATCAAACAATTTTCAGAAAAGTTAACATACAATGAACAAATAATAGAAGGAATTTTAGATGAAAATAATCTTAGAAAGCAATCTCGGATTTTTGCAACAGCTATGAGGGAGCAGTATAAATCCATGGGCAAGGAGAAGGCCTTTAAACTGGGATCAATAAAAAAGGTTTGGACAAGCTTAGGTCAGAGTGAAATATTACGTGGTTCGATGTCAGAATATTTCAAACTTGCTGATTTATGTCAAACAATGATATTGGGGTCAGTGGAGGATGAGAGAGTTTTCAATACATTGGGTTTTTGAAATCAAAGTTAAGAAACAAACTGGACAAGAATTTGGAAAATTTCTTGAGGATGAAAGGAACTGTGAATAATGTCAAAAAATTTCCTTTTGAAAGGGCACAAGAGGGACTGGGTTGTGCAACATAGACTCTCCAATTCCAACAACCACTGGTACTGGTGGTAGTGGCAGTGGGACTGGGCTTGGGACAAATGACAATGATATTGAAATTGACACAAATCAAACAATGAATGTTGAATTTGAGACACAGGCCGAAGAAACTGCAGAGCAGTCTCAAAATCAAGATGACTCTTTTACTTTATCTGAAGATGAGTGATGTATGAGTTCCTTGGTTTGCTTGCACCTTGCTGAGAGACCTAGCTAGTCTCTTCTAGGAACCTAGTCTTCTCTAGGTTCTGATTGGAAACTAAGTCCAATCTTAGCTCTATTCTAAGAGCTCTCCCTTTGTGCTTCACCTTGGAGGTCAGACAACATTTCACAAGTTCAAATTCCTGCTCACTTTCCTTCTTCACTTAGAGAATTCTAAGTGCCATCTTCACTTCAAACTCATTCTTCATTGCTCTTCCTTGCAGGGGTGTCTATGCTTGTCAGGACCTTCATAAAATTGCCAATTGGAACCATTTCAGTAGGTTCTTGAGCCTTATTCTAGTCATTTTCAAGATTGCATCAATGGAGGACCTCAATTTAGGCCTAATTCTAGTGGTCTTTACCAATCCTCTTTTGCTATTGTTTGAAAAATTCTTCCAAAGACCTTGCTAACCTAAAGACATATTCTAGTACCCTTTTAAAAGTTTTAAATTTCCCAATGATTCTTTTGCCCTAACAGTGTCTGTACAGGGGATTCCTATAACCTACGGTATGGAGGGTTTGTAGGCCTAATTCCTAGGAATTCACTGTTTTCCTACTCAAGCATTACTCTAAGGACTTCATGAGATCTCTAACCTCCTATCACAGAAAGACCTATCCCTAACCCATCTGGAACCGTACTGTATGGTATTTCCCTACAAGTAACCTTAATGCTTCTCCTCTAGCTCTCTAATTGGGCTCCACCTGCTCGCCTAGAGATTAGTAGCTAAGGGAAGCTTATCCACTCATTTTCATACTTCCTAACACTAACTACTATACACACTACTGACTCCCCTACCATTATACCCTTCCTTAGGTGTTTCCCAAGGTTAGAGATCATGGGGGAGCCATGAGAGCACCGACTGGTCAGGACAGGACCAGCAGGAGCTCTACCACAAAAATGACTCAACTAACACTAAATCTATTCTAAACTAGCTTGATTAACAAATGGAAAATACTTACAACTATGCTATCAACACAAAACTAACATGAACTCAATGTATTCGATCCCTCAAATGGCACACTCACTCAAGATTGCTCGATATAGCACAAAAACACAGAATTTGCAGACTTTTGTTTCTCATTCATGAAACTTGATTACAAAACTACCAACACACTTCAAAAACTACTAACTCCTCAAAGATACGAGCCTTGGGTCATAATAGATGCCCACTCCATGATTCTAGGCAAGTTGGTTGAATTCCTCCACTTCCTATTCCCAAGGGAATCCAAGGGTAACTGGATTGCATGCAACAACTAATGCAAACTTCCTTCTCCATTTGGCATCTTCCTTCATTCCTTTAGCCTATTTCTTAGGACCACCATTCCCTCAAGAATTTGAGGAACCAACTCATTAACTAGCCTTAAGGCATCATTACAACCTCATTAAGCATTTTGAACAACTTAAAGACTCTATTCCCCTAGACAACAAACATTAAGAAATCTAACTTACTAACCATGGCAAATAGTGTGACCTTAGTCCTAGGGACTAAGGTCACCTAGCCCAAACAAAATCAAGACCAACTAAGGTCTAAAGCAAATACACAAACTCCCTGACTTGGCTAACGTCAATTACAAGCCAAAAATGACAAAACATGGAGGTTAGCCTAGGTGCTCCTGCACCATCCTCCCCAAAACAGAAATTTTAATCCACCCTTGGATTGATGAGGCTTGGATCAATCCCCATCTTCTTGAACTCAACTTCTTTGATCCATACTGCATCAGCATCAGCTTGGCCATTTTTCTTGATCAAGTTCTCTTTGTATTCCTTGGTTCTGGTCTTCTTGTAGACCCTAGTGTCTAGTATACTGTCAGATCCTAAGACTGTAGCAGTAGGTAAGTGTAGCTCCTCCACATCCATGATCACTTCATGAAGGTTCTGATCCATGTCTGGTTGTGGTCCTTTGTAATGGACTAAGTCTGCAATATTGAAAACAGGGGGTAGTCCACTGTCATCCAGTAGCTCGACTTTGAATGCATTTTCACCATACTTTGCTAAGATAGGGCAGGGACCTATCTTCCTCATTTGCAACTTGTGAGGGACTCCCTTTTAAAGTCTTGACTTGTTTAGATGCACCATAACCATGTCACCCACATTGAAGTGTACTGTCCTTTTATGCTCATCCACCTTAGCTTTATGTTTCATGGTGTTTTATGTCAATGTCTTCCTCACTGTATCATGTATCTCTTGCATTGCATAGGAAAATTCATCAGCATATCCACTTCCTTTCACTCCATCCTTCAAGGTTCTCAGTTCATACACTCCTCTAGGATGAAGGCCATAGACAATTTCAAAGGGACTCTTCCCTATGGATCTATTTATAGTGTCATTATAGGCATATTTAGCTTGCCCAATCAGTTGATCCCATTGTTGCCCATACACCTTTGTCAAACATCTCAATAGATTCCCAAGGCTTCTATTCACAACCTCGATCTGACCATCAGTTTGTGGATGGTAGGCTGATCCAAAGGACAAGTTAGTGCCTAACCTTTGCCAAAGAGTCTTCCAAAAGTGACTCATAAATTTAGTGTCTCGGTTTGATACAATGCTGATAGGTAACCCATGGATTCTCACTATCTCCTTGAAGAAAAGAGATGCTATTTGGCTGGCATCATTGGTTGTCTTACATGGCACAAAGTGAGCCATCTTGCTGAATTTGTCAACAACTACATAAACACTATCCATACCTTGCCTTGTCTTGGGTAATCCAACTACAAAATCCATACTCAAGCATTCCCATGGCCTAGTAGGAATAGGTAGTGGTTGGTAAAGTCTTGCATTAGAAGAAGTGCCCTTGGCCTTTTGACATATTACATAACCTTCCACATACCTCCTAACATCAAGATTCATCTTAGGCCAAAAATAGAACCTTTGAACAAGTTCTTGAGTCTTAGTGATCCCAAAGTGACCACTCAAAGCACCATTATGCTTTTCTTGCATCAAATTCTCTCTAATGGAACCTCTAGGAACACATAATTGATTTCCTTTAAACAATAGACCACTTTGCAAAGTATACTCAACATATTTACTATGAAAATGGTTCTTGTATTCAACACATACCTTATAAATGTCTGCAAAATCTTCATCATCTGCATATAGATCCTTGAAATGATCTATTCCCATGCTCTTCAACTGTATTTCCTAAATTATGAGAGCTCTCCTTGACAATGCATCTGCTACTTTGTTGAGAACACCTTTCTTGTGCTTGATATTGAAGGTGTAAGCTTGTAAATACTCAACCCACTTCATGTGTTTGTGTCCCAACTTGTCTTGTGAATTCAGAAAACTAAGTGCTTGATTGTCTTAATACACAATGAATTCTTTGGGAAGCAAGTAGTGCCTCCACTTCCTTAGAGCTTGGACCAATGCATACATTTCAAGGTCATAAGAAGAGTACTTCTTTTTGGCCTCACTCAACTTCTTTGAATGAAAAGCCACTGGTCTGCCCTCTTGACTTAGAACAACTCCAATTGCCACATTGCTAGCATCACACTCAATGGTGAAAAGTTTCTCAAAACTTGGCAACACGAAAACAGGTTGGGTAGATATCCTTTCTTTCAACAACTCAAAACTCTTGTTAGCGTGTTCATTCCATACAAATTTGGTCTTCATGCCTCCCTTAAATAGTATCTAACATAGGAGCACAAATTGCACTAAAATGCCTTATGAATTTCCTATAGTATTGTGCAAGACCATGAAAACTTCTTACCTCAGTTGCTGTCCTTGGAGTAGACCAATTCATGATAGCCTCCACTTTACTTTCATCCATTTTCAGATTTCCCTGAGATAGCACAAACCCAAGGTACACCAGCCCTGTCTTGATGAACTCATAGTTTTCCAAGTTGATCATCAGCTCTTCTTCCTGTAGCTTCTTGAAAACCAGCTCTAGATGCTTGAGATGCTCTTCTCTTGTTTGGCTATAGATCAGTATATCATCAAGATATACCACTACAAATTTTCCAATGTAGTATTTGAGGACTTCATTCATGAGCCTCATGAATGTGGAGGGGGAATTAGATAATCCAAATGGCATGAAAAGCCACTCATATAGACCCTCATTAGTTTTGAAGGCTGTCTTCCACTCATCTCCCTCATGTATTCTTATTTGGTGATAGCCACTCTTCAAGTCTATCTTGCTGTAGTACTTAGCTCCACCTAGACAATCCATTAGGTCTTCAATCCTAGGGATAGGGAACCTATACCTTATGGTAATCCTATTAATGGATCTTGAATCAGTACAAAGCCTCCAATCTCCTCCTTTCTTAGGTGCTAGGATAGTGGGTACGACACATGGACTAATACTCTTTTTGATGAGACCTTGGTCTAGAAGTTTTTGTATTTGCCTAGCAATTTCCTCATTTTGTTGAGGGGTCATCTTGTAAGCTGCCTAATTGGGAAGGGTAGCTCCTAGGATAGGGTCTATCCTATGACTTATGGCTCTTTTAGGGGGTAAAGTTGCTGGTTGTCCATCACTTACTACACCTTTGTAAGTCTGCAACATGTCTTGAATCTCCTTTGGTAACTCTGTCTTCTTGGTCATCTTACCTTCATCTCCTTCTCTTGGTCTTAGCACCAATGCATAACCAAATCCTTCACCTTCTTCCAAAGCTTCTAAGAACTCCTTTTCACTCACCACAAGAACATTTGAACCTGCTGTCCTCACCTCAGCATCTTCTAAAAGTGACTGAATTTTGAAAGTCACATTGTCCTTCTTGAAAGAATATGAATTCTTTCCTCCATCATGTATTGCTTGACGATCAAATTGCCATGGTCTACCTAGGAGCAAGTGACATGCATCCATAGGTAGCACATCACACAAGACTTTGTCTTTATACCTCCCAATAGAGAACTCCACCCATGCTTGCTCATTCACTAACACATGTTGGCCTTTATTGAGCCAGGTTACCTTGTAAGGATTGGTGTGGGGTATCCTTGTCAACTTTAGCTTGCTGATTGCTTCCTCTGACACAATATTGTTAGTAGAACCTGAGTCTATGGTGACTCTACATACCTTCCCCATCATTTTTCACTTTATCCTAAATAAAGACCTCCTTTGGCTTGGCTCCTCCTTCACCAACTCTTTGATCAAAGTTCTCCTCATCATGAGATTCTCATTGTATTTTGTGTCTCCTTAAGTTTTTGTTTCAAAACTTCTTCCACCATAACCACCTCTTTGTCCTCTACTATCTTTTCCTTTACCTCTACTTTTGGAGGTTTGTTCTTGCTTCCTTTTACTTTTCTCTTCTATCTTCAAGGCCATTTGATAGCATTAGCGAATGGTTTTGAAGTTCACCAAACTCATGTCTTCTTGAATAGACCACTTGAGACCATTCAAGTACCTTGCAAGCTTAATAATCTCATCTTCTACTAACCTTGATCTTAAACATAGCTTTTGAAATTCCTTGGTGTAGGCTTGGACATCTAAATCTTTTTGTCTCAGATTGTGTCTCCTTCTATGCAATTGCACTTCATAATCATCAGGAAGGTAGGTCTGCTTCACTTTGTTCACCATACCTTTCCAAGTAACTATAGGACCTTTTCCATCCTTTTCTCTTTCAATTTGCACAAACTTCCAACAAGTAAGAGCTGAACCTCTTAGTCTAGACTTGGCCACCATAACTTTTTGTGCCTCTGAGATACCATCACACCAAAAATGGTTCTCAATACTGTCTATCCAATCCACAACTGAATCTGGATCCATTTGTCCACTAAATAGTGGCACACCTTCCAAAGCCTTACCACTTAATGCTTTTAATGCTTTTAAGAATGGCTCTTCAGGAATCACAGGGTCAGGTGTTGGAGCTTCCTCCTCCAACTCTATTTCCTTTTCCCTTGCTTCTTGTTCTTCCTTCTGATCTACTTTGTCTTTTACTCTGTCTGCTGTTTCTTGAACTTCATCCAAGAGTTGCTCCATTCGAGCCAACCTTTCTCTTAAAGACTTGTTGTCCTCTTCTTGTTCCTCTACCTTCTTGGCTAACTCTGCATTAGTCACCATTGTAGCACCTTCCACGGATGTATTCTCTCCCATTGAATCAGTAGGTTGAAACATCCACCACAAGCCTGATCAAATCAAGCTCTGATACCAATATGATGTATGAGCTCCTCGGTTTGCTTGCACCTTGCTGAGAGACCTAGCTAGTCTCTTCTAGGAACCTAGTCTTCTCTAGGTATTGATTGGAAACTAATTCCAATCTTAGCTCTATTCTAAGAGCTCTCCCTTTGTGCTTCACCTTGGAGGTTAGACAACATTTCATAAGTTCAAATTCCTGCTCACTTTCCTTCTTCACTTAGAGAATTCTAAGTGCCATCTTCACTTCAAACTCATTCTTCATTGCTCTTCCTTGTAGGGGTGTCTATGCTTGTTAGGACCTTCATAAAATTTCCAATTGGAACCATTTTAGTAGGTTCTTGAGCCTTATTCTAGTCGGTTTCAAGATTGCATCAATGGAGGACCTCAATTTAGGCGTAATTCTAGTGGTCTTTACCAATCCTCTTTTGCTATTGTTTGAAAAATTATTCCAAAGACCTTTCTAACCTAAAGACATATTCTAGTACCCTTTTAAGAGTTTTAAATCACCCAATGATTCTTTTGGCCTGACAGTGTCTATACAGGGGATTCCTATAACCTAGGGTATGGAGGGTTTGTAGGCCTAATTCCTAGGAATTCACTGTTTTCCTACTCAAACATTACTCTAAGGACTTCATGAGATCTCTAACCTCCTGTCACAACAAGACCTATCCCTAACCCATCTAGAACTGTACTGAAACCCTACTGTACGGTATTTCCCTGCAAGTAACCTTAATGCTTCTCCTCTAGCTCTCTAACTGGGCTCCACCTGCTCGCCTAGAGATCAGTAGCTAAGGGAAGCTTCTCCACTCACTATCATACTTCCTAACACTAACTACTATACACACTACTGACTCCCCTACCATTATACCCTTCCTTAGGTGTTTCCCAAGGTTAGAGATCATGGGGGAGCCATGAGAGCACTGACTGGTTAGGACAAGACCAGTAGGAGCTCTACCACAAAAATGACTCAACTAACACTAAATCTAATCTAAACTAGCTTGATTAACAAATGGAAAAGACTTAAAACTATGCTATCAACACAAAACTAACATGAAATAAATGCATTCAATCCCTCAAATGGCACATTCACTCAAGATTGCTCGGTATAGCACAAAAACACAGAATTTGCAGACTTTTGTTTCTCATTCATGAAACTTGATTACAAAAATACCAACACACTTCAAAAACTAATAACTCCTCAAAGATACGAGCCTTGGGTCATAATAGATTCCCACTCCATGATTCTAGGAAAGTTGGTTGAATTCCTCCACTTCCTATTCCCAAGGGAATCCAAGGGTAACCGGATTGCATGCAACAACCAATGCAAACTGCCTTCTCCATTTGGCATCTTCCTTCATGCCTTTAGCCTATTTCTTAGGACCACCATTCCCTCAAGAATTCAAGGAACCAACTCATTAACTAGCCTTAAGGCATCATTACAACCTCATTAAGCATTTTGAACAACTTAAAGACTCTATTCCCCTAGACAACGAACATTAAGAAATCTAACTTACTAACCATGGAAAATAGTGTGACCTTAGTCCTAGGGACTAAGGTCACCTAGCCCAAACAAAATCAAGACCAACTAAGGTCTAAAGCAAATACACAAACTCCCTGACTTGGCTAAGGTCAATTACAAGCCAAAAATGACAAAACATGGAGGTTAGCCTAGGTGCTCCTGCACCAATGAGGATCGGTTTGAGGACCCTAACTCCATTTGGGAAATGGGAGATAATTAGGAGGTTTTAGGTATTTTTTCTGCACTTCATGAATCAGTTTCCATTGTTTGAAATTCTAAACTGTAGTTGATGTCTGATGATATTTTATATTGTATTCAACGAACATTGAAATTGTGAATCATT
Source organism: Sequoiadendron giganteum (assembly GCA_007115665.2). Classification (NCBI taxonomy): domain Eukaryota; kingdom Viridiplantae; phylum Streptophyta; class Pinopsida; order Cupressales; family Cupressaceae; genus Sequoiadendron; species Sequoiadendron giganteum. Next base: position 144,586,818 of record CM021108.1, read on the forward strand.
GCACTTTATGATATCTTATTTTATATTGCACTCAAGCACTGCATGTCAGCTTGAATCATATTCCAAACTACAGTTGATGATTTTGTATATTGTATTCAAATAAATTGTGTATCATTGCACTTCAAGTTTAGAGTATTTTATTTTATATTGCAGTCCAAGTCTCCATGATATTTTATATTATATTGCACTTCATGAATCATAATACATATGCCAAAGTCAAACTGTAGTAACGTAGTTGATGATATTTTATAAATTATATAAGATTCAATACCATTGGGCATCGGCCTAACAATGCTTCATCGGCGGAACCCCCATCACAATTCCGTCGATGGCCTGATAAAAATATCTCACAACCTAGTATCGGTGTAACAATACTCTATTAGGCTGAATCTTAAGGTGCTCTACCGATATACGGATAGAGTCAAGTTCTCAACAAAAGTAACCATGAATTATAATTTATGACCATGGGCATGAATTATCTTATTTTATCAATAATCACAAAAATATACCACACTTTGATTTTATGAACAATGAAAATTGTATAAATTTGTGTGACAAGATCCATATTATAGCCTACATTCACATTGCATCCATAAATACTAGTATACATATATTAATTAATAATATATATAAAGAATGCTGAAAGTTACAATACTTAACATTGTTTATTATAATATTAATTAATAAAATATATGAAAAACTAATAATATATATAAAAAGCTATTTCTACTATTTATATATATAGTAATTAACAATATATATAAAAAACTATTTAAGCATACATATCTTAGTTTGTAATTTTAATCCAAAAGTATTTAAATTAACAAGTATTTATTGGGAAGCTTTTAATTTAAATTTTTTCAAAAAATAGAAAAAAAAAAACATTTTATGTGCTTGTTATTTTTAAGTAGCACATACTTCCACTTGCCTGTCATTTTCAATGAAGCTTCAAAAAGTTTACGAATATTCCTTTGTTGCTTTCACTGTATAATGCTTTCAGTGTAATTAAACAAAATTTTAAATTTCGTAGTGATGTAGTCCTTCCCCCATTCCTAACAAAATTCAATACCATTGGCCTAACAATGCTTCATTGGCAGAACCCCATCACAATCCCGTCGATGGCCCGATAAAAATAGCTCACAACCTAGTATCGGTGTAACAATACTCTATCGGGTTGACTCCTAAGGTGCTCTCCCGATATACCGATAGAGTTAAGTTGTCAACAAAAGTAACCATGAGTTATAACCATGGCCCATGGTCATGGGCATGAATTATCGAATGCATAAAGTATATCGGGGGAACTATGGTGCATTGGGGATACATTATCTAGCATCCCACCGATAGAATGAAGGATAGGTGTCCATCGGTGGAGAGGGTGGCTATTGGTGAAAGACTGATGTGACATCCTGTGGCATCATGCTGCGGCGCATTTATGAACCAGAATTGAAGTGAATTATATCACAAGTTGATCGCATAGTTGTTGCAAAATCCTGGAACATTTCGCTTAGGGCAGAAGCAGAAAGGAAAAAACTTGGAGTTCTGATGTAGAAAAGACCAATGGACTGTGGAGGCAACTTGGCGAGACTCACGTAAGTACTTCACTTTCAGACCCAGCTGAGAAGCTATTTTACTCAAAAGCTTAAGATTTAAATAATGGAAGAGAGTATAGACAAACCTAAAGCTAAAAAACAAAAAACCGAAAAGCCTGAGGGACTCCTAAATGAAGACCTGATAGATCAATGTCCTGGGTCGGGGCTGAGACCCAAGAGGAGTGCTCAAATGAATCCTTCCATGGATCAATTATGGGACAAACATAAGGGCTCAGGGGATATTTGGACATCGCAACGAGGGTACGACCTCTTCATGTACCATTACAGAAAATAATTTAGGTTCCAACCAGTTTGCAATCCATGGAGGTTGAACCTGGGAAGACTTGTGGAGCCCAATGTGTTTGTGAATGCAAAGCTAATTAAAGCTCTTGCTATCAGATATGACCCCAAGAAAAGAACTATTTAGTCACATGGTGGGGGTGACATGCTTGTTATTTCTAGGGATCTCATTTCTAATGTCTTTCAGTTAGAGTGTTCATTGAATTTATCATTCACGCTCAAAGATCTCTTGACAGAGTATCGCCACATGGATACTAGCTATAAGAGATGGAAATTACCTTTGCGTAGACCCAAGGATGAAGGAGGCCAACTTAGGAGGTTCTCTAGTAGTGAAAAACCTCCTTTCCATGAAGATTTGTTCGAAGAGTATTTTCGATACACCTATTATTCAGCTGGTCAGGTTTTGGGAGTAGAGATTCCACCTCTCATGTCGATTGCCCCAATGGTCTTAGCTGTAGACATACAGAGCAAGGATTCTAGGCCATTTGATTATGCTAGCTACTTTTCCAACGCCCTACATCGAGGGCTCAAAAAGATTAAAAATAATAGTGATGAAACTAATTTTGAACACTATTCTTTCATTATGCATTTGCTATTGTACGAGGGACAAGTCAGAGGGCTCTGGAGTGAAGAATTAAGGATAAAAGATACAAATAAAAATGGAGATTTTAAACCTTTACAAATGTGGACTTCATTGTGGGACAACCAATTTCGTAGGTCTCATTACCTTTATTTTGAAGAATTTTTTGTAAAACCATTGATGAAGTTGCTAGGGTATCTGTGCAACTATAACCAATCCCCAGAAGTACAAAGATTTCTAAGACCAAAGGAAAATGATCGGAGAAATAAAGTGAATCATAACTGGGGAGACTGGTATGCTTTCCCTGATTGTACAGTGATAAGGGTTTATGGGTTCGAAGGGGCTCCACACTTGATGCCACGAGTAGTTCTTGACCGAATTGCTTTGTTAGAAATTGTGAGGAAATTGGAAAAATATGATTCCAAACAGCTCAAAGTACATAGCAAACAATCAATTATGCCCAACACCTTATGTTTTGGAGACTTTATAGTGGTTGCCAATGAAGGATATGGAGAAATTGATGGTAAATTAGCACAGTACAACCTACCTCTAGGTGATGTAAGGAAACAATTTGATGCAGAAGGGTTTATTCACAAGGTGAGATTATCGCAGGGGCTATCAAGTTATGAACATTTGTTCTCAATCAAAGATGTCATAAGAAACCATGATGAGGCTTCCACCAAGGAAATAATGGCCGCCTATAACAAGATTATGCTTGCAGAGGAATGGAAGAGGAAAAATGTCCCATCTTATTCAAAGGCATTTGGTGAGATATAGGATCCTTTAACAAGAATTGAGCAACTCATCGCTCATGTCAATGAACTGGTAAAGGATGTTCCCCCAGTTGTTTTTGATGCACCTCATGCAACCTATTCAGGAGTAGAAGCTGAAGACATAGAGCCCTTGGATTACATACCTTCACATCGTACTTTTGAGGTATGTTTTTCTGTAGATACTGATATAAGTGAAGAAGAGCAAAGTGATGAAGAGAAAAGTGATGAAGAGGGTGAGTAGGTCAAACAAATCAGTGCTCCTATGATTGCACAATACGATCCCTCTCAAGAGTAGAATATTGTAAGATTTGAGGCATCTAATGAACTATCTAATGATGTGAGGGTCATGGCTGGACAACAGTTTATTTGTGATTTTGATTTTGTTAAATCTTCTGAATTTAAATCATTTGTTTATGAATATAAAGGTAGAAAAATGTGACAACAGATATAGGATATCACTCCTGAACATGAGGCAACCGCTCTGAAGGAATTGAAAAGGGAGGTAGAAAAGGAAATGGAGTCCATCACTCCTGAAAGAGGTAGGGAATTGCTTCAAGAAGTTGGAGTGTTGCTCCTACCAGGGTGGGATATTAGCTCTTCAATTGTATTTGATAGCTTCAAAAAAAGAGGGGATATGACAATGAACTTAAAAAAAGAAGCAAGTGAAAAAATGTATTCAGGATCTGGGTACAACCCAGATGAAGCCACCTTGCTTATTTGGTCACTGTATCCCCATGATAAAAGACCTGCTATAACTAGTAATCCAAACCAAGTTTTTGGTCATCTCTTGGTTCAATGAGTAGTGGATACCAACCCTATGGAGACAACAAAATTGAACATAAATGTGGCAAAATTTACCAAAGCACAGATCGATAAACTGATTAAGGAAAATGACAAACTGAAGAAGGAGATAGCAAATCAGTGAGAAAAAAACATCTTCCTCCTCCACATCAGAGTTGTACTCCCCATGGCTTGAAAAAGATAAGAGAGTGCTTGATGCATTAGCTGATGCAGCCTACTGGAAGAATTACCATCTGAAATCCCAGGGGAAATGCAAAGAATTGGAGAAAGAAGTGAAAACCATCAAATATAACACTATATCTGAAATGATAAAAGAAAGGTTCAATAAAATGATGAAATGTGCTATTGAATATTGGGAAGTATTCAATCAGACACGCATTGCATTGGTGGAGAATGAACGATTTCAGCCTAGAATGATGGAGAAAAAAAAGGAGCTCGTAGATAAGAATGCCATGAAAGGACAAATATTGCTGACATATAGCAAGTTGGTAGAATCACATAATGGATATCATAATAGGCTTAGGGAAGATTTTGACTGCTTTGATTTAGTCCCACTCCCGACACTTCATTTTGGCATTAGAAACCCACGAGAATATGATGATTGGAAGGAAGAGCTTGATGGGCTTCTGACTGCTGCGTTGCAGGAAATAAATGACGAGGATATGGTTTTACAAAACGGTCATAAGCAACTCAAAAACATAATGTCTCTAGAATATGATATGAAAGAGGTGATCTCTAACGTGGACGCCTATGCTGAATAGTAGTACATCCATCACCTCTCTGCAGTCAATATGTTTATTAGCCAAACTATAGATTTGTGAGAATCAGATCCAACGGGACAACCATCAGATTCAGAGGAAGAATGCTAGCCGACAACATGATGAGTGCCCTATCATGGAGTAGAAGCCTTGAACAAATCTTAGGTGGTCATTGGTCACGGGCTTCTACTTGGAGATTAACGGATCGGTGCATTCACCTGTGGCATTGTTTTATTTATAATTTGAGTTATGTTTAGTTGTCAAAATGTCATGAATTTTTGCAAGGGGTTTGTAGCTTGTTACCTCTCATATATAAGAGAGATCAAGACCCCAATAGGAGATCAATGGATCATCACATCATTTTTAATTAGACTTTAGAGTAGAAAATAGTAAGAAGATAGATAATAGATTGCACCAATTCACCCATCCATCTCATATCATAAACTATTTTTATAATGCATATGATTTGAAATTTGAAGATCAATACAATGGAGAAGGTTACACATATTTACTGATTTGCTTTCGAGTGTTCAACTATTGTGGATTCATATGCTTATAAGTTATTAACTTATTTGGCTGTCTCAAAAGTGGTTGTTTATGTTATTCAAATTGTTTATGTTATTCAATTTGTCAGTACATTGAATTTGAATTCTTCAGGAATAGGGGCTGTGACTATGGGGTTTTAGATTTATTTATGGACATGATCATTGATCAAGTAGTAATGTGGGCCACAAAATGGATCTTGTCACACAAATCCCTGTAATTTGTGCTAATCATAAAATCAAATGTAGTGTATTTTTGCAGTATGTGGGATGTGGGTGAGGTGTAAGTTGGTGGATATTGATCATGATTTTTAGTCAAAACATAATAGAAGCTAACAGTTTAACATCCATAACTTATAAGCTTTACCTCTACCAAGAAGTAAATATAACAAGCTAACAGTTCAACATCCATAACTTGGAAATGGAAGCTCTACCAAGAAGTAAGTATAATGAGCTAATAGTTCATCACTAGTTCAAATGATAAAATAAATAATACAGAATCTAGATAATTGAACATCATCACATTACTAAAGTCTGAATTTGAGCTTTTTAATTGAATTTCACATGAAGGAGTACATATTGGCATTGGCAATGCAAAATCTTGCCAATGCCCAAAGACAAGTCTGCACAGAGCTGAGTTGGAACTTCGAAACTCATATTATCAAAGATTGAAAATAATAAATCAAGTCACTGTATCAACTTTTCTAGCAACTTCCACTCTTTAGGTGGTGGAATTGCCATTTGCTCTAACTGATGTTGTTTGACTTGAAGTTTTGTTAACATTTCTTGATTGTAATTGGAAATGGAACCTGTCTTGAATTCTTCAGTCAATTTTGAATTCAAGGTTATCAGTGTTCTGATGGAATCCAAATAGTTCACATCTTAGTTCTGAGGAAATTGGTCCAAATAAATCTTCTTTCTAAAAGCATCCTTTCCAATGAATCGCTCATTTGTGTCAAAAGGCTCTTGAAAACCAAGCTCTGTGAAGTTCCTTACCTTTTCATCCACCTCCTTCATCTTGTCTGCAACCAAAAGCAAATATTCCTTTGTTCTAGACATTCTCGAACACTTTTCAATGATAGATGACAACTTCATTGAGGTTTCAATCCGATTAGTAATCCCTTTTGATTTCAGATCATTGTCACTGGCTTTGTAGACTGTTTGTAAAACTTCATTTGCAGATTTCTCTAATTCCAGCACCTTTTTGTTGTCCACTAAATATTTGTTGAGCTTCTTATAATGTTGTCTGGTAGCATCAATCAATTGAAACATGTGACACAAATGATCAAAACTCTACATTATTTCATCCCAGATCTTTTGTTTCATATGCCTCACTGTATCTCTACAAAATACAGATAACTTATTTTGAGAAGACTTAATTTATTCTTTTGCTTCCGCCAGCTCTGTCTCCAATCTTTCATTTGTTTTTCTCTGTTTCTCCAATTTTTATTCCCATTGTGCATTTCCATTCGCAATGTTTAGTCTTAATTTTTCTGAAGTGGATTTTTCCTCATTATATTTCTTGTTGCTCTCATCTAGCCTTCACTTAAGGTCATTCACTTCTCTCTCATTTGATTTATCCTCATTGCTTGCTGATGTAGAGGCAGATTTTATTATTCTTTTTTCTAATTCATTGCTCTTGTTATTTGCTGCTTTCCTCTTTGCTTTCTCACTTGCTAGGTTTGCTTGTAACTTTTCTATTTGGGTCTGCAACCTTTTCTTCTCTCTATCTTGCTTTAGCAATGATGTGTACACCAATTCATTGTTCTTGTTTGATACATTAATTTTGTTAGTATTTTTCAGGCCAGAAAAATCCAATTGAAAATTGGTTACCTGGTATTCAGATCGATCCATCTGATTTGTTGGTTTGTTTTGAATTGTGGGAACAACAATTGTGTACTCCATGATTTCTTTATTTGTGTCAAATGTGGGTAATACCATGGTTGTTGCAGTCTCTGAAGTTACAACAGACACACTCTCCATCAGTTGCTTGTTTTCCTTTTTATTCAAGTCTGATTTCTTTTTAAACTCTTCAATGAAATCATAACTTGGGGAGGCAAGAACAATGGAATGCTTGAATGGTGAAGGAATAGGAGTACTTGCAGTTGCTAATGATGTCCCACCCACGCTAACTTGATTTGTGGGAGTTTCTAGAAATAACTCCTTTGTGGTACTGGTGGATCCACTGATAGTGTGAATTTGACCTATCAAAATCCTTTGCCTCTTTTGATTGCCTTGATCACCTGGTGTTTCTATGGTATCTTTTTTTATTTTCCTCTTAGTATTGTGTGTAATTTGTCTTTGTTGCACATGTTGACCACTACTAGTACTACTACCCATACCATCGCCACCAATGACACTCCCAGTTGCACTAAGCTGTCCACCAAGGGCATGTCCTAGTTGTGATTGTATCTGACCATGAGGATGAGGACTAGAAGATCTAACAAATTGATTTTGTCTTGTATCCCCTTGGTCTACTTTTTCACCTCCAAGCCCAAGGCCAGATTTATCAACTATTTTTCTATGCTCAACACTTTGTATTGTCCAAGGGCCTCCGCCTTGTCCTTTCGTCCCCAAAGGACCACCTTCATAACCAATTTTTTCAAGTATGGCTGCTCTTGAAGTATATGTTGAAGCATATTCTGCTTTTGCAGCCTCACTTAAACCAGGTTTGTAATTGGCATGGCTTTGTTCTTCTTCTTCCATATCAATATCATCATCAGATTCATCATGTCCATCAGGATGCCCATGCTCTATATTCCACAATTTGCTAAATTCTTTATCTTCTTCATTATTATCATACTCTTCAAGAGCTCTTGGATCACCTAGGTCCTTCCTCATAGACCAAAAGGAAGTAATTTTTGATCGTGACCATTTTTTATCTATAAGTTCCGTCTCTAGATAACCTGGAATTTTTACTCTACTAGATGGTTTATCACTTTTTACATAAATTTTTTTGTATGTCCTGATTGTCTTTTGGTGCAATGCCATAATTTCTACTGACAATTGTTGAAAAGAAATACCATTCTCAACAACACTTTTCTCCATTGCTATTTTGACCTCATCCCAAGAATCCTTGTTTCTCAAGTTTTCAAGCAAGGGTTTACTTTGATGTTGAATTCTATTTGCAGCATTCCTATTGGCCACAATCATTGATTTAATGATGTCACATGGATCATATTGCTAGTGACAAATAGGATCAAAGTCAAAAAATTTCAAAATATTATGTGCCACACTAAATGCTTTTCTCTTGAATGTAAACCCTCCACATGAAAAAGGTAAAGAAGGAAATAAGTCTTCTTTTGCTGACTGAGAAAGTGTAGTTCATCAGCACTCTGCACCTACCTTACATATTCCAATGCAAAAACCCTTTCTGTCACATGTATTGGAAGTTTGTATGGCTGTACTCTCGATCCATAAAATCTTAGCACAGTATATTCTTCCATTAAGTACCAATCAACCAATTGTATTTCTTTTCCTAGTTGCATGCAGTTTCTACATGACATAGGCAATCTAGGCATTGGATTATTTGTAATTACTTGATGCAATGGAGCCAAAAAGTAGTCTGCAAAATGACTGTAGTTCCTTCGAGAATCATGCATCCTTATCTCATTGGTCCATTCATATACTAGAGCCATTTTTTTTCCTCTACATTACTGTAGGGCTGAATCTGAAGTTTGTTGGTCTGAAACATTGCTCTAAATTTGAATAGAAAAAGATAGCACAAGTAGGTTGTGAACCTAAATGTCTTCGTGGAACCTTCTTTAATCATTAAAACTTGTTTATGCATGGATTCTACAATGTGATGTGTATAATTATATTTGACATGTTCTTTAGTATAATGGATATTATATACCATTTCAAGGAGGCTTGCACCCACTTCCAAATTGCTATCTAGACAGAGGCAAAATGAAAGCATGGAAATAGTATCCTGAACCCATGGTTTAAAAAAATCCAAATTATAAGGAGGATTATGATCACCTTTCAATTTGTTTCTAACCTTAACTATTTGATTTAAGAAATCATTTTTCAGCCTTTCTTGCACTGCTTCATAATCACTAGCAAGCTTTTCTAGGTCAATGTGGTGGTTTCCAAATTATTCGGTTGTAAACCCCAACACTTTTCCAAGTTCTTCTGTATTAATGGATAACAATTCTTCTTGGTTATCTTTATTAACAATTGCTCTTTTCTTATCATCATAATTTTTGGCACAGACCATGATAAATTATGGGCAAGGGAAAACTTCATGTAACATCATGCGCCCTAATCTAGTTATCCACGGTGCACTGATACTATCAACTTCTGTTTACTTTGCAACCTTATTCTGAGATGAAAATCTAAGTTCTGAGGTATGCCTACCAAAGATTTCAGGATCATAAATATCATGGTACCCATCGATGAAACCTGAGGTTTTAAGCAATTCTGCATAATGCATTTTTTTATCGGACATTGTTGTAGTGGTACTGGTGGTAGACATGCTTGTACAAATGTGAAGTTGTGTAATTTGAATTCCCTAATAAGTAATACCTATTAGTCCTCCTTAATTTTAATGAATTCTTGAGTCTCTAAAGTCTAAAACCAAACTTCAAACTTTGACAAAATAAGATTTTAAGAAATGTCAAACGATGAAAGTTGAAATGTAGCTGCAGGAATTCTTTCACTTACCCAGATTATGAGTCCCGATGCTTGAAAATTGGAATGGCATTGTTGGAAGTGGAACTTTGGAATCCAAAACAAGGTGGTGCACTACAATGAGCAATCTGAAGATTAAAGACTTTAAAAATCACTGTACAACTTCAAAGTGCAAAGTGCTTTAAATGTTTTTTTTCTCATAATTGGAACATAAAAGTGAATGGCACGTCTTAGGAGTTAGGTCTAAAAGACGACAAGTTGCAAATTCTTCACCGTTGATCTTTTTAAATCTAATGGTTATAGGGTGATTCCGAAGGTTTAAGTTGGGAAGCCCATCACTCTGTGCATGTCATTACGGAATGCAACTACAACCATACATCAAATGTTCATCCAACGGTTGAAACTTGAGTAGTTAATGATATTAACTTTTAAAATAAACATTAATCACCTGACAGTTGACACTTAGCAGTACAAATTGCTTTAAATGCTTTGTTTCTCGAAATTGGAACATTAAAGTGAATGACACGTCTTAGGTCTACAAGTTGCAAATTCTTCACTGTTGATCTTTTTAAATCTAATGGTTATAGGGTGATTCCGGAGGTTTAAGTTGGGAAGCCCATAGCTCTGTGCATGTCATTACGGAATTTGATGGTCTATTAAATATTTGACCATTTTTTCAATTTTTGAACGTATATTATAGCTATAAAATTTATTAGATGGTATAGTTTGACTTGCTATATTTTTATTAAACCGTAAAAAATTATTATATAGTATTTTAATTTATAATATATATCATTTTATAATTTTTATTATAAAAAGAAAATAGAATATAACTTTTTTGAATATTTTTAATATGAATTTAGAAACTTTTGATTTTTTTATAATAGTTATCATTTTTTATATTAATATATATGATTTATAATATTATTATAAAAATATATATTAATTTAGAATCTTTTCAAAATAAAACATAATTATTTTTAATTTTTAGAATATATTTAACAAGATTTATTTTTAATACGATTTTAGAAACTTTTGTTAATTGTTAATTATAACAGTAGATTTTTATATTTATCACTAATAATTATCATTGTTTTCTAATTTTTCAAGATAATCCATTTATAAAAGATTTTATATAAAAATTCGTAAGTTAAACAATTTTTTTGATAGGCATTTAAATGACCAAACTGTCATAAAATTTTCATATTGATTGTTTGCTATTGTCATAATCTTAACCGTTGATCTTTCTGAATCTAATGGATATAGGGTAATTCTGGAGGTTTAAGTTGGGAAGCCCATCGCTCTGTTCATTTCATTACGGAATGTAACTACAACCATACATCAAATGTTCATCCAACAATTGATCTTGAAACTTTAGTAATTTACTAATTTATGATATTAACTTAAAAATAATAACATGACACATGTGTTTTAAAGTCAATACCATAGGCATCGGCCTAACATTGCTTTATCGGTGGAATTCCTATCACAGCCCCGCTGATGGCTCGAAGGTGAAGACTCATAACTCATAATATTAACTTTAAAGTTTAAAATAAACACTAATCACTTGATAGTTGACACTTAGTAGTACAAACTACAAAGTGCTTTAAATGCTTTGTTTCTCGAAATTGGAACATTAAAGTGAATGACACGTCTTAGGTCTAGGCTCTATAAGTTGGAAATTCTTAATCTTAACCATTGATCTTTCTAAATCTAACAGTTATAGGGTGATTCCAGAGGTTTAAGTTGAGAAGCCCATCGCTCTATTCATTTCATTACAAAATGTAACTACAACCATACATGAAATGTTCATCCAATGGTTGAACTTGAAACTTGAGTAATTTACTAATTTATGATATTAACTTAAAAAAATTAACATGACACATGTGTTTTAAAGTCAATACCATAGGGATTGGCCTAACAATGCTTTATCGGTGGAACCCCCATCACAGCCCTTCCGATGGCCCAAAGGCGAAGACTCATAACTCATAAGGTGCACTCCCAGCCCCTGATATACCGATATAATCAACAAAAGTAAGCACATTGTTGTAACACATAAACATCGGTGGAACGAATGATTGCATTCCCCCGATGGCCCGATATAACCATGAATTCTCAAGTGCATATTGCATAGAGTATATTACTTAATTTCTCAAAAGAAAAAAAACTGATTTGAATATATTAAATTATTAATAGACAGTGACACTGAAGTTTTGAACTGAGAAAATAACTCTTTACTCTTAAATGTAAATGAATAACGAAGATTCAAGGAATCAAGATTCAAGAATAGCACAACACAACCATTTATTTTATTGCAACTAAATTTCAATGTCACATTATTACATATCTTTTTATAGACGAGTAGCACTGTAGCTCCTATTTTGTATAAATAACATATGTTAGTGTGTCACTTTAGTACTTTACATAGACAAAATTTAATAATTTATTCCAAGTTGTTGCTCATTACAATGGATTACAAATTGATTCCAATTTCCAAGCTTTGTTGTGGAAAACCTAATACACATCTATCTCTAAAAATAAATGTGGCTCTGAAAATAAATTCATGATTCCAAGCTTCTGCTGGTGGATTTTCCAACCATGCTGGGCAAAGTGGGTTCCAATCACTCCTGGGGAAATGGGAGCCATGAAGATACAAAATGTACTTATCCCCTTCGAGAACCAGAGTCATACAGAAGATGAAAAACAAATGTCTCTTTGAAAATAAATGCATGGGGCTTGCTTGGCCAACCATGCTGGGGAAATGGGAGCTGTTAGAATACAGAAGGAGAAAAAAATCTACTCCCATCTTTTACTTGCAACCTCTATGCATTCAGATAGCACTTATCTCCATCAGAGCTCCTCATCCTGGTTCAAAACCTATTTGAAAATTCAAGTTAACCAAATCAACTTCTTTCCAATTCCACCCATTCTGAACTTGAAGGAAATTCGTCTTTTACTGATTACTCTGTAACTAAATAATTGTAGGTAGGATAATTTACAGTATCCCCAATACTGCATCATCTTCTTCATGAATCCTTATTAACCCTAGAAAAAAAAAACCCTTATGGCACTATCTACTAATCACTGAATCACTATCCCTATTTATGGGCCACCAGTGCCGCTACCAGCCTCTATAATTAAAATTTCTAATTTGATTGACGTCTTGCTACATGCCAACTTGAACTCTACCTCAAGCTGACAAGCTATCAAAATCACTCATTCAAATGATATGAAATCATTACAAATCTTGTTTCATTAAAGCTATGAGTTGTCCAAGAAATTGCTTCGGATGTTCATATCACATATGGCATTAATTGCCGCCATTGCCACTGCCAACCACACTTTCTTCAAAAAGATTGAGAATTTAAATGAAATGAAATGTACAACATCAAAATTCGAGGCATTGAAAAGAGTGAATGAGTGATGAATTAATTTGAACACAAAGTCTCAGAGATGAAAATATAAGCATTCTGAATTTGACCTAACACTAACAGATAAACATTGAACAATTATCATGAAGAAACACAATTCATTCATAATTAAAAGGAAGCATTGATAAATACAAAGATTTAGAAATATATTATTTTATCTCTCTAATGCCAAAAATGTGGTTTCACAGACCTATCACCCCACACCCTGTACAATCAAAATTCAAAAAGCGCTCAAAAGCTTAAACTACGCGCCCTTATCATTATGTGTCACAAATTCACAATTCATTAAAGGATTCATGTATGTTGTTAAACTGCTGGAGGTTTCAGGACTCTGTACAGTTCTAGTTGCATTTCCATAACAAAATTATGAAATTCAGGATGTTCTTCTTCTTCTTCTAAAACCAAAATTACCCTATTGTACTCGGCATAGCTGGTTTTCTCTTTCCATGCCACTGAACGTAGCTGGGAAATGATGTCAAGTTGCTCTTCTTCAGACCAATTCAAATTTGGTTGCATGAAGGCCACAATTTCATCTTCCCATACCCTAATATCTGCTAGAAGTACCATTTTGAGGAAACTTTGAGTATGGATTTCAAAATGCTACCACCTTTCCTCATATGCAGGCTCACTTAACTTTACCAGCAAGAAGTGACAATCTAATACTAAATCCATTTCTCCAAACTCCTTAATACCTTATTTAAGATCTATCCTTTTAGAGGATTTAAAAGATTACGTTAAATCTATCCAGTTGGTGTTTGAGAAGACATCCCTTAATGGCATCGTACAATTCATTAAATGAGTTGTCACTTCGAAAGTTGTGCATCCCGCCGAGGTCACCCAATCACTGAGAAACAAAACTTTATAACCATTTGTATGGTAATAAAATCTCAACCATTGATTTCTAGAAATCTAACGGTTCTAGTGATAATCCAGAGGTTTCAAATCGCAAGTCTAGTGCTTTAGAGATTTACTTCCAGAATGCAACTACAGTTGTCCATCGAATGGCCCATATGATTTTTATTTCGCCACTATATTTTTTTATTATTTTGAGATTCATTTTAATTCGCCAATGAAAATATACTTTTTGCTTTGAAAAAAGGTTTTAATCGCCATTGGAAAAAAAAATCTGGTTTGAAAAACGGGTTTATTCGCCAATGAAAAATATTTTATTCGATTTAAAAAAATTGCAATTCGCCACGATTTTCCATAGACTTCTAGGGATTATAAAAGATTCGCTAATGGGGATTATTTTTTTTCTCGAAAAACGAAAAAAATCGCCAATATAATTAATATTTTTCATTGAGAAGTATACAGGATTCGCCAAGATTTTACACCTATGCCGAGGGGGGGGGTTTCTTAAAGTTATCCCTGGTCGGGACATGTGCCTTCTAATTATATATAAAATATTATAAAAAATAATTATCATTTTATTGTGGTAAGGGTGGTCAGACAGACACATACTTCTTATTTTTTCCCTAAAATTTAAGTACTACTGCATTAAAATTTCAAATTTTCACCAAATAGATTTATTTATTTTTAAAATAAACCTAGTAGTTTAGAAACTACATTCAATTTTCTATAGATTCTATTCTTACATATTTTTGAAATAATATAGATAAATTATTCAATTTTTTACGTCAAGTTGCCTAACTGTAATTTTTCTGAATTTTTTTGCCACTTAAGGGCCTGTTTTTTCCATGATGATCCTGCACATACCCCTACAATTCTTCTAGAATTTATTAGATATGGTGACGAGATTGATGATTTTCTTATTTCAGGGATTGGTATACTTCATCATTTCATTCTTTATTTTTTATATAACAAATAGACATGATGCATCAAGGTATTGATAACCAAGATGGCTTTGTATCTAGTGTGATGTACTTTGACTTTGCAAAAAGATAGGATAATCCTTGCTCACACTTGACATACAAAAACCTTGTTGGAATGTAGTTTAGAATTTTGGAACATTTTAGACCAAAGCTTACACAATAGTCAACAATCTATTCAAAACGAACTCCCTACACACAACAAAGCAAGTATTCACCAAGGTTATATTACAAGAACATCCCACAAGCACATCAAATGAAAGATATTGATTGATGCCCCTTTCCTTTCTCTTTAAATCATTTCGATAGACATCATCGAGAGGTCCTTGGAATGGGTCAAGAAGATAAATTATAATAAAATATCAAGATGAACAAATAGTCAATTTTATTCATATCTATTTCCAAAAGTTCTGTGTTTTTTTGAGGATAAAAATCTAAAATGATTGACAATGATAATTCCCATTGTCAGAACAATATATCCTAGGACATGTTAGTGGATGTTGGTGGGTTGAATTTTTTTTGAAAGTTCGTTGATATAAGGTTTGATTGACATGTTTGATAATGATCAAGAGTTTGATTTTTCAAGTTTAAGGTTTTCTTTCAAGTTATTATTGTACCTATTTTTGTTTGTGTTTCCAAAGGGTGAGGGTGATGATTGATTTATTATGGATGGAAGTTTATTGCAGGTGAAAGCAAGATAAGATGGTTGATTTTGGAATTTTTGGAATTTTTCAATGTTTTGAGGTTTTTTTTATCTAAATTTGGGTGTATGTGAATGTTTAGGTTTTTCAGGTTATTTGAGGTTGTTTAGGATTTTTTTGGAATATTTTAAATGTTTTGGGTTTTTGCAATTTTCAAATGTTTCTATGTTTTATGAGATTTAGACCAAGACCTAATGGAAGACTAACCTAGGGCCTTGGGGGCTCATCAAAGATTATCCTTGCCTACATTATACACACAAATACCACGTAGTTTGAATGACTCTAACTAGTAACCATTTATTGATGAGATATGAACATTGATGAATTGTCAGTTTATTGTGATGGACTCCTAAGGACTAACCTAATGTGTCTCAAGGGCTCATCCATGATGGCCTTGCCTACGTTCAAGATTAGATACAACATAGTTTGACAACCATGGTTTTGTTTTTTAGAAATGTTTAGGGATTTTGATGCGTTTTGGATTTTTTTGGTGTTTTTAAGATTTTTTGAAAGTTTAGGATTTTTCGCATGATATTGACGAGTGTATGACTATGTGATGATTTCAATGATCTATTTTGGGATTTTTTTGAAACCCAAGCTAGGATTAATTGCTCTAATTGATAGATTATTGATAGTGATAACATTGTTGAGGATGCACAACAATGCAAGGATAGCATTAAACAAAAGGATTGGGAAATCATATATTCTGAGATGATGATGGATTGATTGGATAATATAGATCAAGATTTTGAAGCTAGGCTTGGAACAAAATCTATTAGAATGATTTGATGTGAAATTAAAGTGCAAGGTAGATGTAATTTGTATTGATTGTTTGGATTGATGTTTGATAAAAGATAAATCTTGATAAGCAACATCTTCTTGTCAAAATGTTCCATGGGCTAGTGATTTAGATTTTTCCTTACAAATGATTTGACCAATTTGATTTTGTGTTTTGGAAATATTTAGATCACCACATAAGTTATAAGATATAACTCAAGATTTATTCCCAAAGAAAGATGTAAGTATCTACCCCTAGTTTCTAGAAATGTATGTAATGATATGGGTGGATGCATTGATAAATGAATGGATTGATGGATGGGTATGTGAAGGATGCCAAGGATTATCTTGTGATAGGATAACATGTTTGGATAGAGTATGCCTCTTTGGAGAATGCCTCATGGATCAAATAATTCTAGTTAGGATAGGATCAATGATAGTGACCCATGTCAAGATGTTTACCATAAGCAAGTGTGAAGTACATACCGAACCTTTGCCAAGGTCAAGATAAGTTATATTGGAAGAAAATGGATTGGATAATGAATCATGGATTTATTATGGATAAGATGGATGGAATGTGGGATTTATTATGGATGGGATGAGATGCTTCCACCTAAAATGGTGCACATAGATGCTCAATTCTACTCATGACACCTATTTTCTAGTATTTCATCATGGTACTTGTCCAAAGTGCCACCAAAGTGGTTTTCACTAGAGGATGATTTTTCTCTTGACTATTTTCTTGATTTTTTGATTTTTTTTTATAAATTTTTTTGAAAGTTTATGCTCATGTTGAACCACTTGGTAGTGCTGATGTAGATGTTGTTGGTGCTGATATGGATGTTGTTGTTATCATCATGTGCCAACGATATCCTGCTTAGAGGAGTTGTTTTGCTAATATATGGGTGCTTGAATGTAACCCTTAGATTTTTTTATCTTCTTTACCGATATCAGAGTTAACCTTACCTAGATTCTCACATCACAATAGAGTTCCATTAGAGTCCTTATGATAAAGAGTTTCTGCCAATACACAGTCAATATGAGAGCTGGATACCATGGATGCCAAAGTGTATGGTGGAATATGTTGAGGGATACAAGATGTAGATGGATTGGTTGACAGTTTGGAATATTTGATTCTCCAAACTTGGGATGATGAGCAATGGTGGGTGGATATGGAGATTCGATTGGGACCAAATTCTTGATATACATTGTAGGTCGCTCTTGAATCTTTCTTTTGTATCGATGGATAGTTTTGATGGATGAACTTCCCTTTTTTGTTTTTTCCCATTTGACTAATGGAGTGTGATAGGGATGATTTTCTTTATTTTTCTTTGGTAGTCAGTTGATTATTTCTTGTCTATTTTTCTTTTCCAATTCTTTTGCTTCGATAATTTTCTCTTTTCTTTGATATAGACCTCTTTCTTGTGGTTGGTCCCAATTAGTGGGTGGAAATATGCGTGGATAATGATTCATGATATGAATGGTTGGAGTGTTGGTAGCCATTTCATCATAGGGACTCTTTGTGATCCCCATGTTGGTGTTTGTGCTAGATAAAGTTGCCCCCAATATTATGGGAGTATTATTGACATTCTTTGATTCTACTATTGACAAACCATTTCCTTGCTATTCAAGATTGTTTAGCTTTGTTGATTTTTGATAATGCTTGACATCCTCATACTCACTTTCTTCAATCTATATGGAGGATGTGTATGATTTTGATGCTTCTTCAAAAGATGTTGATGCTTTACAATCCATATAGGAGTCTTCCTCATGATCCATTTCTTCTTTCTCTTCAAAGGATGTTTTTGATTCACTAGCCATGTAGAGATCTTCTTCATAGTCAATTTTTGATATTCTATGGATTTTGTTATGCCTTGATCATGTGTAAATATATTAAGAGTAGGAGACTCTTGTTCCTTGGTGATGATATCAAGAGTAAGAGACTCTTGTTTTGGATGAAGACCATCTACATGTCTATTAGGAGTAAGCATCTCATGGATAGATGGAGGAGTATGTGATATATAGATATGATCATTATTTGTGGCATCTTGTATGGATTGGAGAATACCCATTAGATCATGGTAGTATATTGGAGATATGGATCCTTGATCTTGACTCTATGTGGTGTTATCTTCAATATGCTTTGCTTCATTTTATTGACATGGTTCAATTTTAAAGGATGGATTTTTTGCAAAGGGTTGTTGAATGTCTTCATTATGCATGGGTATTGGCCTGATATTTTCTTGGTCTTCAGGTGAATTTGGATCAAGTGTTGAATTAAGGATTTCTTCAATATTGGCAACCATGAGGTAAATGATGTCAATATGTTTGAAAGGAACATTGATAAACTTTGGTGAAATATGTTGACCATGCATTGGAGTAAATTCTTGAGGCATGCCATCTAACTCATTAGGTGATGTAGAGACATTGTCAACATGATCATTGGTAGATGAATCTTGAATTTTATCCTCAACAATGGTGGTAGAAACCTTGTCAATGTCTTCAACCATGAGATGAAAAGATGTTAAGATTTCTTGAAATGGATCATTGTTAAATATTGGGGAGGGATTTTGATTATTATTATGAAGTGACTCTTGATGTATGTTGATTGGATCATTAGATGAGGTGAAAACATCTCAAATGTATTCATTGATGGTTAAATTTTGATCATTGTCTTCAACAGTTATTTCTCTTTGATCAATAAGGTCTTGGATAAGATTTTTGAGTTTAATATAGTTTGATGTTTCATGACCTTTTGCTCCATGACATTCAAAATAAGCCTTGTCATCGTAATATGAGAGTTTGAAGATAGGTTCGTAACTACCTAATAATTTTATAAATGTGATAAGTTTAGCATGGACTAATGTGTTTAACACCGATTCAATTGGCTCCCCTAAAGGAGTGTATTCACATTTGATAGTGTTGTTGGATTTCAAGCTTTGTTGTGATTGAGGTGCTTGTTGATGTTGTGTTTGATATGCAATATTTTGACGTACATCCATGTTTTGATGATCATGAAGATGTTGATGTAAATCAATGTTTTGATGATGTTCAAGGTGTTGTTGATATAAATCAATGTTTTGATTTTTTTGATGAGGAATGTATTGAATTTGTGATGTCATGATGTTTTGACCTTGATATTGATATTTTTGATGATTTTTTGGATGATGTGTTTTTGAGGTATGAATGAATCCATCCCAAAGTTCCCAATGTATGGATTTAACATGTTCAAGTCTAATATGTTTATGTTTGGGATGCATTGTTCTTGTGAACCAATGTTGTGATGAGAAAGACTCATGCTTGGATTTTTTGATTGGATATTGGTGTTTTGGAACCCTAGGTTCATGCTTGTGTTTTGAACACCTAGACTTGTTATATTTTGAACATTGTATAATGGGTTGATGTATCGATTTGTGAAACTTGTTTGATCTACCATGTGATAAGATGTTCCAAAGTTTTTATTAGGAATACCCCTATTTATTGTGTCATTGGATTTTGTAGGATATGATGAACTTATTTATGGATTGTATGATGGAGTTGTAAAACTTCTAGTATCAAACTCTTGTATTCCAAGGTTTTTTTGGTTTAGGTCACTCATAATAGATAAAATTTGGTTTTATTCCATGTTTTTCTTTTGTTTTGATCTTCTTGCAAAAGTGAACCTCTAAGGTGTTTAGGACCAATGATGTGAATGGATGATGAAAGGATGAGTGATGTGGATGATAAAGAACTCTCAATTTTGGACAACACTAGACTTTAGGTTTGATGTTGGTGTTTTGATGAGGGTACTAATGACCTTGGTAAATCCTAAGAGTAGACTTATGACTTTAGGATAAAATTTGTTCAAAAGGATGTTTTCTAATCTAACTAAATGCATGAAAAAGGATTCATTTCCAATCATATAGCTAGACTAGGTGATGGTTGATGAAAACTTAAGTATAGGAGGTTGTTGTGCCCAAAATTTAAAGTTTTTGGTGAGATGAGATCAAATGTTTTGATGTGAATGTGATGATTGATCATAATGTTTGAACCTAAGAGAGACTAGTTTACAAGATCAAGGTGTTGAAAGACATGTATTTTTTTTGTAGAGTGTTTAAACCATAAGAGACCAATGCTTGTTTTGATGAACTTTGGTATGATGTTGGAAGTTTGAAAAACCTAAGTGTACCTTCCCTTGTTTTCTTTTCATGTTGTTTGGAAGAAAAAATGTTTTGATCATAGGACCAAGGTGTACTTTATTTGTGGGTTCAACTGATTTAAACTTTGATTAAATGAGATTTCTTTAACCACATGGAGTGTCTTGATTATGTTTTACTCTAAATATCTACAACTAAGCAAATTTATTTTCGCAAAGCTCAAAATTATGAAAAAATTAAGATGCTAAAGTCATAGTCCCTTAGGTTAACTTTGGAATAATGTGAATTAAGATATAAGCTCAAATATTATGGAGCCTCAACGATATTATTTAAAAATAATAATATATCCTTAAGAATGTGCAATAATATAAAGCTTTTCAAAGGTATTCACACTAACCAAAGGGTTTGAAATTTTGATGAAAATGTTCAATGTTTGTTTTGATTTCTTTTTAAATCAAGAAATGTGTAAAACTGACTCAAAAGGTGATGGAGATATTTTGCAAGTCTTCTTACAGAAGACTTACTAGTTTGTCTTAACAAAACTAGACACTTTAACAAGTTAGAGGAATATAGGTACGCCACTTCCTAGTAGTCTTGTCTCACCCTTGAAAAAATGATTTTAAAAATGAAATAATAGAGGGGTCAAATAGGTCATGTCAAGGAAATATACCATCTTGACATGCCTAGATTTGGAAAAGAGAATGAACTCTTAAGCTTTATGCCTCAGCTATAAATTAGACGTGGTAAGCAACATCTAGAAGTGGTGTTACTCCCATGCACTACCTCAAAGAAAATGTTGGAAAACTTGATTGGCCTCTAGAAAAAGGTGTTTAATGAAAATTGTGAACACATGGGGTATAGACAATACAAAATTTACTTAAAGCTTTAGCCATTCCTTCCCAACTCATTACATTCAAATGAGGATTAGGAATTGTCATGCTACCACACTCCCTATTTAAGCTACTTTCTTTCAATTTCACAAAAAACATATAGCTTGTTGGTAAACATTCTTTTAAGGTCACTTATGAGTTCTCCATTGTAGGATGTATCTCATATGTAGGCCCTTATCTAATAAATACAAGAAAATATTTCCCTTCACCCAAGATCACACGAAGCGTAAGGGGAGAGGATACGTAGAAAATTCTTGGGGTGACTCAATTTTTTTGTATAATTAGAGTGTTTCTCTTCACCCAAGATTGCACAAAGTGCAAGGGGAGAGGATATGCTCTAAAATATTACTCAAGCATAGCAAGAAAAGTAGAAAATGGTTCTTTTTAAGTCCTTGAAAGCAATGATGAATTCATTTTACTTGCACCAAATGAAGTATGAATTATTTTTGTTCATTTTTAATCCCAAAGTAAATGTGATGTTTGGTTCAATTTTATCCAACTTTGGAGTAACTCATAGCATTGTAAGTTTCAGATCTAAATTGAAATATTTTTTATGCTAGAGCATGAAATGAAAAAGAAAGTTAGATTATCCTTTCATTAAATGTTGAGAAACACTTTTAGAAAATCAAATCAAATGATGTCAAATTAGGAGTGTCGATGGACACTTTTTTCTTCAATCCATGCTCCAAATGTTATATGAAATCAAAAAAATAAGAAGATGTTAGGGTTAGATAAACAATTAAGCATCAAAACCCTACAACCTAGACCAAGTTGCAATGTGATTTTATTTTAGGTGAAAAAATGGAAAATTTAAATTTACCAAAATTGAAAAATAAATACGCCATTACGAAGAGTATGAAACTCTACCCCATTTAAAAAAAAAAGCTCTAAAAAATACCACCGTATGACCAAGATATGACTGTTTAAAGATGGAGTACAAAATCAGGAAAACAAATACGTTGTTATTTTCAATAGCACTTATATTTTGTAACAACATCTCTATATCATTACAATAGCACCAGACTTTTACAATAGCACCAGAGTTTTGCAATAGCACCACTCTTTCAAAATAATAGCGCCAGAGTTTCATAATAGCACCGCTCTATAAAAAACAATAGCGCTAGAGTTTCACGATAGCGCCACTCTATAAAAAGCCAAAGCATTGCAATAAAGAAATAGCGCCACAATACAACAAAAGTGCAACAATGCAACAAAAGCACCGCTTGGTAAATTTCAATAGCGTCGCTCTATCTCAGAACCTGAAAATCATGGAAAACTCAAGAAAAAATCATCAAATCCGGTTCGGCCCTTCTTCTAGCGCCAAAATGTGAGAATGATCATAACCTAAGATAAACCTACCAAATCCATACTATATAAACCAAGATTTAGCTAGTTAAGTCAAACTCCCAATGAAATACTTGAAAACATCAAATAAAGAAGTTATTTAAACATAAACAAACAAGAAATACTTGAAGGAAAATAGTCTAATGACTCAAACCTCATCCCATTGGAGGATTGGTCCTACATTTATGTGGAATGTTAGCCCTTTCCCAACTCCTTAGTTGAAACAAGCTTTTAAATGGATTCCATGGATGAATATTGATGAAAATGGATAAAAGATGAGCTAAAATGGATGCAAATGGATGAAAGTGAGTATGCAAATGTGCAACATAACTTTGATAAAATGGAATTGGATCCATTTTTCATAGAAATAAGGAGTATTTATAGGATAAATGGTTGAATCAATGGTCGAGATTGATTTGATCATTCAATGAATGAGAAGCAATGAGAGGTGAAGGCATGGAACAAGGATTCTCATCAATGGATGAGAATGCAATTCGACAAGGATCAAGGATTTAGTCAATGGATCTCATTGATTCAAAGAATCAAACTTCCTAAAAATTAGGAAGTTGTTAGGAAGTTTGTTACACAAATATTCCATTTTGGAGGAGTTCAAATGGAGGAATATTCCCTTGCAAGTGGAAGGGTGAGAGAAATTAGCTATTTATATAATTAAACAAAGTTTTAATTAGGCAAGATGGATGAAATTAGGAGTTTCATTAAATAATTAACTTATTTAATTAAAAGGGGTTTAATGGCATTTAACTAAATAATAAATATTATTAATTAAATGAGAAGACATAAGAAATTTAATTAAATAATTCACATTACCTAATTAAATAAGATGAAAATTAGCACGAAAGGGGGTGAATTAACCTAATAAAATTGATTATCAAATTAATAGATGAAAATGATAAATTTAATAAAAAAATGAAGATTATTTAATTAAATGGTCAAAAAGAGGTGATTCAGGAAGAAATGGCATCAATAATCAAATTAGATGTGCAATATCAGTTAGGAAAATTTTAAGTGTCTACAAAAGGTTGAGATTTTTTTAATATTTTAAGGAGGTCATGAAGGAAAAGTTTAGCAAGCCAGATTAAATTAGACCAACACCACAAGAAAGACATTAGATAGAAGTGAGTTCAAGAGCCATGGGTATTATGGAAGATGGATAAAATAGAAAAAGTTTTCTACGAGAAAGTGGACAGTAGCAAGAGGAGTTATGTCAAATACAAGGGTGCTAAGATATAAATCTTTCATGTTATAAGTCTTTCACATGTTCATGAAAAGATAGGAAAATAACAAAATTCTTAGTCTAGAAGGGTTTGTAGGGTCATAAATTCTAACAAGAATCCATAAGATGATACTATGGTTTAAAATAATCTTTATTTTATTTCACCAAGTCTGTTCATGTTAGGAGAAGTAAAAGACCTTGTGGATATAATTTCTAGATAAGACAGAGGGTAGTGACCATTCCACAAAGAGAAATTACATTGGACACAAAGGACATACATGGTGAATGATAAATGTCAATGGGAAAAGGTAAATGTCTTTGACAATGTTGAGTTAAAAATATAAAAAGATCTAGGACATCATCTTGATAAGTTACAAGCCAACAAGGGATAACTTGGTATATATTACTATGATAGTCATAACATGACACAATGAATGAGAAGAGGGAAGAACTTGTATTAGAGGGCTATGAAGAGTAGTGGATTGCACAATATAAACCTATAGAACCTTGGAAAAATAGATAAACATAGATGATAAAAAAGTTTAAGGTTAAAAATTTCTTTAAAAGAGGATAATATATTATAACATAAACAAGGTAATGATCACAAGGAGTAATGAAGGAAAATTACATTTTTCCATCAAATGGAATAGATAAGGATAGTCAAGGTGTGGAAGGTAAGTATGATAGTTTAAAGTCAAGAAACCTGGAAACCATCTAAAGCTCAATTTGAAGGCATGGCCAATGAGTAGTGATAGTGGTATGGAATTTTGAAGGAAGACTAGTGAGTATATAAGAATTTTTCTCAAAACATCAACCATATAATGGATAATTTCAAGGTAAATAGACAGTCACCATGCAAATAATAGGTATCGAGAAGATAAGGACAATCCAACATATAGTGAGGATAGCTTATATATGTCATTATCATAGTGTCAAATGTGACTATAGATGTTGGTGTTGCAGAAGTTTCCTATCTTCATGAGGACTCATTAAATCATGAGTATGAGTCTACTAAAAAAATTACAAAATATATATGAAGGTTACCCTTATATTCAAGCCATGTAAAGACACAAAATTGGACATACAAGTGATTTAAAGGACAATGATCATGATTGTTTGATGATAGTGAACATGTCTATCACGCCTCCTTGAGAAATGATGTAAAGTTATTAGTGAAACAAATGAGAATACAATGGGAAATGATAATAAAAAATCCTTTGTTTCATAATAATATGAAGTGATTTCACCAAAAGAGGAAACTGTCATAGGGGGCAGTCTCATATCATCATAGATTTAGAGGATAGCTCACATTCTAAAGGTATGTTTAAAAAAGTAAAATGATTTCCATAATATGTAGGAATATTAGTATGCACATAAGGATTAAACATAGAGGTAATTTAGATAGTGCAACATAGGCAACAATTTATCTCATTATGATCCAAGGATAGACTTGAGTGTCAAGACACATATTCCAATAAATATTTTATGCATAGTGGACATTATACATACAGGGGTATATAAGAACATAAAGGAGTGACAAAGATCAACATAAAGAAGTTCTAAGACATGAAAAATGTGTCATTCCTTGGCCCTATAATCATTCCCAAGGCCTTTTCCACATGCCCTATGAACTTGTAGATAAATTCAAGGTAGTTTAAGGGAAATAATCAACAATTAAGAGCAATTGGAGGATATTTAGGGAAGTTTGGTGAGTTGTGCAATATATGGAGAGAATATAGGGTGTGTATTTGACTTAGTTTGAACCTTTTGAGGATATATAGGAGTTGGTTAAGGAACCTTTGTAGTGACCCTCCATTCTCACTTGGGATGTGTAGGTAATCTGACTAAGGAAACTTGAAGAGAAAGATGGGAAAAGAGCTCCTAACAGTAATTTTGTAGGTATGATGTACATTGTTATGTTATTATTTTGATGCAAAAATTTAATTGAATAGTAGGTTGATATAGTAGTATGTTGTTAGGATAGGGGGAAAGGGCGACATCATAGCATTGGGCATATGGGGACATACGAGAATGAGTTACAATTGCTAGAGTTCCTCTCCTAGTGCCTCAACTATTATGAATATATACTCTAATTTGTATGTTGAATGAACAGTTACTGGGCATCAACTCCACCTGAATTGGTAGGTTCGGGCGTGCCTTAAACCTAATGGTACAATTGATTGGAGATAGCACCTGGTTCCCTATCCTAACCATCATCCTCGAAGAGGATGAGTACTAGTTTGTTATCTTGTCAGTTGTGTCAATTTGATCAGTCTGTGTTGTTTGGGGTTTTGCATGTTGACCTGGGGTAGTGGTCGGATAATTATTTTGGGCATTTGGTTTAATTTGTCTGATAATATGCCTTTGGTTATTAAAATAAATTGGGGGTATATTTTGATAAATAAATATATAAGTATATATAAATAGATAATCATAGTTTATAATAATATAAATTTATAGTGTAATAATAAAATGAATAAATAATAATGATAAAGTAAATGAATAAAATATTATAAATTGGATTATATAATTAGTTATAATCTATAAGTAATTGAGGGTAAATGATTTTACCTGTTTGTGTATGGATTGAATATCTATTATATTATATTGCTATAATTTCTTTTAAAGGAAATGCTTTAAAGTAATTTAAAATTAATTAAGGTGTCGGAAGGTTAATTTATTAAATAAAAGCTAGTGAAAATCAGGGCGAAAGCTAACTGCTAGACAAAATTCACCCATGTGTATATCATGGCCTATGCGCCCATAGCGCATGGAGAAAAGAGCCGCGATGGAAGAGGTGGGACCCGCGGCGACGAAAAAGGTTGCTAGACGGAAGGAAAGACATGACAACCGGACGTCTCATTCCCTATGCCGTTTGCTGTCCCGTCGTCGAGAAATCATGTCAACGCTGGCAATTTGTTCAAAATAATCGTTCGGTGTGGATGGAAAAAAAGCCTCAAACATGGCCAAACGAAACCATTATTAGAAAACAATAAAAAGGGCCGACAAGGTCCCATTTTCGCCACTTTTGTATGACGACATTTTGGTGGATAGCGAGGGAAAGAGTAGCAGCCAGAGTAGCACTGGAGTAGCAACCATGCAGAGCTTCTTCAGGCATGTATATCCACTTTGTGTATGTGTCATCTTGCCATTGTGCAATGAACAATGAAGACAAGAACGGCTATTTGTTGCTAGAAAACAACATTTTCACCTTTCTATCTTGAAACACATACATGGATACATACATAACATGAGGAGACGTCATAGTTGGAAAACACACTATCTCCTCTCTGTCACAGAGGGTTTTATAATAATATTTGGGTTTCTTGTTTGTTAAGGAGCTGGCTAACTCCTAGACATACAATTACACCTATGTAAATCAAAAAATGCATGAAAAACATACATGGATACATACACAACATGAGGAGATGTCATAGTTGGAAAACACACCATCTCCTCTCTGTTGCAGAGGATTTTACAACACTATTTAGGTTGCTTGTTTCTTAAGGATCCGTCTAAATCCTAGACAAAAGACACCAATGTACATCCAAAAATGCATGAAAAACATACATGGATACATACATAACATGACGAGACATAATAGTTGGAAAACACACCGTTTCCTCTCTGTTGCAGAGGGTTTTACAACACTATTTGGGTTGCTTGTTTCTTAACACCTTATATGGGGACATTGTATTTTCCAACACTACAAATAGTGCGAGCATTTATTCGGTCGAATCAGATGATGAAAATGAAACGCCATTTTTATCTCATGTTACATACATAGGTGCTTTTTGTTTACGAGTTAGCTTTCTCCTGATTCTTGATTGGAAGAAATGAATTTATCCAACAAAATGAACGTTCATTGCTTCATAGTTCTAGCAGAATGGGAAAATGGCACATATGATTGCTGATATATATACTAGTGTTAGCGATAGGTTAAATTGGAAATTAAATTCCCAATGTATAGTTTAATATGTTCGTTTATTGTCTATGCAAGCTGTCATTTTGCACTAAGCAGAACATATAAATTTTATATTGGGGAAATTTGGAAGAAATACAATTATTTCTAGCACCAATTGTCTTTAATTTGCTAATT
Source organism: Sequoiadendron giganteum (assembly GCA_007115665.2). Lineage (NCBI taxonomy): Eukaryota > Viridiplantae > Streptophyta > Pinopsida > Cupressales > Cupressaceae > Sequoiadendron > Sequoiadendron giganteum. The sequence continues at coordinate 144,615,234 of CM021108.1, forward strand.
TAATCTATCGCTAACACTTGTCTTTCTTCTAGGTGGTTTATATAGGCCACGAAAGAAGATTCAACAAAACAAGGGTAGGTGAATTGACAAGGATGCTTCAGGAGATGTGAACCTTCTGCAGTAAATACAGGTGATTCTGGCTTCCATAGCTTGAATCGCAAGTGTAGTGGACGCATAGTAATGTTAATAATAATAAATGTAAGAACATAAATTGACATTTTATTGTAAACTATATCCTAACAGGGTTAGTATAAAGTAGAATTCTATAGCATATAAATAGAAGTTCAACAAGGTTTTGTTGTAAAATGATTTAGTGAAAAAATATTCCTCAGAAGATAAAGAAAAATAGCACACCTACTAGTTGAACAAGGCTTTACAATAATAAGTTTCTATAGGATACCTACTAGAGTTGAACAAGGCTTTAGAGTAATAAGTCTCTATAGCATACCTACCAGATTTGAACAAGGCTTTAGAATAATAAGTTTCTATAGCATACCTACCAGAGTTGAACAAGGCTTTCTTTGTTGCAGAGTTTATTTAAGTAAATTTTTTTTTATAATAGCATAAAGAAAAAGAAAAGTTTCTATAGCATTATCTACTAGTTGAATGAAGGTTTTCATAGCTCAGTAACTTTATTTTCCATAAAGTTGATCTTGGTCTAACAACTTACAAGTTACTAAAGAGTATTCAGTCTGCCCACTACTAAAGGGCTACTAAATTAAATAAAGTTTAGAACATATGAATATTAAAGTCATATATGCAAAGTGGAGCCAAATTTAATAGCTTTGGCTAGTTGTCAGCGGAAGGTCCCTGCAAGAATAGACACATTTGTCTCTTCATTAAGATGACAGTTTTGTATGAAGTTTCCTAACTGTATAAGTCATCGTCATCTTTATTATCTATTGGAGAAAATACATGTGAAGCCCCAGTAGGAGTACCAGTAGCTCTGTTTGGAGATCGAAACTCAGAACTAAAGCCTTGAGATTGTTGTAGTGTTTGTGGAAAGGCTTGATACTTCCAAATATCAGCATCACTAACAGTTCTTCAGGAATATTTCATAGACTCCTCAAAATGAGCAGCTTTTATTTCAGCCACCTCATTAATATCATCCTCATCCATTGCCTCAGGATTCTCAGCTCTTTTTCATTCACATTGAATTTCCAAACCTTCTAAGTGATAGGTCAATATTATTTGGTCGGTTAGTTGCTGCAATCACAATAACATGAGCAAGAGACTTAAGTCTGTCCATAATTGTAAGAAGTTGAGAAATAATTCTCCTGTCAACTTCACCATGGTTTTTTTCCCTCTTGAGAGCTATGGAATCAATTTCATCAATAAATATAATGGAAGGTACATTCTTCTCAACCTCTTGAAAGCCTTCCAGAGATTGCTTTTGCTTTCTATGGCTAGCTTTGACATAATTTCAGGTTTCACTTGCAATTGCCCTACTAATTAAGGTTTTCCCAGAACCAGGTGGCCCATAAAGCATAATACCCTTTGGGGGTTTCACACCAATTGATTTGAAGAGTTGTGGGTGCCTGAGAGGAAGTTCTACCAATTCATGTATCCGAGCCATTTGTTTCCGTACACCACCAACATCATCATAACCTCTTTCATATAATCTATCTTCATCCTTCCGCTTTACAGGCTCCCATTCACAGAAAATTTCAGTATCTGGAGGAACAACACAGTATTCCCTAGGGTCTGTCTTGATTACCTTAAACTCCACACTACGCATACCACCTATTACAAGGAAAAGATCACGTTTTGGCACATAGACTTCACAAAGGTAAAGATCACATTTTGGCACATAGACTTCACAAAGGCAAAAAGGCAGAGGGTTTTACAAGACTATTTCGGTTGCTTCTTTCTTAACACCTTATATCGAGACATTGTGTTTTCCAACCGTGCAGATAATGGGAGCATTTAGTTGGTCGATTCAGATGACGAAAATGAAATGTCATTTTCATCTCATGTTTACATAAATAGGTGCTTTTTGTTTATGAGTTAGGTTGCTCGTTTCTTAACACCTTATATTGAGACAGTGTGTTTTCCAACTGTGCAGATAATGTGAGCACTTATTTGGTCGAATCAGATGAGGAAAATGAAATGCCTTTTTAATCTCATGTTACATAAATAGGTGCCTTTTGTTTATGAGTTAGCTTTCTCTTGATTGGAACAATTCAATTGCTCTCATTAGTTGCACAGTTGGAAAAAACACTGTCTCCTCTCTATCACAGAGGGTTTTACAATACTATTTGGGTTGCTTGTTTGTTAAGGAGCTGACTAACTCCTAGACATACAATTACACCTATGTACATTGAAAAATGCATGAAAAACATACATGGATACATACATAACATGACGAGACGTCGTAGTTGGAAAACAAACTGTCTCCTCTCTGTTGCAGAGGGTTTTACAACACTATTTGGGTTGCTTGTTTCTTAACACCTTATATGGGGACATTGTATTTTCCAACACTACAAATAGTGTGAGCATTTATTTGGTTGAATCAGATGATGAAAATGAAATGCCATTTTCATCTCATGTTACATACATAGGTGCTTTTTGTTTACGAGTTAGCTTTCTCCTGATTCCCGATTAGAAGAAATGAATTTATAGAATAGAATGAATGTTCATTGCTTCATAGTTCTAGCAGAATGGCAAAATGGCACATATGATTGCTGATATATATACTAGTGTTAGTGATAGGTTAAATTGGAAATTAAATTCCCAATGTACAGTTTAATATGTTCATTTATTGTCTGTGCAAGTTGTCATTTTGCACTAAATTTTATATTGAGGAAATTTGGAAGAAATACAATTATTTCTAGCACCAATTGTCTTTAATTTGCCAATTTAATCTATCGCTAACACTTGTCTTTCTTCCAGGTGGTTTATATAGGCCACAAAAGAAGATTCAACAAAACAAGGGTAGGTGAATTGACAAGGATGCTTCAGGAGATGTGAACCTTTTTCAGTAAATATAGGTGATTCTGGCTTCCATAGCTTGAATCGCAAGTGTAGTGGATGGTTAAATTTCCAAAATTTAATATGCATTAGAAGTGTCGATTTGTTTGAAATTGTGAAATGTTGGGGTTTTTATTCAGCTTTCATTTTCATGTCATTCTAAAGTGTTTTGCGGTAATTTGAAATCTTTCACCAAAAGAGTATATATGTGGTGCATAAGTTTTTTCGTAATAGTTCTTTTTACATTTTCACTATTTGTATACAATATTTAATTAGTTATAAATGGTTCATTTTTTAACAACATCTGATGGAAAATTTGTAGAATGCTATTTCTATATTCTATTTCTGCTCTTTTTGAGTATGTTTTGATCTGACCACCACACTGCAAAAAGATGTGCACATATAACAAGTGACTACTCCAAATAGTTCTATGCACTATATTAAATAGAACTTGTAAAGCCAATGGGTAGGAATAACTTAATTAATAATTTGTCCTACTCCCATTACTTGGCCCTAAATATTATAGACAAATTGTAAAAGAGCTATTAGAATAACAACATACATGGAAACAGAAAGTGATGAAACGGACAGACGGGATGAAACGTCTGAGCTACGATCAGGAAAGAGTTAACGGTGCCGCTAGGTGCATTTTCCCGCCCATTGCCAGGCTCCGAAAGCGGGTGGGTTAGCTTCGTCAGCAAGTTTCTTTTGTGTGGTGTGGGAAAAGTGGAAGGGAATGATGTGGGCCTTTTCTATTTGGAGAAAGCAAGGCGAAAATACTATTTGCTTTGTTTCCTATCTGCACGTTGAAAGGGAAAGCAGAAGGTCTCAGTGCACGTGGATGACTTTGAGGAGAATACCGACCAAATTGAGGTGACGTGTACTATCCAATAGTGTTGCGTAGGGTTTGAAAACACTATTTGGGTTGCTTCTTTCTTAACACGTAGGGTTTTCCAACATGAATTGTTGCGAAACAGAATGAAGTGCGTACTATGAATTACACTATGCATTGAGGGTTATCATTGTCCCTGTTAAATGAGAGATGTGCTATTTGATAAAATAAAACACCATCTATACGTTTATATATTTGCATTACAAGACAAAGGTTGGGTATACCGTATAAGTAAAGGTAGGCTTCAAAACACATTGTATTTTCCAACATGCACTACAGAATGTGCACACCTTGATATACTAGTCTAAAAACCAGAAAGGGCTAGGGTATGTTGTGATATGGAGGTTGAAAAATGCAATGTGTTATGAAGCATGCAATTTGTTATATACTTGAAACTTAAACACAACAATGGAATGTGTGATTTTGAAGGCATTCAAGTAACATTCCATGTTGCAAGACCATGTGTGTTAAGAAGCAAGCAACCCACCATGAGATGACCCTTTACATTTAAACAAGGAGATTCAAATAACTGAAACCCAGCACTATGTTTCCCATTGAGAATAATTTTGTATAGTTTTTTTATTGAGACCCAGCAATGCGTTTCCCATTCAGAATTATTATTTGCAGTTTCTTTTTTCAATGGTGCGAAATTGAAACACAACAATGGAATGAGAGATTTTGAAGACATTCAAGCAATCGAAATACTCCACATTCTGTTTCCCAAATCTCAAAGACAAAGAACTTGTAAAACCCTCTACATTAAAACAAGGAGATTCAAAAAAATGAAACCCAACACTATGTTTCCCATTGAGAATAATTTTGGGCAGTTTTTTTATCAACCGACTTAAATTTAAACACAACAATGGAATGTGTAATTTGGAAGACATTCAAGAAACTGAAATACTCCACATTGTGTTTCCCAAATTTCAAATTACCCCTCACCTCCATTTCATCCGTATTCTACTCCAACTCCTCCATGTGCACTCAAACCTTAAGCTTTCCATTTACATTTAAACAAGGAGATTGAAAAAAATAAGAAGTGAGACACAACCCACTGTGTTTTCCATGATGCTACTGTTATGTGAATAATGTGTTGGGTAGAGATGGAGCAAGAGTTTTTTTCTGAAAGTAAGGGTTGTTTAAAATTATGAAGCTCAGATTCAATACATTTTCATCTTACTTTGTGCATAACACTACTTGCTATCTTCTTACTATTTTTGCAAAGTTAGGGATAACCCATTATGTTTTCCATACTGCAACAGTTAAGTAAATTTTTTGTTGGAAGCATATGAACAAGGTGTGAGCAAGACTGTTTTTCTTAAAGAAAGGGGTCTCATAAGACAAGAAAGGGAAGTTGAAAAAATTATTTTGTTACATTCTAGTAAATAAAATAAGAAGTGAGCCACAACCCACTGTGTTTTCCATGATGCTACTATTATGTGAATTTTGTGTTGGAAACATATCATGGGAAGATATTGAAAAAGAGTGTTTTGCTCAAAGTAGGTGTTGTTGAAAGAGTACAATGCGAACATCTAAACATTCATTTCTCACAACCTACATAAAATAATAAGTGAGCCTCAGCCCACTATGTTTTCCATGATGCAACTATTATGTGAATAATGTGTTCGGTAGAGATCGAACAAGAGTGTTTTGCTGAAAGTAAGGGTTGTTAAAAATTAAGAAGCTCAGATTCGATACATTGTCCTCTTATTCTGTGCATAACACAGAGCAGATATACATACCTGAAGGAGCTCCACATGGCTGTTGCTCTTGCCCTCACTATCCACCAAAACGTCGCCATCCAAAAATGGAGAAAATGGGACCTTGTCGGCCCTTTTGATTATTTGCTAATAATGGTTTTGTTTGGCCACGTTTTAGGATTTTTGTCCATCCACGCCAAATGATTATTTTGAAAAAACTATCGGCGCTGACACGATTTCCTGATGACAAGACAACAAACGGCACGGGGGATGAGATGTCCGGCCATCATGTCTTTCCTTCTGTCCAGCAACCTTTTCTGTCACCGTGGGTCCCACCTCTTTTGTCACGGCTCTTTTCTCCATGCGCTATGGGTGCATAGGCCATGATATACACATAGGTGAATTTTGTCCACAAGTTAAGGAGGGAGCAAGCTAACTCTTGGACAAAATTCACATATGTATATAACATAGGATATGTCGGATATGCCAGTTTCAGGCGTAAATTCACATATGTATATAACATAGGATATGCCGGTTCCTCTGCAACATAGAGGAGATAGTGTGTTATCCAACTATGACGTCTTGTCATGTTGTGTAGTATCCATGCATGTTTTTAAAGCGTTTTTCAATGTACATAGGTGAATTTTGTCTATGAGTTATGCCGGTTTCAAATTCCTAGACAAAATTCACCTATGCACATTGAAAACTGCATGAAAAACATACATAAGAACATACTTGGACACATACATAATATGAGGAGACGTCATAGTCAAACAGTGGGTTTTACAATAGTCTGAGTTTTAGGAGATGATGTGTTTCCCAAAACAACAGTGTATAAAATGGCGGCAAAAATGGGATTGGATGTGGGCTTTTTTCTATTTTTCCCAATTATGATTTCGAATGCCACGTTATGCCCTTTTCTATCCATTCTGAAAAACTATGCGAACAATGGCGACATTGCAGGTTTTACATGATTTTCAAAATATAGCATTTGATTATTGGAGGTGATTCTACTTTCTACAAACATTATTCAGTAATTTCACTCATATTTGTACAATGGGTTGTTGCTTTTTTCATTCAAAAAGGGAAAAATTCATTAACCAGCAAACGGGGAGGAAACAAAACAAAAATTTCAAAACCCTCAACACAAAAAAAAAATGCTTCAAACCGGCATATCCTATGTTATATACATATGTAAATTTTGTCCAGGACTTAGCTTACTCCCATTATATATAACCTAAATGATCCTAAAGCTAAAAAATAACCATAATTATTTAAGATTTTAAGAAGCGACGGACAACCTGCTGGGTTTTCCATACTGCAACTTTACTTTTTTTTTTGTGTGCAACTTTTCATGCAAGCAAGGGCAGTTATAAAATATGAAAGTGACCTTCAATACATTATTTTCTTATGGTGTACATAACACTAAGTTTCATCATTGAACAGTATTTGAAAAGTGAAGGACAATCCAGTGTGTTTTCCATCGTGCAATTTTTTTTGTGCATCTTCTGTTTGAAGCATATTCCGATATTGAAATGGAATGTTTAGTGCATGTGATGGATTCTTATAAAATATGAATGTGAAATTCAATACAGTGTTTTGCAACAGTCTGCATAACGGAAAGTGTTTTCTTTTAACAATTTGTTACTTGTATAGCATTTCAATTTCATTTGTTCATTTTCAATTTCTTCTTTTCATTGAAAACAATATATGCTTGATTACTGCAAAATTGTGTAATAAATTTTTGAACTTTAACTATCCATAACACTTGCAAAATTTTTACAGTTTACAGGAAACCAACGATGCATGCTGTAAAATGGAAACTGGCTCCTGCAGTGAAGAACATCATTCACGTGGACACCACACCTAAAAGGTTGTTTAGTAGGGCATCTTCTTCGGGGCGGTCCCATTCCCGAAACGTGCCGGTAAGATCTGGTGATTATAAGATGCAATCCAATGTACAATTTTAATCTATCATAAGTGGTTATGAGGTTGATTGGAAAGTGGGAATGTTTTATTCAGGAGGCAGCGACCGCGATACAGAGGAATTCCCCTCAGTTTATGAAAATGGTCAACCATAAGGCAGCGACGTGTTCGGTAATTGATTGTGAACTTCCAATTGCCCTTCCCTTCCTATGCATGAATCAAAATACTTTTTAATTTCAGTTCGAAAATATCATGTCTCTTACAAATATTCTAATTTTCGCATATATCGTTCCTTTGATTCAGGAAAATAATCAGGGAGATGATCTCGCTCTTGCCATAAACCATGACCGGAAGGAAAACCATGCAGAAGGGAGACACTAGGGATGGAGAGGGATCCAATGAAGCACAGGGTGATGTGTTGGGCGGGAAGGTAGATATAATAACTGAATTATTGCATCGTTTGGTGTATATATGTTGTGCATTAAATTTGATTGAATATCAAATATATTAAGCGATTTTCTTTTCCAAACTTGCTGTGCAGGTTGTTGTTGAATACAGAAGAGAAACGATGAATGACAGATATATATATATTATTGTATTGTAGAAGAATGTACAAGAAAGTATTATGATTGGAGAGTGTTCAACATGCATAGGTTTCAGCATCACCACCTTCCTATTCTTGATGCACCAAAGCATGGCCAAGCTGTGTTGGGGGGGGAACCAAAACAACCTACTCCTCCCCTTGATAAATTGAAAGAGTACCTTCTAGAGAAGGTGGAAAATACAGAGTACCAAATGAATATACGACAACATCTATAGCAGAAGCGTGTTATTAGACGTGTCTATCAAAAGTTTGGGAAACAAAACTTCCTTCAACTTCCCAAAGAAGGAAAGGATGAGGTGAAGAAGCAAATGGTGTTATACAACACTGATGAGATGAAGGAGCAAAGAAGGCAAAGAATATTACGATTGCAAGAGAGAAAGAGACAGGAAGGAATGGTAATGTCGAATTGAATTGTTAAATGTGAACTTTCATTGCTTAATATTTTCTATTGTGATGCATAGAAGGTTCACTTAACATTAACTTACATGACATGCCAGGGTGATGGTCGAGAAGTGGTTTCTTCTCGCCAGCAAAGTAGGGCTCATTCGCTAGAGGAAGTTGTGGCCATGAAAGGCAAAGACGGTTTTGTTCCTCCCACCCTTGCATATAAGATTCAGAATAAGCATCCTACACAATTGAAAGTTTCAAGGCACCATCTAAAGAAGAAACGAAAACAAACGGTGATCTCCAAATCTTCTATTTACTATAAAGTTTGTTCTGCTTATTTGAATGAATTGGTTGCATGCATCTGAGTTTGGTGCGATGTTTCAATTCCTCCTATGACACATCAATGATGAGCAACGAACTACTGCCCTCAAGTAGGTTTTTGTGATTTTTGATGGTGAAAAATTGCCCATGGAAGCACCAAATGATGTTGTTCCTCCTGACCCACCATCTAACAATGTTGAGAAGAAGAAGAATAAGAAGAAGAAGAAGAAGAATGAGCATATTCCATCAAACGTGTCAAGGTGCCTTGACATGGAGGAAGTAAAAGAAATGGTGAATTGCAATTCTTTTATTTAATGCTTGTTTTGATTATTTCAATGAATTGGTTGCATGCACCTGAATTTGAAATGACCTTTTAATTCCTGCTATTACAGGGCAAGGATAAACAACAAAGTGCTGGCCTTGACCTAATTGGCAAAGTCATTGCGATTGAAATGAGAGAGGCTAATATAGATGGAAATGCAAATGGGGAGAGCACTGGCCACGAAGTTGCACAGGGTAACACAAATGGTCACGAGGATAGGGAGAACACTGGGCTAAATGTGGAACTGGGTGATAGAGATGGACATGGGGACGAGGAGAGCACTAGCTTGCAAGTGGGAGAGGGTAATAAGGATGGACCTGGGGAGGAGGAGAGTGCTGGCCTACAAGGGGGAGATGGCAATAAAGATGGAAATGGGGACGGGGAGAGGTGCGGCGTGCCATCTATATCGGTATGAAACCAAACACACTTCCATGCTCTGTTCTTATTTCTTTAGGAATCTTTTAATGTGCCTTCAATTATGCTTCACGTCAATGACATTTCCATTGTAGGAAAATCCGGTGGATGAACAGATGATAGAGCTCAACGGCATAAATTTTAAGGTCGGTGATCACGTCAACCTTTGGAGGTGGCATAAACGAGTTGTGAAAGGCATTCTAGAGGTTGTCGCCAGAAATGCTCACACCCACTTCTTGAGGCACCCAAAAAATTGTGCCAGAGTCAACATTGTTGAGGCCATTGATGGTCGATGCCATGTGCCTTTTCCCATGCCTAGCACAGAGACCATCGCAGAGTGCGTGGTCAACTTTGTCATATGGCATCTTACCGAGATGAAGCATTCTATTCTAGAGGTACACATAAATGATATGTTGCTGTATATATATCATACTGCGTATATTGTTTCCATGCATATGTTAATTCTCATTAATTGTTTGCTATAGGGTGAATCTGTTAAACTTGACATGGACAAAGCATAGAGTATGAAGAAATTTGTTGTTTCACGTTCATCATCTGCGAGGGTTTGTGGATCTAGAATCACCCCCCTTGAAATACACAAGGACCCTAAGAAATGTGCCATATTTTACGCAAGCCTGAACTCGATTGCAAGGAATAGGAAGCATAGGAATTGATGAGACAGGCTCCAAATATTGATTCTGCTCTGTGGGTTTAAATATTTCAATATTGAACAATTGTGGTGTAGAGATACACCATTTGCATATGTTTCAACACTATGGTGTTATACATTTGATATGAGAATTTTCATGGGCTTCTTTAATTATTTTATTATTGTACAATTATGCTGAACATATAGGTATATATACTTATTTCATGTCATTGGAACAAATAATTGTTATCCATTTCATATTAGACTTTAAGAAAAATAGTCTTGTTCACTATCTGTTAATATGTTTGGAACACAAATTTTACACGACTCTTGTGTTGTCCCCTCTGGCATGTGTTGGCATTAATGTCAAAGCAATAAGACAATAAGATGTTCTTGATTGGTAAACAAGTTAGTATTGGTTTCCCAATTCACTGCATGGTCTCTTCATTTCAGTTCTTTGATAATCACTTGACTTGGCATACAAGTGTTTTTCAACTCTAGTACACTGCATATTGTTTCATGTTCACTCATCTTGCATATTGTGATAAGGATCTAAAATTGTGACTATATGCAAATAGAATTATATGAGTTGAAACAGTTATGAAGACAGTTTTGCTCCTCATGTTCATTTATTTATCATGTCATTCAGTTATAAATTTGTTGTAAGATTATGTTATCTTGTAAATATTTCAGCTTTTCGGTTTGTATAATGTTCAGTCTCCGCAATCTGGTTATGGTCTTTATGTTCATACATGTTAAAAATCATCAAACATGCTTCATAACTAAATTTCTCTAGAGCTTGCACTTTACATTTGGTTATTAATGCTAAAGTGGTTGGTATGGGAACAATCGATGCCACCATTTATCAATAAATTTGAGATTTTATTTTCTTTAAAAACAATCCATGAGGTACGGGATTTGAAACCCATCAAGTGTGGTAATCTAGTTTTGGATTGTGATAATCCATACAAGTGGATAGAATGATATACTAATATTTCAAATGCACCATTTGTAATGCATATTATATATATATATAACTACCTAAAAAATATTGTTGGGTCTCAATCCTGGAAACATAGAAATAAGGACTGTCCATGACTCACTCAAAAGATCAAATCAACTTCTGAATTAACAAGGTTTGCCTCAAGAAAAGAATGATGAAAATCAAACTCATGTCAACAATTGCAAAGGTGATTACAATAGGCCCGTCAAAATATATCAATCAAGTAATGCAGGCTGTGAGAAATGAATTTTTTGAAGTTCCCGTTGTACTCTTTTAACAACACCTACTTCGAGTAAAACAATCTTTTTCAATATCTGCCCATATGTTTCCAACACAAAATTCACATAACAGTAGTATCATGGAAAACACAGTGGGTTGTGGATCACTTATTATTATTTTTCCGAAATATAACAAAATAATGTTTTCAACTTCCCTTTCTTGTCTTATGAGACCCCTTTCTTTAAGAAAAATAGTCTTGCACACTACCTGGGCCACTACCTGTTCATATGTTTCCAAAAAAAGTTTACTTGAATGTTGCGGTATGGAAAACACAATGGGTTGTCCCTGACTTTGTAAAAATAGTAAGAAGACAGTAGGTAGTGTTATGCACAGAGTAAGAGGAAAATGTATTGAATCTGAGCTTCATAATTTTGAACAAACCTTACTTTTAGCAAAATACTCTTGCTCGATCTCTACCCAACACATTATTCACATAATAGTAGCATCATGGAAAACACGGTGGGTTGTGGCTCACTTCTTATTTTATTTTCCGAAATGTAACAAAATAATGTTTTCGACTTCCCTTTCTTGTCTTATGAGACCCCTTTCTTTAAGAAAAATAGTCTTGCTCACTACCTGTTCATATGCTTCCAACAAAAAATTTACTTAACTGTTGCAGTATGAAAAACACAATGGGTTGTCCCTGACTTTGCAAAAATAGTAAGAAGACAGTAGGTAGTGTTATGCACAGAGTAAGAGAAAAATGTATTGAATTTGAGCTTCATAATTTTTAACAACCCTTACTTTCAACAAAACACTCTTGCTCGATCTCCGCCCAACACATTATTCACATAATAGTAGCATCATGGAAAACACAGCGGGTTGTGGCTCACTTCTTATTTTATTTTCTGAAATATAACAAAATAATGTTTTCAACTTCCCTTTCTTGTCTTATGAGACCCCTTTCTTTAAGAAAAATAGTCTTGCTCACTACTTGTTCATATGCTTCCAACAAAAAATTTACTTAACTGTTGTAGTATGGAAAACACAATGGGTTGTCCCTGACTTTGCAAAAATAGTAAGAAGACAGCAGGTAGTGTTATGCATAGAGTAAGAGGAAAATGTATTGAATCTGAGCTTCATAATTTTCAACAACCCTTACTTTCAGCAAAACACTCTTGCTCGATCTCTACCCAACACAAAATTCACATAACAATAGCATCATGGAAAGCACAGTGGGATGTGGCTCACTTATTATTTTTTCCTAAAATGTAACAAAATAATGTTTTCAACTTCCCTTTCTTGTCTTATGAGACCTCTTTCTTCAAGAAAAATAGTCTTGCTCACTACTTGTTCATATGTTTCCAACAAAAAAATCTACTTAACTGTTGCGGTATGGAAAACAGAATGGGTTGTCCCTGACTTTGCAAAAACAATAAGAAGACAATAGGTAGTGTTATGCACAAATTAAGAGGAAAATGTATTGAATCTGAGCTTCATAATTTTTAACAACCCTTATTTTTAGTAAAACACTCTTGCTCGATCTCTGCCCAATACAAAATTCACATAATAGTAGCATCATGGAAAGCACAGTGGGATGTGGCTCACTTATTATTTTTTCCCAGAATGTAACAAAATAATGTTTTCAACTTCCCTTTCTTTTCTTATGAGACCCCTTTCTTTAAGAAAAACAGTCTTGCTGACTACCTGTTCATATGTTTTCAACAAAAAAATCTACTTAACTGTTGCGGTATGGAAAATAGAATGGGTTGTCCCTGACTTTGCAAAAATAATAAGAAGACAGCAGGTAGTGTTATGCACAAAGTAAGAGGAAGATGTATTGAATCTGAGCTTCATAATTTTTAACAACCCTTACTTTCAGCAAAACACTCTTGCTCGATCTCTGCCCAACACAAAATTCACATAATAGTAGTATCATGGAAAGCACAATGGGATGTGGCTCACTTATTATTTTTTCCCGGAATGTAACAAAATAATGTTTTCAACTTCCCTTTCTTGTCTTATGAGACCCCTTTCTTTAAGAAAAATAGTCTTGCTCACTACCTATTCATATGTTTCCAACAAAAAATCTACTTTAAGAAAAACAGTAAGATGACAGCAGCTACTGTTATGCACACAGTAAGAAGACAAGAAAAGTTGCAGATTTTGATATTCCATTTCAGCAATCCATTTCAATATCCTTATACATTTTGATGAGAAGATGCACAAGAAAAGTTGTAGAATGGAAAACACAGATTGTAAGAAAGTAGTGTATTCAAGTTCACCGTCAAATTTTATAATAACAATACGCATTAGACAATGAAATGTAAAAATATTTCATGTCAATATTACACAATCTGAACAAAATTACAATGCACATTTAATACTGGTCACATTGAAGAATATGTCAACCATTTACGAACAGGTATAATCTCTGTGTTCTCAGCATCTAGAAGCATTTGTCGCACTTTGGTTGTCAAGGTAGAATTGATAGCATACAGTGTTGCCACCTCATAATTCTCATGTAGCAGCCTAAAGGAGGGCCTCACATGGTGGATCTCAAACCTAACAATGTGGTTGAATTTGAACACGGCCAGCAACCATTCCTCCATAGGACCTTTGTGATTACTAATTATAGATTCCCCCTTGAGGAATCTCATAAACCTCATGCTCAGCTAATCCATAAGATTGTGCCTCTGTATGATAACTATTGGTCTGATGCACACCTTCCATATGCATCCAGCTAGGAAAAGGTCTCGAATTTCTCGGTAAACAAACATTGGCCAATCACATAAATTGACAATCTCTATTTGTAGATTGTAATATTGAACATCCATGCCCATATGTGCCCAAACTCCAAAGATGCTATTGAAGAAGTGAGCATAATTATCATATTTCAAATATGTGCGGTTTGGACCTTTTCTATTAATTCTCGTTAACATCTTTTCACGCAACCTATACGGGAGGCTGAGTTCCTTGATTCGAGCAAGAATATTGCATGGCAGATATGAGTGGTAGTTCTTCAACCAACTAGCCACCCATGCTCGAGAACTGTGAGACATCTTCTATAGGACTGTAGCAATAGGTTGTACAATTCCTGAAATGAAAGACAAAACAACTATTTTAGACGGTAGACATGCATTCTCTAATTAGAAGGACATTGTCGACGCAATGGAAAGAGTGAAAAAATAAGTGAGCAAAGTGGACTTATTTAGATAATGTATGCACTAAAGATATTCTACCTATTGTTTCAACTGAACGAGGCAACATGTGCAGTATCTCGGAAGGGCATATGGCAACACACGATTCGAGCAGTGGGAAGAACAATGCTTGAAAGGAAAGAGAACAAAAATTTCAGCACATACAACAACATTCTCTAATTGGAAACACACGAAACAGTTGGTAAAAAATATTGAAAGCGAAAGAAAACTTTTCATAACTAAGTAACTGTGTATGGACGGTGTCTTTTCCAACATGGAAAATAATTTGAGCATTTTACTTCTTGCAATCACATGAGTTGAAGTGCTAAATTGTACAAAATATAGTTTTGTTATGAACATAAGATGCAAATAATCACAATTGGAGGATGGAAAACACAGTGGGTTCTGCCTGACATTTTTATTTTCTGCAGA
Organism: Sequoiadendron giganteum; assembly: GCA_007115665.2. Classification (NCBI taxonomy): domain Eukaryota; kingdom Viridiplantae; phylum Streptophyta; class Pinopsida; order Cupressales; family Cupressaceae; genus Sequoiadendron; species Sequoiadendron giganteum. The sequence goes on from CM021108.1 coordinate 144,630,273, forward strand.
CTGTAACAAAAGAAGGTCTCGAAGTTCACCTTCTTGTCAGTCTTAATTAGTCGTGCTTGAAGAATTTTAAAGGCTTAATTATTTTGTTTGTAAAATAGGCCTATTTTGGGGTCCATAACAGTGAAGAAGAGATTGTTTGAAGTGTTTGTTCCATAAGGTACTTTATGTTCCAGAAACCCATCTGTGCCAAATTTTTACATACCAGAAATTGAGATGCTATTATTTTGAAAAGAATGCTTGAAAATATGACTCTACCACTGAAAATGCACTCAATTAGCCAAAATATAGAAAGGAGCAGGTCTTAAATCATCATCTACTTTTAAAAATACAAAGGCTCAAGGCAACACTGATCTACTAAACCCTTACTTTATGCACAAAAAAAGCTCTATCAAATGAGGCTTTAATAGAATAATGTATTCGAAACCTTCCCATGCTCTACCACCATATGAAACATGTTTAGAAATGTCTACCCATGCTTTAGGAACAAACTTTCAACCCCTTTGAATGCACTTTCCTTAGTTACCAACTTGTACGCATCCTTTTTCATTGGAAATCTTTTGTATTTTATAAAGATCAGCAACCAAACATTGAATGGTTTGCTTCCCCTACATCATTCAACAAATACACTTCTTAAATTATATAACATCATACCGAAAAATGGACTTATGTAAGCAAAGTTATTAAATTCGAACCATACCTTCCATTGGATTTACACCCGCAAAAGATAGTCACTGACGAGGACTCCTTTCTCGAGTTTGGAATGTTGAAGCGAACAAAAAAATCCATAAACGAAATCATAAAGTTCATGGCATGGTACAAGCACATACTAGAAAAAGGAATAAGCAAAAACAGTTCCTATTACAATAAAGAAATTGAAATGGGTTTTCTCATACTCACTTGTATTAGATGTTGTATCCTCTGCCACATCCATAGCAGTTGCACCTGAAGTCTGACATTTCATATTGACATTCAAATTCAAACTAATGTTCACAGACAATGGAAAGTAGTCATCCAAAGGGGTTCAACGATTTGACTATTGTGTGGAATGCTTCATACGTCAGGTTGGATGTTGATGACGATCCCTGGCTGCACTAAAGCATGGATGCATGCGAACGGTGCAGCTTGATCAGGATCCATAATGAATTCAAATGGAAATGCATTTGATTGCTGTAGGTCTTCTACAAACCTATCCACGCATTTTGCATATGACTGCACCTGTTGTAGAGATTTTGGCGGTGTACGCATCACTTTCTTCAAGAGCTCGTTAGTGTCATTCCAAAGAGACATTGTCACCACATGTTCATCATATACATGAGTCATAGAAGGAGCTTGCACAAGGGTCAAAACATTAGGGTTGTTTTCTTCTATGGCCCCCTCTGACAATGTCTCATTGAAATCTATGTTTGAATCAATTGGTTGACCTCCCCCATCTAAATGAGGACCCAAAAGAAATTTGTATTAGGCTGTAGAAAATAAAAAACACAATTGACACCAATAAAGTAACACAATTCAAATTGAAATTCACTTACCATGGAGCACCCCTTCAACGGCAGATGATCTTTTAATCAAGTGAGCAACCTTCACGACATGTTTGCAAGTGTTCCCCTCCAAACTCCAAGGGCAGTCACAAACAAAAAGGTGCTCCCCAAATTTCCGAACAAGGTAGTGCATTGACCTACTTTGAATTTTCACCCAGTAGCGTCTAGGATATGCTTTATCGGGAATACAGTCATCGTTTGAAATTGCCTTGGCCCGCTCCACACTAGATTGCATATTTAAATAATTTTTGTTCGTCAGAAAACCATAATGCTGCAACTTTTCCTTTTGCCTATAGAATGGTTCCATTTTATACTCAAGTGTGTAATACAAATAGTCCATTCTCCTATTGCATTTTTTTAAACGATCACACAAGTACCGAGTTTTTAGTACGCAATAGTACGACTCAATGGCTGCATTCGTATCCTGGTTGGCATGTGGGAATAGTCTGCAATTTTTTTCCCACATGGCTGCGAACAAAAACATCCAATAGTCAAGTAAGCCACAACGTATTAGACGTGACATCAAAGAATTTTAATGGTGCGAATCATGCGAGGTGACAAAAATTATCAACTGACCAATTCGACCTTCTCCTTCGCACCAAGTCTTCTTGAAGTACTCTAAGAATCGAGCCTGATCATTGAACTCCTCAAAGAAAGAGTTCAATAGCTGAGTGACGGAATCTTCGGTGTCAACGATTGCCATCATGATCGTGCCAAGACAGCAGAAGATGTCCATTGCCCTTTCCTTGGCTGCATACTTGTATACATTCTTTAGTCAAGCCCTTTTCACATGCCAAAGGCATAGAAGCACACGACATTGAAAGACAACCCTAATAGACAATACCAATGATATTGTTTACCACGACTACATGAGAAAGTGGCATTGAAAATGAATAGAAAATGAGAAAGGTACACAAATGAAGAAAGGGATGCACATACTGTATGGCTTGGATCTCTGCACTCGCATCATCGATCGAAAATGAATTGATTCTCCAGTTGGGCCTGGCTCTTCTTCCACGTTCGAGCAATACGTGTAGCCACACAAAGATGTCCTCAATCTTGTTTCGTGAGGATACTACCCACGCAACTGACACACCACTCTATTGCTCGTCAAAAACGAGGAGAGTATACAATGGGTACTGTAGAGAGAACAACTCGACATGAGCATTGTAAAGTTTATAGCCAGTAAGATCATTGAAAACACGATGAACTATTTGTCAATGTTTGTAAGGCCTCACCTCATATTTGTTAGTTGCAAACATGGAATCCATCGAGATGACTAAATTGTGCGAGCAACTAACCATCCTATCCAACATCCATGGAGTCCGCACCCCGATAACAAAAGGCATATTGTTCCCATCGGGCCGTTGAAAGTAGAAGAAGTTTTCAAAGTCTTCTCCACTCCATAGTAGGATACTTGTGGAATCAACTTTGTGTTTTTGTGCGTGAGTACAATGCACCTTTCGCCATGCATTCATTACATCCTTTCTTGTAAGGAATTGATCCCTCTTGGACATCATGTCACATAACAGAGGATCGCTGATGTGTCTATCCATTATTGCATTGACACTGACATCCATGAGCAAAAGGCTTTCAATATAGCTTTTTCACTCTGTGGATAGATTAGCGGAAAACATAGAATGCTTCTCTCCACTTGCGTCATGAATTCCATGGCAAAATTCACCGTTTTTATCTATGTGGAACATTTCTTTGTAGATAATATAGGCAACATCGGGTTTTCCTTCCATAACCTTTACCATGAAGTGGTATTGACAACCTCGCTTTTGTATGAACGTCTTATGTGGTTTCTTCTCTGGTGGAAGTTGGTTTCTATTGTCTTTAGGACTGTATTGACACCAGTAGCTGCAAGAAAGGCGTCATCTCATCATGTTCAACCAAGAGAGTAAAATATCATTCTGCCATAGAAATGAATGTCGATATATACAAACCTCTTATACAAAATTGTTTTGCTATAAGTTTTCTCGTAGATGGCACAGGAGGTGGTAGGTTCTCTTATTTTCTTGTCCAAAGTTTTTGTTTCTACACCTTCAATGTACACTTCATCGTAAATGAACTGATCAAGTCTTCTAAGAGGAATTGCTGCAATAAGGTCAAGGACCTTATCCTTGTTGATGGAAATAGTAGCCAATTCCAAATCGGAAGACAAAAAAGGAGAGCCTCCATTTTGTACATCTTGCACCTCCAATTCATCTAGCTTCTTCCATTTCAAACCTCTCCCCATTCTAGGAAATCACAACATTGGATGAATACTTAAAATTAGTGTGGATTGTGTGAAGAAGGAAAAAATAATTCATTAAACAAAGATAAAATGTACTTGCATTGCTCTCACCCACGTTAAACCAATATGACGTTCCAGCTTCAACCGATGAAAATTAAAGGTGATAGATTCAATTGAGCTACGCATAAAATATAACACAAACGCATGTCGGAAATCAGACAGTCCAACAACCCAAACACTGTGTTTTCTGAATAATAATTTTTTTTTGCACTTTTCTTTCAATCATGCAAAATTCAAACACAACAATGGAATGTGTGGTTTGGAAGACATTTCATGTTTCAAAACCGTAGGTGTTAAGAAGCAAGCAAACCCACCATGATACAACCCCATACATTTAAACAAGGAGATTCAAATAACTGTAACCCAGCACCGTGTTTCCCATTCAGAATTATTTTGTGGAGTTTTCTTATCAATCGACTGAAATTTATACACAACAATGGAATGTGTGATTTGGAAAATAGTCATACTATATTGTAACATTCCATATTGAGACAAGGAAAGATAAAAACAACAAACTAATTTGACAAGTTGATTTCTTTTAGAATTCACAAATTCAGCAAATATAAAATCAACACTATTCGACTCAGCAAATATCATATTCAAGAATGATCGCAAAAGCACAAAGACATTTGTGATCAAGAAAATATTAAAGAACTAAAGGATTCAATCTTATTTCATTTTTTTCTAAATACAAAATATGGGTTCAAAGGCTCCATGGCTGCGTAATAGACACTGTTTTCATTACACCCTACGAAATCGGTGACTATTCATAATTACAAAATTTACATGCATGTAAATTAAAGATTAAGTTTTAGTCGATAGAAAACAAGTTCACTAAACATCCGGAGGAAGTGGACCCCGTAAAATCTCTGCAAGCATTTCATCAAGCAAATTATTAAATTCCACTTTCTCTTCCTCTCTATCTAGGACAAAGATCACCCTCAAATATTCAGCATAGCTAGACTGTTCCTTCCATGCAAGCGAACGTAGCTTAGAAATAATGTCGAGTTGTTCCTCCTCGAGCCCAATTAGATTAGGCTGAATGATTGGTACTCACTCATTTTTGTGTTCCGCAACTTCACCAGGAAGCACCATGTCGAACAAAAACCTGGGATCAAAAATCTGCCACCTTAGCAAAAAAATGGGTGTTAAGAAACAAGCACCCGACCATAAAAAAACCCTTTACATTTAAAGTGGATGATTAAAATAACTAAAACCCAACACTGTGTTTCCCATTCAGAATTATGTTTTGCAGTTTCTTTTTTCAATGGTGCAAAATTGAAATACAACAATGGAATGTGTGATTTTGAGGACATTCGAGCAACCGAAATACTCCCCATTCTGTTTCCCAAATTTCAAAGACAAAGAACTTGTAAAACCCTCTACATTAAAACAAGGAGATTCAAAAAAATGAACCCCAGCACTGTGTTTCCCATTGAGAATAATTTTGGACAGTTTTTTTATTGAGACCCAGCACTGCGTTTCCCATTTAGAATTATTATTTGCACTTTCTTTTTGCAACGGTGCGAAATTGAAACACAACAATGGAATGTGTGATTTTGAAGACATTCGAGCAACCAAAATACTCCCCATTCTGTTTCCCAAATTTCAAAGACAAAGAACTTGTAAAAACCTCTACATTAAAACAAGGAGATTCAAAAAAATGAAACCCAACACTGTGTTTCCCATTGAGAATAACTTTGGACAGTTTTTTTATTGAGACCAAGCACTGCGTTTCCCATTCAGAATTATTATTTGTAGTTTCTTTTTTTAATGGTGCGAAATTGAAACACAACAATGGAATGTGAGATTTTGAAGACATCCGACCAACTAAAATACTCCACATTCTGTTTCCCAAATCTCAAAGACAAAGAACTTGTAAAACCCTCTACATTAAAACAAGGAGATTCCAAAAAATGAAATCCAACATTGTTTTTCCCATTGAGAATAAGTTTGGACAGTTTTTTTATTGAAACCCAGCACTGCGTTTCCCATTCAGAATTATTATTTGCACTTTCTTTTTTCAATGGTGCGAAATTGAAACACAACAATGGAATGTGTGATTTTGAAGACATTCGAGCAACCGAAATACTCCACATTCTATTTCCCAAATTTCAAAGACAAAGAACTTCTAAAACCCTCTACATTATTTAAAAAGGAGATTCAAAAAAATAAAATCCATCACTGTATTTCCCATTGAAAATAACTTTGGACAGTTTTTTTATTGAGACCCAACACTGCATTTCCCATTTAGAATTCTTATTTGTAGTTTTTTTTTTCAATAGTGCGAAATTGAAACACAACAATGGAATGTGTGATTTTCTAAAACATTCGAGCAACCAAAATACTCCCCATTCTGTTTCCCAAATTTCAAAGACAAAGAACCTGTAAAACCCTCTACATTAAAACAAGGAGATTCCAAAAAATGAAACCCAACACTATTTTTCCCATTGAGAATAATTTTGGACAGTTTTTTTATTGAAGCCTAGCACTGCGTTTCCCATTCAGAATTATTATTTGCACTTTCTTTTTTCAATGGTGCAAAATTGAAACACAACAATGGAATGTGTGATTTTGAAGACATTCGAGCAACCGAAATACTCCACATTCTGTTTCCCAAATTTCAAAGACAAAGAACTTGTAAAACCCTGTACATTAAAACAAGGAGGTTCAAAAAAATGAACCCCAGCACTGTGTTTCCTATTAAGAATAATTTTGGATAGTTTTTTTTATTGAAACCCAGCACTGCATTTCCCATTCAGAATTCTTATTTGCAGTTTCTTTTTTCAACGGTGCGAAATTGAAACACAACAATGAAATGTGTGATTTTGAAAACATTCGAGCAACCGAAATACTCCCCATTCTATTTCCCAAATTTCAAAGACAAAGAACTTGTAAAACCCTCTATATTAAAACAAAGAGATTCGAAAAAATGAAACCCAACACTGTGTTTCCCATTGAAAATAATTTTGGACAGTGTTTTTTATTGAAACCCAACGCTGGGTTTCCCATTCAAAATTATTTTTTGCAGTTTCCTTTTTCAATGGTGCGAAATTGAAACACAACAATGGAATATGTGATTTTGAAGACATTCGAACAATTGAAATAGTCCACATTCTGTTTCCCAAATTTCAAACACAAAGAACTTGTAAAACCCTCTGCTTGCAACAAAATTACCCCTCACCTCGCTTTCGTGTGCATTCTCCTCCAAATCCTCCACGTGCACTCCACACTTCAGCTAATTTGGTCGGTGTTCTCCTCGAATTCATGCATGTGCTCTCAGACCTTCAGCTTTCCTTTTCAATGTGCAGACAGGAAACAGGAAACGAATAGTATTTTTGCGTTGCTTTCTCCAAACAGAAAAAGCCCACGTCATTCCCTTCCACTTTTCTCGTGCCGCACAAGAAACTTGTCTTCGAAGCTAACCCGCCCGCTTTCTGCGCCCAACAACGGGCGGGAAAACGCACCTAACTGCGCTGTTAACTTTTGCCTGACCGTAGATCAGACGTTCCGTCCCCTCTACTGGTTTCAGGTGTTCGGTGGGCCCCGCACTATGACGTCTCATCATGTTATGTATGTATCCATATATGTTCATATATATGTTTTTCATTCGTTTTTCGATGTACATAGGTCAATTTTGTCTAGCAGTCAGCCGGCTCCAAAATCAGTTGGGATAGTTGGGTAAATTCCCGTACAACTAACATTGTCTTACCGAAAATATTGGAGTTTTAGAGATTTTTCAGGCTGTCTTCCGGGGGAAAAAAAAAAAGAAAGTTTCCCGTAAAAGTTGGATTATATTGCTATTTTAGGGAAGGAGAATACGATGTTTTTCCCGGTTTTGCTAGCCTTTTTGGTTTTTTTCTTTACAGGTGGTTAAAAATATATCCTCGGCCCTGGAGTTGGCTGAGGAAGGAATCCTTTTGTCTCTCTCAGGTCTTAATGTCTTTGGAGTGATCGAAAGTTGTCTTTCGGGGAAAAAAAGAAAGTTTCTTGTAAAAGTTGGATTCTATTGCTATTTTGGGGAAGGAGGATATGATGCTTTTCCCAGTTTTGCTAGCCTTTTTGGTTTTTTGCTTTACAGGCGGTTAAAAATATATATTTTTTTAAGGGAGGATTATCTCCTCGGCCCTGGAGTTGCCTGAGGAAGGAATCCTTTTGTCTCTCTCAGGTCTTCATGTCTTTGGAGTGATCGGAACTTCCATAGCCATCAATGGCAAAACTCACTCTTCATGATGAATTCACAACCATCTTAAAGTTTTCTTCTGCGATGCTTCAAGGATAAAACAGGGTGAAACGGTTTCTTTCTTTCCCTGTATAGAGGTATTTAGATCGGTCCCTTGACTTACATTCTATCTGCTTATAATGAGTTCATCGGTAAAAAAAATTTAAATGAATAATATTACAATTAAATACTCATTCCAAATCCTCTTTTTTGTGCGTAGAAATATACTGGCTGCATGCTTAATCTTTATGCCCACTGAGCGCATGTATGTTTTCCAAGGTATAATGTGATCCTTTTTACTTGATAGCTATCTAGTCTCAAATCCTAAACTTCTTAGCTACGTGAATAGTGATATTTCCTATAGTTTATTTTCTGTCGATTTCAATCTTGGAATTTTCTCCAGCCCCTTTTTCATATTGACAGGAATTAACTATAATAAGATTTCATTTTATTTACAATATAATTTAGTAAAGAATGATTTTCTTCTTCTCATAAGTAATTTAACATTCAATCGTGTATATTATGAATGTATTCCGGTAATAATATATATCTATATATATCACAATTTTTTTTAAAAAGAGATTGATCTTCTTATATGTGATAGAATATAGGGTATTGGAGAAATAAACAAGTGAACATATAAAAGATTGATTCCGATAATATTTGTGAGATGGAAAATGCTCGGTTAATATGACTTTTATAAAAAGGCTCGAGAAAATTATGTTGAGTGTTTTGAATTGATTTATCTCATTTATAAATAGTAAAAAATTAGGAGGTAAATGAATAGTTAACTAGGTTATTATTTAAGTGAGTAGTTAATTGTGTATATAATTAAATAATTGATTCATATTATATCTCTTGATCTGGTAGCTAATGTACAAGTTTTGAATATATTTTTTTGGGGAAAATATCTAAATAATTATTATCGGTAATTAAATGGTTATAGATTAGATGAAATGTTAAAGAATTTGGGTTACTTTCTGCCATCTAGTTAGTAAATGATTGTTTCTTATCTTTTAATAGTTGTTAGTAAAATGGTTATGTAATTTAATTAACTAGAATATTGTTACTATTGTTATTTTCAAATATAGATAGTTGGGGTAAATAATCTTTTAATTTAAATTATGGGGTTAAGTGAAAATGAGTGACTGGTATAATGTCATATAAAACTATGAGTAATTCTATTATATTTAATGACGTGTCTTGGTTGTTGGATTCAGAGTTTGTGTAGTTGTTTGGGCATTTATTATGTAAAGTTTGTTCAATGTTCTATGTCATTGGGAATGTGTTTAGGAGGGTGGATATATTGCATGTATGGCCCTCAGGATTGGATTGATCTTGGAAGTGGTGTGGATTTGAGAAGGGTCATGGGTACTATGTGAAAGGTAAAACCTAAGCGTGGTGCCCTCCTATTTTTATATGGAACCATGTGATTAGGATATGTGTGCAAGATGGTCTGTGTCATGCTCTGTGAATGGACTTATGTGGTTATGATAAGTGTTCTAAGTGATTTTGGTGTTGAGAGTTGTGTCGTGTTGGAGCCATGCATAGTCCTTGTGTGTGTTAACCTATTGCTTCTTGATTATTTGTTGGTGTGGGGACCTTGTGTTATCTCCTAGCATGGGGGGTGTACCTTACGGTTCCACATGGTCAGGAGGTTGTGCTTATTCATACATTGGTTATTCTTGCTAAAGTGTTCATGAGCAAGGTGAATCGTGATTGAATATTGCTCTATGGACTCTAGTCCCTGATTCCATTGTGAAGGCATCCTATCATGTGTTTTTTTTTTTGGTTTGTTCTCTCATGGTATCATCATCGTAAGTTGATGTAGTATTTCCTCATGTATTGAAGAGACACAATGTTGAAAATATACTATTGATGTAAAAAAAAAAAAATATAATGATTTCATCTTGTAAATGTATTGCTAAGTAATGCATCTTCATATGATAGTTAGAAAATGATCTCTAATGTTGTTTATCATTTTTCATGAGATGGAGGTAAGGTAATGTAAGTATTTTAATGTAATGTTTTAAATTGAACCTTGCATGTTAGTTCATACTTGTATCTTTTATTGTTGATGATATGTTTAGTAATCTTGACTGTTAGTGAGTGAGTAGAGCAGTCGGGAAACCTTAGAGGACCTAGGTTTAGATTGTTATGTTATGCATTCAGATGTTATTTATTGTTTTAAAAAAAAAATTCTTTTATTTGGATCTAGTGTAGTGTTGTCCTTTGGGGTTTCTTGGCGGGGCGTTACAACCTTGGTTGATAGACAAGATCAAAATAACAAGTTTTCTTCATTCAAACACCTTTTTGGAGCATTTTAGGGGGTTGGAAAGTAGGGATAATTGTGCTGGACGCCCAAGAACATTTGACCTAGCAAGTTGATATGAAAACTTGTCTTTCATCTCTTAAAATATTTTCCTATTATCTAGTAAGCTATTGAGAAACTTAAAAGGAAGCCTAAGGGCAATTTTCAGGGAGTTCTAGTTTGTTTTTAGTATTGTATTGTAACTTCTTGAAGGTTCTTTCAAGATGGAGTAACTTTATAACTCCATTTTTCAATCATGTACAATAATATATAACACCTTTAGATCAATAAAGATAAGATTTTTACCTTCTTAAAGTTGTTTTATTGTGCAAATTTCTTCCAGATGGTTGATGTAATCTTGTGGTGATGCCTTTTCCCCTTGAATTTTTTTTCCTATTTTTATTTCCTTTGTTTAGAAAGTATGTATTTTATAGGTTATATCTTGTGTTAATGAACTAATAATAGATTTTAAGTTGTGGTAATATTTATAGCTCCTTCTAAACACTATCCTTGATATATTGAACCTAGTTATGAAATAATTTTGCAAAGACATATGAAATTATGAGTTGTGTATGTTATGGCTTAAACTATTGATCATAGTGTATTCTCAAACAACAATATAGGTCTTAAAATAATTTTGGTGCATCACCTTTTTAGTCTTAGGTTTCATTTCATGTTTCTTTTCCCCCTTTTCTCAGCATGGAGCAGTAGGATAGGTTAAATTAGGTGAAGTCCCAAAGGGAACCAACCCTCTCTAGAGGTTGATCTCCATCATTTGAGCCCAGACTCAAGAAGATCATCCCATATTTCATGAGTTGGATGAGTGATTCTATCAGCTCAATAAGGGTGCACACTTTCGTGACAAGTATATTTTATGTATTTTACACATTATCAAAACATTGCAACTACTAGTTTTGACTTTACAAAATGACATTAGAATATCATTTGCAAAGGCCTCTGTAATGTCATTGAATTTTAATGAATTAAAGAGAAAATGATAATTTCAACTATTTTTTTAGAATGGTATAAATATATTCAAATGGAACTAATGCATTAAAACCATCAATTTATATGGTGGGAAGAAAAAATAATGTTAATTCTATATAATTATTTTTCTTGTGAGATGATATAAGATCCATGCTTATCTTTGATAGAATAATTATATGATTAATATATCCATCAATATAAACTTGATAGAAGTGAATACATATCAATATCCTAAATTATTTGATGGAAGAGAACTTAGTGGTCCAATAGATATCAAAAAATAGGATTAAAGAGAACTAAAACTCATTAGGTGCATAAATTTCATGTAAACTCCGATGTACCTTGCTCACTTTACATAGATTAGTTGTTTCTAAAAGGGTAATATTATGATTGCATTGATGAATCAAGTGTAGTACAATCTTCTTGAATATTTGAATGAAATTAACCATCGATTATTGCTCCATCAAAGTATTTATCTAAAATATACTATAAAATAAAGAAAAATCACAATAAATAAGTCAAAGGTCCCTATTTAAATAGGTTACCTTATTTTTAAAATATTTAAAAGGTAAGATACTAAGTTTATGTTTAGATAATTTTCAACCAATTTTCTATGAAGTGACCAAACAAACCACAAGAGAATAGGCTACACAAGGACATGTGAATACAATTTGAGAATGTTACAACACAACATGTAAATATTTAGAAAATTACATATATGACTCATGATGACAATAAGTACTTCAAAAAATCTATTATATAATTACATTTTATTTTTCCATGATACTTATGTTGTTATCATTCATCCTTTTATAATCTGTAACAAAAAATGGTTATTGATAATATTTATACCATAAGGATATATATCTTCAATAATCATAAACTTATCAAAAATAAATTATCTCATAAAAACTTAAAACTTAAATCTAAAATCAAGCTATAATGAATAACTAGTAACTAATAATAATAAAATCAAGCTATAATGAATAACTAGTAACTAATAATAATAATAGAAACTAGAATTGAAAATGTTGTGTACTTTATAAAAACAATAAAAAAAATTGATTGTAATAATTAATGGTGCTAGGTTTTTTATAAGAATTTCAATGAAATGTTAAAGCACAATCCATGTAACTTTTAGCATACAAGTCATCTAGAAAACTTAGAAGATATTTGTATTTACAATGTGAAGCTATAAGATTCATTCCATTAACAATGATGTGGTGGAGATGTGTTCATTAGTATTTGCATTATTAAAGCATCCAATCAATAATTAAATTTATAAATATCAAATACAAGATATTAAGAAAATTAAATTTATATTTTATTAAAACTAGGACTTGATAAATATTGTGATGATATAAAATTTGTGAAGTATAAAATAGTAAAATAATTATAAAAAATAAATGATTTTCTTTAAGTTCATGAGTTTTTATTTAAGTAAAAAGCTATTATTTTATTGAATTAAAATTAACACTAAATGAATCTATGTGTCTATAAAATGGTTTAAATTTCATATTAAAAAGGTGCATAATAATGTGGGGTGAAATAATCTCACAAATATATATATAATTTCAGTTTTTATTTGTAGGTCTCATAAGACATCCTCCATTCATTGTAATCCTTGGTCAAATAGTGTTTTAATACAAAGAAAAACCTTTGAGAAAAGATGTGATTGTTAATACAAACTAAAACCCTTTTAAAAAATGGGGAAAGTAAACACCATGTACTTATATCAACAAGGGTCATAACATTATTATTCTCATTAACCTTTTGCAAAAAAAAAAAAATAAGGCCTTCAAATTTAAACAAAAAATTATGAATTAAAAAAAGCAATGAAAAGGGATATTCACACATTAATGAAAATGATTTTGATATTATAGTATTTAATTAATATTAGTTATAGTAAATCCCAACAAATAGATATAAGTTCTTCAAAATATTTTATCTAAATAAGAGTTCCTAATCTCATTAAAATATGATAATATAATGTATTTTTATTTATTTCATTGGCCATTGTGAGTTTCTTTATTTTTTTAGTAATATATTTTATTTAACTTTACATTAATATAATAAAAATAGTATAGCATAAAAAAAAAGAGGAGGGTGGTAGAGAAGAACACCCACAAGTCTAAAAAAAGGGTTTATCTTGAAGCACCATTACAAAAATATAATAATAAATTAAGTAGTCGTGGTTATGCCAGGCGAAGGAGGATCTTTAGCATTAAAAAAATAAAAATAAAAATAAAAATAAAAATAGTGGAAATTTATTTGTTCTTTTTAAATGCTAATTTAAGAAGTTTTATTTTGAAGAAGCAAGTTTTTCAGTATTATGGATAGAATAAGCAAGGAGTTTTGTTATGAACAATAGTAATTTGTAATGTTGATCATAATTTTCTTAGTTTATCAATTAAGTTTATAGAAATACTGGAACGCTAGAATAAAACTGCCAACAAGATTGTTAATCTAATAAAAGCACAATACTAATCTATGTTAAACAACAAAGAAAAAGGAAAATAAATGAACATATAAACAAGAATGATCTTACTGAATATTTGTATATTCCCTCGAATGACCTCGATTGTACTTCTCCATTTTGCCATTGTAATATTATTGCCCTCAGATTTTAACAAGTATGCAAGTATGCCCTATGTGATAATTGATTTAGCAAAATATCAAAGATTAAATACAGCTTCCTAAAAGTATATTGATTTCAGGAGGAGGAATAATGACGAATGATAGGCCAATTTATAGAAAAATGGTTTTCGAACAATCGACTCAGATTCAAAAAATAGATCGACGATTGAGATCAATGAATGTCATGCGATAAAGTTATGTTCAATTAATAACACAAGTGAGAAAGCCTACATGATAGAGATTAAATTAAATAATAATTTAATCTAGTGTTGAGACTATTTGAAAATTAGAAGAATAAGAATTGTATGTGAAAGATAAAGAAGAAACATTGTGCTCGAACACATGAATGAATTATTTAATTAAATAAAGTTATTTAATTAATAATAGTTTGCACGCAGAAAAATAAGACTGATTGATTAAGGCAGAAGGTCTATTTGTCAGGAATAACTCAGGAGATAACTGACTAATGAATAATTAGATAACTAGGCGATTATCTAATCACAGAGGAATATTTGAGGAATAATTATTTTTATGAATTAAATGATTATTTAATTCAACATTCAAAATTTGGAGATTAAATTAAATAAATAAAGATTTATTTAATTGACTGTCAAAAAGGTTATTGAATAATTAAATAATTCGAAATGAATATTTAATTATGGTCAAGAATGTGATAAAGGACAAATTAAATAATAATTTATTTAATGTAGAAAGGGGATTAATTAATTAGTGACGTAATTAAATAAATAAAATTTATTTAATTAATCAAGATTGAATAAAGGTAATAATGAATTAATTAAATAATTAAGGTTATTTAATTAATAGAGGATTGGTGACTTTAGAAAATAATTAAATAATTAACATTATTTAATCATGACCATGAACGTTAGAAAGTGTGTCGAAAATGGTGTCGCAGGCCTAGACCAATTTTTAGTGTCTACAGTTTGCCCCTCTTTGATACAATGTCATTTCGGCCTTTGTGTCAAATAAAATTATTTAAAACATGCCCCTATTGTGCCTCGGTGTGAAATAGGTTAGGGTATGCCCCCTCGAGAAAAATGAAATTTTTTGAAAAAAATGAAAAATTTGGAAATTGCCTCGATTAGGTAATTTGATAGTCAGAAGTTCAATGGTGATGAAAGAAATTGATTTCGAAGTGATTTGATAAGTGAAATGGCTGATAGAAGTTGGAAAATTACATGTCCAATACAAAAGGTTGGAGAAAAACCCTCCAAAACCCTAGGTATAAATAGGATTTGGGGAGAAAATTCAATTCATTTGCACCCTAGACAATTGGAAAACCTTGATTTTTTCTTTGATCTCACAGTGAAGATGTCATCAGTACTGTATGCAGAGCATCGCAGATACCACATTCAGACATTCAGACGCCTAGCTGACGTAGGACCCCCGGTATGTACCCCTGAACCACCTTTTGAAATTTTGAATTTCACATTTTTTTAAGCATTTAAACTTTTATTTTCAGATGCATCAATTTAGAATCAACGCATATGAATTCATACGCAAAGCATGTGCTCATGGAATGATGCATATGTGCAAATACGTTAGGTCATTTAGGTCATTTTAGGCAATCTACGCATTTGATTTAGTTTGCACCGCATGTGTAGAATTGAGTCACAATTGTTATTTGTAGTGTCACATGTAGTTTATGTTGGGGATATAGAGGGTCTGTCATCATAGAACAAATGTCTAAAACATCAGTGCCTTAGTGATTTTCATTTCTTCAAATCACATCAAAGACACAAACTATGCCATAAAGTGGAAATGGGCACAGTGGATCCCCCATTGATCTTTTTGAGAAAAGTAAATGCGAACAAGATAGTAGATTCAACACAAGCATAGATTGAAGAAGAAGAAGAATTAGGCAACCATGAAAGACAAACATGTAGACACATAGATTTACATGGGGAAAACCTTTTCAGGTTAAAAACTCCACACTCAAAAAGATAGAGCCATTGTATTATTCAACAACAAAAATAGTTACAATATAATCTCAGGCTCATAGCCTTTACAGGAGTCACATCTTGCTTCATCTGGAGAATGCAAGCAACAACATAATCATAATCTTCATACTATTCCAGCACCTCACAACACACAATGTAGATTCATCTCACCAAGACAGTCGACTCTCTTAGCCAGCCATATAGCTAGCTTAGCCTCTAGGCCTCCACAGGTTCACATATTTTCAGATTTGAGAGTCTAAGTGTTCATGGTTACAACAATATGCAAAACCGCTTGAACACTCTCAGCCTCTCTCTGTTTGCTCATTGCCTTTGATCTTGCACATGAGATTACTTTATAATCTCTAACCATGTGCTTACCTATTCTGCTCGTTCAAGCAATCAATGGTCATCAGGATAATTAATTATCCTACCTGCAAGCTTCCATCATTCTCTGATAATGTGCACTGCTTATTCAACCAGACGTTTCGAGCCATGCAACATTAAAATGGTTGCAGATACATATCTGTCAACCTCAAGACCATTCATTTAATGCAGGTCTATTGCAATCAAAAAATAAGCTTTCGGCCAACCAAATCTTGAGATCTTGCCACATGTCGCCCTTGCATTCGTTCACCACATTGAATTCTGGTCAAGCTCGATCAAGCTCAGTTGGTCGAGCTCCGATCTCACCATGATCTTCCATCATGCTACCGCTCTAAGTCCAAACATCCACTATAGTATGGCAGTGAGCCCATGTCAATTTGTTCTCTGCCTGTAATCGCGCCACTGTTGGGCTTGGTTTTGCCCATCATGGTATGGCAGTGATTGCCAGGAAAACTACCACGGTCATACTATGCTCCCACGGAGGCCGCCAGGCCACCCCGTGGTAGGGTGGTGACCACCCTGGTAGACTGCTAGCGTTATTATCGCGGCCACCGCAGTGAGACTTCTCACCGTCCGCAGTAAGACGATAATCGCCAAACATAACTATTTCCCTTCAACCACCAGTGGTCACTCCTGCACCACTCATTGTGCTACCTCCACCACCAGACAGAGACCCCGTAGTAAGGAGGTAAGGCATCATTCTGCCACCGCACCGTCACGCCACCAACAACCAACCTCCACGGTGAGGAGTAAGACTTTGCTCCGCCAGCGCGCTGCCAACCGTGCTACCACACCACCTTCGAGCGACCCCTACGATAAGGAGGTAATAGCCACACGGATCGTCAATCCTTCACCACGCCACCACCAAGCAAGGAAGAGACCATCGCGGTAAGGCAGTAACACTGCCCAACCGCCAGACCAAGCGGAGTGGCCTATGGTAAATCTATAAACTGTTTGACCGTGCCACCAAAGTAAGTTGTTTACGGTGTAGTGGTAAAGGCTAGAAACATGGACAAATCACCTAAGTCCGAAAGGGATCTAGAAAGTTGAGGCATAATTTCTCAACAATCTCCCACTTGACAAAGACTTACTTGCTTCCTCCAAACATGAACAAGGACTAGCACCATGCTTTCATGCTCCAACCAAGACACCTGCAACGAAATTCGATAGATGTCCACCATCTCAGGCAACAACTTCAAACATCCACCATAAGAAGAAAGGCAAAAGCCAAGGCGTAAATGCACTAGTCTTCAGAACACAAGCATCAGATCCTTCAGGCAAAAAAGGCACCACAGCAGCAGCAACAAAGCACTCAAAACATGAACACAAAATGAGAAACCATTCTCTAGAACAATATAAACCATCAGCTAGAAAAGAAACCACACAACTGACTACCCTCATCCAACTGATCAAACCCACCCGATTGAAAACCAGCACCCACAACTCGTGCTATTTCATCCAATCACCCATACCTCAAAAGGTATGCACATCAATAAACTCATGCCAGTAGCACAACCAACCCATCAACAGTAGAATATTAGCACCATGTGCTAACTAGTCAATGAAGACAAAGCACATCTAGGAACTCCCACTGCATGAGTAATGCCAGATCTGAAAGATCAATGGCATAACTAGTCTACCAATAACAACATATAGGAAAAAGTAACAATTTAGTACCAAGGAATTATCCACAATGATATGCACAACCTACAACAAACTACTATAGGAACCATCTCTCTTAGCAGTCTTCTAGAATTCTTCCAAGTTCTTCACACCCAACATAGGATAAAAACAAAATTCCAGGAAGATAAGCAAGACCAAAGAGAGAACTGCTGCATAACATATATTTGTAGAACATCCTCCTACATACACTTCTAAATTCCAGCTATGTCAAGAATGATCTTCTTCACATCTTAAAGGGAAAATCCAAAAAACACCCAATCGTTCAAGCACCAAGATCAAACCAAACATATGTAACATGGATGTAAGCCTCTCATAGCAAAAGAAGATCAAACTAACCCATATAACTATCTCCTACCAATCCTCAAAAGTACAAGGAGATAAACTATGTTGTACACCTTCCATTATGAATCCTCCAGAATCACAAAATAGCAACTCAAGATTCATATCTATGAAAGATAAGCATAAAAAAACATCTGAAAGATATAATGGGAAAATACCTTTCAAATAAAAAACACCGCCGAGCAGACCGAGAGAGAAAATAAAAAAATGCTCCTCCAAGATATACAAGTCATTGTGACTTACCCAAGAGCACTTTCCTTCCTGGTCTCTATTGAACTCGCATTCAACCAAGGTGTAGGCTACTCAAACTTTCAACTATAACCAACAACATTCTCAAAAGAATTCCAGCCTCACCTTATTCTCCATGCATCCATGAGCACCATCAATTTGTCATCTCATGCTAACTTCAAACTGCATTATTGCACTTAACATGAAGTCCTCAAGCATATGACCAGAGTATCCAAAACATAAAGAAACCCCAGACCATTGTCAAATCTCCAAACCAGCTGAACCAGGGGCTTATCATGAAATCATGATCTTACACATCCCCCTTAGGAGATACTATGCTTCAAGTGAGCTGAATATGGTCTCAAGAGAAAAGAAACATGCCAAAACTCTAATGCACAAGCAAGAGTACATAGGACATCCAACAAATAGACTCTAAACCAACCTCACTTGTCAAACACCACCAACATCATAGCCAAAGACTACCGAGGTCCTTCATGGCTCCAAGATGCTGCACATCTTCAAATAGTGACCATGTAGATGCGAAAGAACTCTTTTGCAACACCAAAGGAGATCATTCACCACCAAGTGATGAATCCACAGTCATTGCTAAAGCTCCCACTGAATCCTGACCACAAGATTTCCAAGCATCATGAATGACCATATGCTGATCCAAACAACCTCCAGGTACAAGTGACAACATGTCCATCAGAGAACAACGCTGAACAACACCAAGATTACTAGATCACGCAAATCACACCATCATTGTCAAAATATTACACAGGCCAGTGTACCAAGCTCTCCATGACATCGTGATTCACATGCTACTGGTCCATAACTGACTATTCAGGTACTCAATTTCCATTCCTCCTCTCATCTCAAAACAACCATGCCAATGCACAAGTGACCACAAACAAGGTCAGCTAACAAATCTGCACCACACTATTACAACCTCATGGATATTGACAATCCACTTTTGAGTTGTCTCACAACAAACATGTAGGTAATGATAGCCCACAACATTACACAACTTGTGGATGCAACCAATGAAACCTGCAAATCTATCATCACACTGAAACTAAAAAATTGAGATCATCAAAGAGAACAGCCAAAGAAGACAAGCACGACTCAAACACCAGATCATCAACATATCCAATTTTCCAATCACATCCACAACTCAAGCACCATAGTCAAGGAAACTAGCAAAGCAAACACCACAAGAATGCTAAATGAAAAACACATACATTCCTATGCAGAGAAGATATCACACCTTCTCAAAACCATGTCGAACTGCAACTATCTCATCTTGTCACACCCCAAAAGCCAGAGTCTAGAAAATAGCTAAACAACAGCTCCACAAACCACAAGTTTTCCTTGACCATGTAAAACTTGCAAAACCACAGGGTTTATTAAACACCCATCCATGTCCATATTCACTGCTCACCTGGATGACTTAGGATTCTACACACAACCATCACGGTTAACCAGAACAATGAAAAAACATGAATATGCATCATAGAATTTTTAGGAAAATCTACAAAAAACCATTAGATCCAAAGACATGAATCTGAAACATGCAAGTGCAAGAAATAGGTAAGTAGGAACAATAGATCCATTTCAAACCAGTTCCAAAACCACAACCATGCACATGCATATGAGAGAGCCAGGTTATACAGAAGTCTCAGACCACCCAGATCAACTTCATAGCCTTTATGCAATCAGAGCAACATAGAAACCAACTTCAGTGCTAAGTCAAAACACCTAGCACAAGCACAATACTCCATGGTTGAATAGTAGCACGAGCAACTCCATACCACCAGGGAGCCTCTCACATAGACACCTAGTATGAACCACACTCTGCTGCAACACAACCATAAGCATACCTCACGCCCCTTGCATCGGGATCATTTCTTGCCAACCAAGAGCCTCAGACCACATCATCACAATGTGATTAACTCCAGTATCTCCAACGTCTTTCAAGCTGTGTGTTGAATCAAAGAAGAAAGAACTTCCACTCATCGAAGGATCAATCAACAACAAATTCCTCCAAATTTCCTCAAGCTCACCAGGCTAAGAAATCTTCATAGGAGAAATACACAGAACTTCAGTAACCAAGAGAAGGCTCTAATACCACTTGTTGGTATCATGAACAAGCCTGGACCTCCCTTAACCAGCTTTGATACCACTTGTTGGGGATACAGAGGGTCTATCATCATAGAACTTACATCTAAAACAATAGTGCCTTAGTGATTTTCATTTCTTCAAATCACATCAAAGACACAAACTATGCCATAAAGCAAAAATAGGCATAGTGGATCCCCCATTGATCTTTCTAAGAAAAGCAAATGCGAACAAGATAGCAGATTTAACGCAAGCATAGATTCAAGAAGCAGAATTAGACAACCATGAAAGACAAACATGTAGACACACAAATTTACATGGGGAAAACCTTTTCAGGTAAAAAACCCTACACTCCAAAAGATAGAGCCATTGTATTATTCAACAACAAAAATAGTTACAATAAAATCTCAGGCTCATAGCCTTTATAGGAGTCACATCTTGCTTCATCTAGAGAATGTAGGAAACAACATAATCAGAATCTTCACACTATTTCAACACCCTCACAACACACAGTGTAGATTCATCTCACCAAGACAGTCGACTCTCTTAGCCAACCATACGACCAACTCAGCCTCTAGGCCTCGACAGGTTCACATATTTTTAGATATGAGAGTCTAAGTGTTCATGGTTACAACAATATGAAAAACCACTTGAACACTGTCAACCTCTCTTTGTTTTCTCATCACCTTTGATCTTGCACATGAGATTAATTTATAATATCTAACTGTGTGCTTACCTGTTCTACCCATTCAAGCAATCAATGGTCATTGAGATAATTAATTATCCTATCTACAAGCTTCCATCATTCTTTGATAACGTGCACCACTTATTCAGCCACCGCGAAGCATTAAAATGGTTGTAGATACATATCCATCAACCTCCAGACCATCCATTTAATGCAGCTCTATTGCAATCTGAGAATAAGCTTTTGACCAATTAGATCTTGAAGATCTTGCCACATGTCGCCCTTCCATTCATTTGCCGCTTTGAATTTTGGTCAAGCTCGATCAAGATTCGTCGGTCGAGCTTCGAGCTCACCATAGTCTTCTACCGCACTACCACTTTGAGTCCAAACATCCACCACGGTATGGCGGTGAGCCCATGTTGACTCATTCTCTACTTGCAACTATGCCACCACTAGGCTTGGTTTTGCCCACCGCGGTATGGCGGTGACTGCCAGGTAGACCACCAGGGTCATACCGCGCTCCCACGGAAGCCTCCAAGCCGCCCCTTGGTAGGGCAGTGACCGCCTTGGTAGACTACCAATGGTCTTACTATGTCCACCATAGTGAGACTTCTCACCGCTCATGGTAAGGCAATAACCACCAAACATAACCACTGCCCTTCAACTACCAACGACCACTCCCGTGCCTCTCACTGTGCTACCTCCACTGCCAGAAAGAGAGCTCGCGGTAAGGAGGTACTCTGCCACCATGCTGCCACACCATTGATGATAAACCTCCATGGTGAGGAGGTAAGACTTCACTCCGCCAGCATGCCACCAACCACGCTACCACGCCACCTCTGAGCGAATCATGTGATAAGGAGGTAACAACCACGTGGACCATCGAGCCTTCACCACACCACCACCAAGTAGGGAAGAGACCACCATGGTAAGGCGGTAACACCACCCAAATGCTGGACCAAGCAGAGTGGCTTGTGGTAAAGTAATAAACCACTCAACCACGCCACCAAAGTAAGCTTGCAGCGGTGTAGCAGTAAAGGCCAGAAACATGGAGAAATCGCCCAAGTCCGAAAGGGATCTAGAAAGTTGAGGAATAATTTCCTAATAATTTAGTGTGTCACATTTGTATTTGAGTAGCACCTTTACATATTAGGTCTCATAGTAAAAGTGCACCGCATTTATAAAAAAATGGCACATATGCATGATAGGTAGGATAGTAATAATGCACCACATTTGCTAAGAAATGATGCATATGCATGATCTGTTGGTTTTCTTGGTTATGAGACACATTTGAATTAGAGCAATGCATATGCATGTTTATACGACGCATTTGAGTTTATGTGAAACATATGCAATTTGGAATGATGCATTTGAGATTGTGCACCACATTTGATATTGAAGTGCTACATTTGACTATCAAACTTTTGGAAAATTTTGTGATGAAAAAAATGGTTGTTCTATTTTCTGACACAAAGTATTTTGATGCCTTTGCAGGCTGTATTAGATCTGATATACACCTGGGAGTCGCAGCCGATGATGTATGAGCTGCGAGATGATCTACAGAACACTGAGACACGTATTTTGGAGATTAGGGTTGCACCATGTTTGCACCATGCCCACTATTTGGGAAAACAAAGGTATGTTGATTGCTCCCTATGAGAGGTGGCATTCTGAGACCTCCTCTTTTCATTTGCCTACTGGAGAGGCAACAGTCACCTTAGAGGACATTTATAGGATATTAAGATTGCCCATTAGAGGTGAGAGGGTGTTATATGACACTCAAAGAGGATACAATAAGATTACCAAATTTTATGTATATGATGATATTAGGTGGCTAGGCATTGATGATTGTGAGATTAGATGGCATGTTTTGGTTGAGAGATACAAGAGGATTGATTGCATATTATGTACATTGATTGTTGGTATTTTTCTTCCTAACCGTCGAGGTCATGGTTTTCCTATTGGGTGGGGGGAGATGTTAGTGGGGATGTTAGAGCATGAGGTAGTATATGCATGGGGGCCCTATTTACTGGCCATGTTATATTTCCATTTGCATGACATTACATATAGAGATGCACAGTCGATGATATGTGGTACTACCTTCCTGATGATTTGGGCATGGGAACACATTGTTGGGTTTCATCCCCTAGTGACCTCTGATCTTGATGCGAGATCACCATATGTTTTTCGTTATGTGGGGAACATTACCCAAAGTCATGTTGGTGACACTGGTTACTAGAGACATGCTTTAGATACTCTTTTTTAGTTTATTTGGAGACCTTATATGGACTGCACTTGATCAAAAGATGAGGATAAACACTTACCATTTTGTAGACAGATGCATTATTTGATTGGTAGGAATGTTTCCAATGTGCACATCATTGAGAAGCACCTTCTTGACCGAGGTTTAAGATAGTTTGGAGAGGTTCAAGATGAGCCTCGAGGGTGAGTTGATTTTTCTCGGTCATCGAGAGAGGTTCCATTGTGGGGGATGATGATTCTAGTGGCTATAGCTGAGGTAGATATTCAGGCTTTACAACCTTTTAAGTAGGGATGGAGGGGTGGGGTTGTAGATCCTGGCACTACAATTGCATATGATGCCTGGTGGGTCGTGTAGAGGCCCATTCCTTACATAGATCTAGATCAGTCGGCTCTACTTGAGAGATGGGGGACAAGACCTAGGGGTCGACATGGTGGTAGGGTTGGAGATAGAGGAGGCCAAGGTGGCAGAGGTGGTGGTGATTATGGTAGAGGTGGAGGTGGGAGAGGTGGTCAATGGGGTTGACGAGGGAGGAGAGGTGGTCAAGGACATGGATTTTCACCTGTCCGTGAGGAGGAGGGCGAGGGTGAGGATATACCCATGTTAGATCTTTGGGAAGGAGGGGAGGCAGAGATTGGGGGTGAGCATGTAGCTAAGGAGGTAGCAGGAGAAGAGCATTCAGAGCAAGTGGCTGGGAGGGAGGATATGGAGATTGATTTCCTTGGTATATTGGCTGGTTATGGTGACGAGGAGGAGGAGGAGGAGGTGATGTGGGAGCAAGAGAGGGAGCTTTGGGATAGGATTATAGAGGATTGGGATGCAAAGGTGGGAGAGAGGCCATGGCAAGATGAGCAGGCTCCTAGGAACAATGTTGTAGAGTTACAAGCCCGAGTAGAGGCCTTGGAGGAGAGGGTGAGGGATGTGACTATATAGCATGATTCTATGTATATCGAGAGAGACAGTGCCTACCTAGACAGGGATCAAGCACTTATCATGCATCAGGAGATAGAGGGCAGATTCATTGAGTTGAGGGCCTTATACACTGGACCAACTATAGCCTTTGCTTGAGACTTACTCAGGGCTGGTGACTGAGAGAGATATTATAGAGATCTTTATGAGGTAGAGCTACCACTTGAGAGACAAGCTCCCAAATATTCACAAGCACATAGTGGAATTTCCCAGAGTAGGTCTCACAACCCGACATAGAGCACAGATGATGTGGTGGGTCCACCCAGGACAAGACCATATGGCAGGCCTCCTTCAGCACAACGAGTATCCCACCGACAGTCACCCCCTCAGACTCCACATGGGAATAGTGGGAGTACTAGAGAGTGATATGTTTATATTTTTAGACACTATAATTTTATCATAGAACCTGCGAGCTCCTTTTAGATTGATACACTTTGACATTGTATTGTGACACATATTATTTTGAGCGATATACATATATATATCATTTTTGGTGGAATTTATATGATTTGAAGTTGTTCTATATGATGTATGTACATGTTATGGATTATGATGTTTACATTATGATGTTTCATTTCCTATGATAATGTGTCTATATGACGATGTGTTTATTTTATATGATGATGGATGCATAGTATTTTCAAATATTATAAATGAATTCTATGTTTATGAAGTTGAGATGCAATGTGATGTTATTATTTATAATTTCATGTGGATGTAAGTATAATTTACACAATTTTGTTATTGGTAAATGCATGTATGTCGTGATTATCTAAATACAATTAATATGATTATTTTTGTATTGTTTTGAAATGTAGCATAGATGTATAGTGTACTATATATAGACATATGACAATGTCTACATAATGGTTGTAAAATGTATGCATATGTAGATTACCTATTTTTTTTGTGTCATAGGACTCCGTCATTATGCAGGGTAGAAGAAATGTTAGCGCAGATTATTTGAAATGTTAGTATTTAAAAAAGGTTATTAGAAGAATGTATGATTCTCGATATTTTTCCAAATACAAACTAAGCCTTTCATTAAATCATCATTGGGTGGGACATGACACAAATGGATAGTAAACACCATGATATGAGATAGAACAAGGTGTACAAAGTCATCCACTTGCAAAAACAAACAGTCACAGACAAGGAGTGTCCAGATGCATACTAAGGGAAAAATTGCCCATCTTTTTGTCAAGACAAACCACATACAACAATCAAAGGAAAAGAAACAATCAGGATACATTATTGGTCCTCTAAATCCTTCATGGGACATCCTCGAGAAAGCTAGTAAACTAACTTGAAAACCAATTAAAAAATCAGTCGATAGGCAACAGTCAAAGAAAAATAGTCCTAAAACATCTTTGCTTCTCTAAATCCTTCATGAGACATCCTCAAGAAAGCTAGTAACTAGACTCAAAGAAAAATCCAAAAAAGATAAGACAAAATAAGTGATAAAAGTCAAAAAGCCAAAAAGTATTTGCCAAAATTTGATCTATTGATGTTTGTTTGATAAAGCCTGATGTTAGGGATGACACATACCATATAAGACATTGAGTCTAGTTTCAACTTTGTGATTATCTATGTAAGGCATGACAAAGCCCAAATTGAGAAAGACACATACCGTATAAGACATTGAGTCTGATGTTGTTGATACGACAAGCTGCATAAGGCTATGATGTCTGATAATGTATGTTGTCAAGAAGGACACATCTTGTATGAGACATAAGTTTGATTATTTTGGCAATTTATTTGATTTGACCTGATGACTTTGCTGACATGTTTGGCTTGTTGATGCGTGACTTGTCCTAGTGTTTTGACCATTGTGTGTATGTGTTGAAAATGTATGACTTATGTTGGCTAACACAACATACCCTAAAGGACTAACCTAGTACGACATCAGGGGCTCATTGATTGATGGACTTGCCTACATTATACATGTAGAGACCTCATAGTTTGACTAAATTTTACTAAAAAAAATGATTGGTAAATATGTATTTAACTTAATGATATATGATGTGTGTGAATAGTGAATGTGATAAACCCTAATGGAATGATCTAGTTCAGCCTTAGGGGCTCATCGATTGATGGTCTTGTCTACATTATACATGTAGAGACCTTATAGTTCGACACAACCAATGAATTTGATGTACAAATAATGAGTCATGATTTATTGTGTGTGATATGTGACAAACCTAGAAGGATGAACCTAATGCCTCGAGGGCACATCGTTAGATGGCCTTGCCTACGACTAGTTGCAGAGGCAGCGTAGTTTGACTATGTCTATGACTAACTTGACACAACTGACTCTGACTCTATTTTTGGGATTTTTATTTTTGAATGTTTTGATTTTATCTTTTTTTTTGTCTTTTTGGAGTTTTATGATGTTTTTGGATTTTTTTTAGGATATTTTATGATGTTTTTGAGTTTTTTCAGGATATTTTCTAATGTTTTTGAGTTTTTTTCAGGACATTTTCTGACGTTGGGACATTAAGTGTAGGGTCCAAATGATGTAGGTCCAGTATTTTCCCCCTATCAGGTATAAGACCAATAGGATGGGATGGGGATATGGAGTAGACTTGATGTCAATCATTCCAAGTTATGGATAGGACAACCATTTATTATGGGTGATGGTGGAAAAGTCTTATTGGAATGATGGTAGATGATGGAGCGAAGTTAAATACACATGGAGCCTATTTTCCAGGTTTTCACCATGGTACTTATCCAAAGCACCACCAAAGTGGTTTTCACTATTGGAGAATTATTTCTCTTTACTATCTTATATTTTTGAAAAAAAAAAATTGGTGTTACAAAGACACATGTTTTCCAGGTTTTCATCAACGTAACGATTTTTTAATTTTTTAATTTTTTAATTTTTTGTATTTTGTAATTAAGACAAGGTTCCTAGAAGCTATGCATAGAACCTCTTCAGATGAATGCTATTGATAGGAGATAATAGTTGTTCTCCTTTAGGGGTAGAGAGTTTATATGCTCCTGATCCAAAGGCTTCTGTAACAATGTAAGGCCCTAACTAGTTTGGTTCAAACTTACCTGGTTTTTCTCTTTCAGCTTGATTCTTTGGGTTCTCCATTAAGACTACATCACCAATGTCGAAGTGTCGATTCAAAAATTTCTTGTTATAGCTGCAATGAAGATGGTTTTGATATGCTTGTAGATGGTCCAGTGTCTTTTTTCTTTGCTCATCCAAGAATTCTAACTCATGAAGTCTTGATACATGATATTCTTCATCATCAATATGACCTTTCAAAGATACCCTTAAGGAAGGAATTTCACCTCAATAGATAAGATAGCTTTAGAACTTAATACCAAGGAATATGGAGTGGCACCAGTGGGAGTACAAATGCTTGTGTGGTAAGCCCATAAGGTAGGATTAAGTTGTAAATTCCAGTCATGACCAACGTCATTGACACCCTTTTTAAGGATTCTGATGATTGTTTTGTTAGACGCATCTGCTTGGCCATTACCTTGTGGATAATGTGGAGTCGAAAAGTGGTGTTGGATATGGAATTATTCATAGAGATGGCGAACTTCTTGGTTTTTAAATGGGAATCCATTATCCATGATGATGGATTGAGGGACACCAAACTGACAAATAATGCAATTAAGGATAAACTTGAAAATTTGTGTTTCGGTAATATAGGTCATAGGAATAGCCTCAATATACTTGGTGAAGTATTTAGTTGTGGTAATGATGAACTTATGGCCATTGGAAGATGGAGGATGTATCTTACCTATGAGATCAAGTCCCCATTGGGTAAAAGGCCATGGTGAAGTTATCAATCAAAGCTCCTGTGCTGGCGCATGTATCAAGTCTCTGTGTACCTAGCACTATCGACATTTCTTGACGAAGACATATGAGTCATTTTCCATGGTAGGCTAGTAATAGCCTAATCTCATAATCTTCTTGGCTAAGGTTGGATCGCTAAAATGGGATCCACATATACCATCATGTACAACACGTAAGGTTTCTTGTGCTTCTTCAACATTGAGAGATCTCAACAAGGCATTATCTAAGGCACGTCTATAAAGGGTATCTTTGATGATGGTATATTTGGAGGACTTATGGAAAAATGTCTTGCATTGGTTATTCGATAGGTCTAAGGGTAGGATTTATGAATGGAGGTAGTCATATATGTCCTTGTACTAGGGGAAGTAGGACCAACAATCACACACACCATCATAGAATTTGGGATGTCATAGGCAGGGACTAAAAGATGTTCTACCAAAACTTGAATTTAGGAATTTTGCTAGGTATATCCAATAATGAACCAACGGTTGCCATAGCATATGCTGCCCTATTCTGAATGTAGTGTATTTGTTGAAAGTTGATGTTATCAAAATATTTCTTAAAGATGTCTATGATGCGCTTGTATGGGGCAAGTTTCTCATCTTTAGTTTCATACTCATCATTAACTTGCCAGACTACCAGTTTAGAGTCACCATAAACTTGTAAATGCTTAATCTTCCATTGGACTGCCATTTTTAGTCCTGCTATAAGGGCCTCATATTCCGCTATGTTGTTTGTGCATGGAAAATAAAT
Organism: Sequoiadendron giganteum; assembly: GCA_007115665.2. Classification (NCBI taxonomy): domain Eukaryota; kingdom Viridiplantae; phylum Streptophyta; class Pinopsida; order Cupressales; family Cupressaceae; genus Sequoiadendron; species Sequoiadendron giganteum. The sequence goes on from CM021108.1 coordinate 144,659,461, forward strand.
TCTGAATGACTTAGGAATAGTGTCACCTTGTGGTGTAACAAACAGTATAACTGCTCCTAAACCACGATTGTATGGGACCCATCAAAGTATAACTTCCATGTGGTTCTTTTCTCAATGGTGAAGATGAACTCATCAAGAAAATCTACCACTAAAGGATGGTCGGCCTTAATTGGTGCATTTTGCAACTGATCCACAATAACCTACCCTTTTATAGATTTTCATTCCACATACTAGATGTCATATTCACTAAGTATCATTACCCATTTAGTCAATCAACCTGTTAGTGTTTCTTTACTTAGGAGATATTTTAGAGGATCTATCTTGGTGACCAACTTGGTTTGTTGGTTTAGCATAAAGTACCTAAGTTTTTGAGTAGAAAAAACTACTGCAAGACAAGCATGTTCTATGTGACTGTAGTTTAGCTCATATCCCACCAAAGTACAATTGATATAGTACACTACTCTTTCATGACCTTCATCATCATTTTGTGCAAGTAAGGCTCTGAGTTTTGATTGTGTTGCTGAAATATAGAGTATCAAAGTGCAGGTACATTTGTAGGTGGCATTAACATAGGTGGTGTAAGTAGGTAATCCTTGATCTTTTGAAAAGCTTCTTGGCATTTTTTTTCCATACAAACGGTACCCTCTTTTTGAGTAGGTGTTAGGAATGGATGTATCTTGTTTGCTAACTGTACTATGAAGTGTCTGATAGATTGTAGTCTCCCTTGTAATGTTCTTAGCTGATTGATATTGGCTGGTGGAGGCATGTCCATTATAGCTTTTTCTTTTGTAGGGTCTACTTCAATGCCTCATCTAGAAATGATGTATCCTAGAAGTTTTCCTGATTGAATGCCAAACACACATTTTTTTGGATTTAGCCTTACATTGTAATTTTCTAGTCTTTCAAATATTTTATCTAGGACTTGGAAGTGATCAGCTCTTGTCAATGATTTGGCTATCAAATCGTCCACATAGTCTTCCATGAGATTATGTACAAGGTCATGGAATATAGTCATCATTGCACGTTTATATGTAGCTCCAACATTTTTTAGCCCAAAAGGCATGACGTTCCAGCAATATGTTCCCCATGGACATGTAAAAGTTGTCTTGTGTTGGTCCTCAACTACGATTTTGATTTGATTATGCCTAGATAAACCATCCATGAGGGATAACATCTCATATCCTATTGTAAGGTCCACTATCATGTCAATGTTTTGCAAAGGGAAGTCATCCTTAGGACATGCCTTGTTGATATCTCTAAAGTCTGTACAAATGCGGATACCCCCAAATAGTTTAGTCACTGGCACAAGATTATAAATCCATTTTGCATAGTCTATGGATCTGATGAAAATGACATCCAATAGTTTCTTAAGTTTAGGTTTGACTAGTAGGGTGATTTTTGGATGCATTTTCCTTAACTTTTGCTTGATGGGATTAACACCTAGTTGTAATGGTAGATGATGCAATATGAGGTCCGGATCTAGCCCAGGCATGTCGATATATAACCATGCAAATTTTATCTATCTTTTTTTAAAGAAGTACCAAAACTCTAGTTGCTCTGTCTCTGTCAAAGATGCGGAAAAATAAATTACTCGAGGATTTTCTTCATTGCTTATGTTGATCTTGATAGATTCTTCAACTAACATTGGTGAATTTTCCTGAGCAACTGGGAGAATGTTCAAACCTCCATCCTTGGGTGCCTTAGAGAGGTTTTCACCCTTGGATGCGTCCTTTATTTCTACTATTTCTTTGTCCAAAGGCGTCTTTCAATTTTCACCGAGGGACTTGTCATTTTCATTATTTTCACTATTTTTATTTTCACTTTTGCAACTGGAGGTGTGAACAAACTCCCTAAAATATGCCATATTATCCAAATCTATGGTAAAGCCAGCTTTATGATCACCTCTAGGTATGCCTTCTCGCAGTCCTATGAACTCATTTATCGCATCGTTATTCTAAAATATGTCTAAGATGGGTGTACCTTGTTGATCTGAATTGATAATTTGGGAATATACAAGGGGCATGTCATCATCAGAGTTATCAAATGTGGAGGCTGACAAGGTGAGGATAGATTGGTTGACATGGTCATAAAAGTTTTGGACTAACTCTTTTTTATTCTTTTTTGTAGGGATAGGTAAACTCTAATTTGGGACCATTGTTAGGGCTAGGTTGTCAAAAGATGGTTTGTTAGGTTCCCAGGAGGTAGGATCAAGGGTTTCCCAATAATAAAGCTTAAGCCCTTCTTCTTTTGAAAAGGACTTTTGAGGATGGGACTCAGTTGATTTTGGTGAGGTATTTAATATTTGGTCAAGTTCCCCAAATAATTTATCTAGGTCCATTATGATGGTGCAGTAAAGGGAATCCCATTCATATTCGTTTGAGTCAGGGGAGTCATAATAGAATGGGTGTAATGGTTTGTGGGATATCTTGATGTCTTCAGAAGCACCTACTTCCTCTTGTGATGGTGTCGAGGTACTAGGAACACCAATCCTAATCAGTTGAAACCCTAGCCCTGGGCCTTTTGGTCATTGCGAGACAATGATTGGTTCAGTCCTTCCATCTTATTGTAGCCCTAACCCACTATGTTTGTCATATCGTTCCTTTTGCATTATCATGAAGCCTTTTCCATATTGATCTTTAGATATTTGAATAGATGGTGGAGGGTTTTCATTGTCTTCATTATATAACTAGGAGGTGACATCTTCTTGGCCCATAGCTTCTTTACTTAACTCTCCCCATTTTGTGAATTTCATCATAGGAGGAACATGTATTGTGACAATTGACTGTTTCCTACTTGTTGTGGGTAAACCATATGACTTAGGAGGAACCAGCTAGTTGAAACAATAGGATGCTTTCATGTGATATTCTCCACAACCCTTATGTTGGATCTTGACCTTAGGAGTGGATGATGATGGTTGTGATGCAATGGACTTGGAAAGGGTTGATGGATCAACATATAGGGATAAGGTGGACGATGAAGCTTCTTAATTAACTAGCACCTGTTGTTGTGGTATTTTGCGTAGGCTTGTGCAATATTGGAAAGGATATGGATCACCATCGATTGTGATCTTTGTGCCATTATACGGGAACTTAAGACATTGATGGTAAGTGGAATGTATGGATTTCATAGCATGTATCCAAGGTCTACCCAATAAAATATTATAGGGAAGGGTGAGATCCAAGACTTGGAAACTTGTGTCCATAATGGCAAGTCCAATTTTGATAGTGAGTGTTACAACTCCTTTAGATGATCTTTCCTCCTCATCGTATGCCTTAATGACTATAATCTTAGTGGTGTCCATGCATGCTTCTGAGAAACCTAATGCCTTAACCAATTTCAAGGTACAAATATTTAAACCTACTCCTTCGTCTACCAAGACTAATCTGACTTTGGTTTGATGGACAAGAACTTCAAGGTGTAGTGGGTCATTATGGTTGGTCTTCTCGAGTGAATAATCTTGTTGAGAGAAGGTGGCATGATGTGAATTGGTTAAATATCCCTCCATTTCTTTGAAACGATTGACATCTAAGTTGGTGGGGATAGTTGAGCTTTGTAAGGATTTGTCTAGAATGGCTTGATGATCAGGTGATAAGGTCAACAGTTCCAAGATGGATATTTGTGTTGGGTTCTTTCCCAATTGGTCAAGTAAATTATACTTAGGCTTGGAAGACTATGGTGGTGGCTTTGATGAAGAACCTAGAAGGGTTATCTTAGTTCTACGTGTATTGACAACACATTCAAGATGCTTCTTTATGGTAATGGTATGGATATTTTCATTAGCAGCTCAAATGTGATTTATGATCATACCTTTGCAATAGTTGTACGTGGTATTTGCATAGTTAGCTGAGGCATTAGTCTTAGTTCCCGAACTGGGGGCCTTTCCTTTCCCATGATCATGTAATGGATCTGTGAAGACCTTGTGATCACTGTTTCTGGTATGTGTTTGCCCATTAACTTCTATGGTTTCTTCTTCAACAAAATCTTGTATGATGTTCTTTAGTTGTCAAAATTGTTGTAGGTTATGTCCCTTAGTTTTATGGTACTCACAATAGGCGTTGTCATCCCACCATGAGGGTTTAAACTATCTAGGGTCATACTATTTTGGCTCCAGATGTTTTATGAGTTTATGTTTAATCAGTTCTTTGAAACTATCTCGATTAGTTCCCCCAAGGGGGTAAACTCACGTTTAAGAAATCTCCTTTGTGGTCATTGTTGTGAATTTTGGACAAAGTTGGCGGTTTGATCAACATCATTAAGCATGTCATGAGATGGGTTGTAACCTCTAAGTATGAGGATAGGTCATGCATGTAGGGTCTTGGCATCAAAAATACCGTCATTAGTTACATTTTTGTTTCTGGACCAAAATTTATTTCTATCCTTGGGAGCATTTCGGTGTTGAGTAACTAGATTCCTACCTAGTGTCATAATTTCCCCTTTGTCGATGAGGGCTTTCTCAAGTATTATACCTTTTTGTACTAAGTCTAGAAAAGAGGTACAACAATTTACTCTTAAGTCACTTCACAGTTTTGGATGAATATTTTCAAGGAATATTGTGACTTTGTTTTTCTGGTGTCTCAACGGGACAACGGTGAGCTGAACTCCTCCATCTCTGGAAGAAAGTGGTGAAATTTTCTCCTGATTCTTGCGTGGTGTGACACAAGGTAGCTATTGTTATTTCATTGTCTATGTTGAAGGCAAAGTGTTCCACAAAATTTTCAGCTAATTCACCCCATGATCTTATACTGTGTGGAAGTTTAGAGAACCATTCCAATGCTATCCCAACAAGGGTTCATGGAAAAAGTCTCATAAGGTATGTGGGGTCATACGATATGTCCATGCATGTTGTGGAAAACTCTTTGATGTGTTCTAGAGGATTCCTCTTCCCATTATACTTAGGCAAATTTGATATAATTTATCTATGTGGGAAGGGTGTCATGTGTAGTGCTTTGTCAAAAGGACATGGACATAAATCTTGCTCTGAAATGGTTCATTTTCCTGACATTGACATATTGTCCATTTTTTGTTGGAGAGCTTGCATTTTATTTTGCAGAACATCTACTTGTGTTAAATACATGTTGGTTGCATTGCTAGGATCGATATAAGTGTTTTGAAATGCAATATTCTACGACGAATTTTGATTTGGTGTGGGAATATGCCCTGAAATCATGTTTTGTTTTGGATTCTGATTTGGTATAGGTATATGTCATGTTGGTATTGTCCCTATTTGTGGAATGACAGTATTGGTGCTGATTTGTGGTATAGCCTGTGTCGTGTTTACACCAATTTTGGGTCTTTTACTTCTGATGTTTGTGGCAAAGGGGCTTGATGAGGATGCTCCTGTAGTAAATTGTAGACCCTGTGTTATACCAAATGGTGTTGTATGGATAGTTGAGGCAATTTGAGTAGGTATGCCAGATGGTATGGTTGCAGTAATCTGAGGAATAGAGACACTTGATGTCATGATTTGTGTCACTTGTGTAGATGAAGCTTTGAGTGTATGGATGCCAAATCCTGGAGGTAGCATGGCACCTTCTACTAGAAATTTTGTGAGATATCTTTGGGGATCTTGTGCCAAACATTCATCTACAAAGGATGCAAATTTAGGATCTTGGACAGTGGTGTCTATGTCTTCTACTTGAATATGTCCATGTGTGTCTCTAGTGACAATTTTTTCAAGCAAGGTTTTGTGAGGTCTTGTTGATCCTGATGGTATGTTCACAAAGGAATTTATGAAATATTGTGGGTCAACCATTTCTCTACATTTCTTTTTAAACCTTGTTTCGACCATGAAAAAGGTTGCTCAATATGAGGGAATACAAAATTATGTCTAAAATGATATGATCTAGTCTATGTTTTTGGGATTTTTTGATATAATGAATGAATGCTGCTATTTTTTTTTGGGTATTTTCTTGGAAAATAAAGGATGTCTAAAATGATGATAAGCTAGGATGACAATATGCAAAATTCTAAAGTAATTTTCTCTAAATGATTCTAAGAGGAGGTTACCCACCACCTATAGCTTAACCAAGGCTATGATTTAGCTTTTTCAAGGAACCTGATGTAGGACTAAGATGACCAAAAGATAAGGTGAACTCCCAAAATAGACTGATGAGTTGGAAGGATTCACTAGTAGGAAAAAATATATTGTTGACAAGTGACTAGGTTTGATGACAATGATTGTCAAAGCTTGAGTTTGTCCAAAGTGCGGAAAGTTGGCCTATTCTGAGATATGCAAAAATCCTAATATGCAACTAAGTTTCATAACTAGATGCCTATCACTAAAACTAAATGACACCTAAAAGATGGAAAATGTAAAGTTTGAGCAATTTTTTGGTTTCTGTCCAAGGGTGACTGTGAAAAATAGAGATTAAGATGACTATTTGGTTTTAGACTGTGATAATGAATTCTAGTTTTTTTCCTGTTGACAGGCAAATGTGGTTCACTATTACAGATGCATCGCAGGATTTAATAAATGTAGTTTTCTATGTCAAATGCAATTTTCTACTAAATTAAGTCTTGGTTTGATGACAAACAAATGTGACTCCCTAAAATAGATGTGGCTAAGGTTTTAACAGATGTGACTCACAATGACACATGCAACTCAAGATATCAGATGCGACTCAAAAATTTTTGGTAAATGACAATGGACTTAGGTTAGAAAGTTGTGAGTTTTTGGTTAACATATGCGACTCAAGTTATTAGGTGTGGCTTTCTTCTTAGCAGATGTGACTCAGTTTTACAGATGTGGTTTTCTAATGAACTGGTTTTTTTGACTGACTCAGTTTCATGATCAAATTTTGGCAAATATAAATAATATGAAAACAAAGTGTTTTGTTTTTAGAATCATGAACGTGTATATTTTCAAAAAATATGTACAATCCTAAGGCTGGTAAAGACAATACTTGTTGAATTATCACTTGGGTTTCCCCAGCTACGCTTATTCAAAGCGGATGACTAGAAGCTTGACCACACTGGCTCCCCTCCATGACACACACTTCTCGGGTCAGCCAAGCTTCAGTTCCCATGACTCTCCCATGGAAAAAATTTCATCTCTACTATTGAACCATAAGATTGTGAGATGGCTTTAGAGGTTTGACCTCTTGCACCAACAAATAGAAGGTTTTTGGTTTAAACTAAAACAAGTTGGTGAATTACTATGGGCACCATTCAGAAGGCCATGTGAGAGGCAATATCATCCCAATTTGTAGAAGTTACACTCTACAGGTTTCGATGCACCACTAGGGTACTGGGGGAATCAAATTCTTATCTGTAGGAGCTCCTATAAAGTAGATTTTCCTCAACATTAAAATTTCTATACCAGTTGGGAGTAGCTTGGTGAAAAATCTCATCATCGGTTTGAGTCACCTTGGTTACTCTTAACCACCAAAGTAGGCCCAAATTGTAGAGTTAGTAACATTTTCTCTTACACCCAAAATCACATGAATGCGCAAGGGGAGAGGATACTTTTGTTACCAAATCAGGATCTAATCTAACATAAACAAGCACAAAAGACACTAGTTCTTTTTAAAGCCCAAATGACAATTATCTATCTACTCAAGCAATTTGTTATTTAAAAAATTTTTAACCTCAAATTTGGTCCTACAAACAAACGGTTAGTACTTTTTTTTTCTATCTTTGTCAAAGGTTCTGAAAACATGGATTAGTAGTTTTTTTCCATTTCTCTGTCTTTGCCAATCGTCCTACATAAAGGTTTCCAAATGTTTGTCTTCTACGAATCGACCTGCAAACACTATATTAATGCACCTAAAACACACACTAAAATGCAAAGTTAGTAACAAAAAAGCTAAAAATTAGACACGAAAATACGAAACTTCAGAAAAAGGAAAAAAAATGTTTACCAGTTAGATGTGTGGAAAAACAAAGAAAATGCATCGCAGAACATTAGATGCATTACATAATATAATATGTGTCTCAGAAAATCAATTGCGGTGTTTCGTACTGCACATGCGTCGCTCCGTACCTGTACCTGCAAAAAAAATAAAAATAGAATTGCTTGAGTAGATAGATAATTGTATTATGGGTGGTAGGATAATAAAGAGTCTAACTTGATTTTAATGAAATTTGTGTTTTTTTATAATAACTATAATTTTATAATAATGATAGATTCATATTATCTATATATAAAACTTGTGCCAAAGTTTTTAACTAAACCACTCAAATATCACTTATAAAAAATAATTATTTTCTAACCTGCTTTAATACCATGTTAGAAATTAGAGTCTTTGGTTATGAATCATTACAATTAAATATAAAATAAATAAAATAAGAATTGAAAGATATACATATTTAACGCATTACATAATATATACATGTAAAATCCCCTTTACATAAAAAAACCCCATAAAGCATCATTTTAAAAATTAAAACATTGGCATAATTGTCTATATAAAATTATAGTATTAACTTGGAGGTATCGCTTCTCTTCACTTCCATAGGGTCAATAATACCTCTTGTGAATAGTGGTAAAATTCAAAAAAAATATTCAAATTTCTCACCCTCTTAATGAGAGGGAACCTCCCTAAATATAGGAGAAGGGGTGAAAAATACCTGAAGGGGTATCAGTCACACCTATTCAAATCTACCATTTATAAATAATCAATAATTTAATAGTTATTAGGATATAAGTATTTTAAATGGAACATGCTTAATAAATTATATAATACATATAATATTTTATAACCTTATATTATAACAATATATAAATGTTATAATGGTACATGATCCCTAATAACATTATAATATAACAATCTATATACTCTATGTGAGTTCTAATAGTGGACTCTTTGATGCTTTGATTGTTTTTATAATTGACATCAGTCGATGGGATTTTATGTGTGTGTGTCTTTTGTTGGGTATTCTCACTATATCATGATGTTGAAGGTCTTCAAGACTTCTTTGTGTAGTAAAGTGTATACACATGGACTTGTGGTTATAGATTTGGTTGGATATGTTCATGGAAAATTTCTACCTATAATGATTAGTATACCTTTTTTTTTGGTATAGTTAGTTGGATGTGTTAGCAACTAGTCATGGTTGTTATTCCAACTATTGGTGGGGTTTTTGCAACTATTCATGCTTATTTTTATGATTGGATATGGTATTTGTGTTTGGATATCAAGTTGAGGAATATTTTAGTTATGCTTCTATGTAATAATTGATGTATCATTATATTTGAATATTATCTTATCTCATTTATTATCATGGTGGAAGATGAGAGGGTTATTGTTAGATATTGTGGTTACCAAGGTTTTTGTTACACATATCTTGATGGAGCATATGGCTATTTTCATGGTATATGTTGGGTATAGGTAATGTTCCCTCGATGATTGAGTTTACACTTGGTCCATTATGCAATGTATACAACAAGAAAGAGAATATTTGGAAAGTTGTGTTATACACCCTGTACAATAGTAATAATAGTAATAATATTAAAATTATTAATTAAATGTGGTGCATTTTAGAGAAGGATACCATATGGGTTAGGAATTATTGGGATAATTTATGTTGTTTGAGACATTGGGACAAATATTTAATGCGGATGTGACTTTGAGAAAACATTTAATATTGGAAAAAATACTACCAAGTATTTTATGTTGGGGTCATTGTTTATTGAGCTCATGGTTTAGTTAGTACCACTAAATGGTTTTTCGTAAGCTTGTTATATAAAATAAAGTACATGATTAGTTGTTGAGGTTTTCTTGTTGAAACTTTGGATTGTTAGCTAAGGTTGGATTTATAATACCTTGTACGTTGTATATTTAGAAGCATGGATTGGGATATGTGGCTACATGGCTCTCATTTTCTTGTTCACATGAAGGAATTAAAAAAGGGTGATTGATGCTTCAAATGTCTTGTATAGAGACTTTACAAGTGTGTTATGATATTATTTCTTGAGATAACTCATTGAGTACATGGGTACTTGAGATGGTTTTCCCAAGCTAAATTTGGTGTTATCTTTTGGAATGTTTATTATTCTTTCACATTGTAGATTCTAAATACTTATTTATATTTATTTTCTCATGAGGATTATGTGGAAATGGTAATTTTATAACAATTTTTCTTTCACCTATGTACCTATGAATATTAAAATATGAAACTACTATTCCAATATTCAAATATATAAGGAAAATAGAAAAATAAACAATAAAATAATTAAAAAATAAGAGGAAAATACCATGGGCCCAAACTAGGTGTCCAAATCTGCCTCATGTAAAATCTTATTCCATATTCACATGGACAACATCCCTAAATAGTAAATGTAACTCCCAAGAAGGAAATAATAGTAAATGTAACTCCTATAATAGACATCATAGATTCATAATGGATAAATTTTTTGAGTTGTAACTCTTGTTGGCTCACATCTCCATGTAGCAACTAATGTGGGTCTATCTACAACTCACAAGATGCTCCATAACTCCTTCCACATCTAGAATAGAAAAACATGTCAAAAATAACTTTGCAATTGACACTATCAACTCCACCTCATTCATAAATTATATTATAACTAATTAACCAATTCATTGGTTGTAATGGAATTTTTGAATATATATCTCTTTGTGTGTACGTATATGTATATGTGTATATATGCATATGTCCATGTGTAGCTATACATAATGGTCAAGTAATAGAATTTATAAATATATATACATACATACATAAATACATGTATATATGTATGTATGTATGTATATGTATGTATGTATATATGCATATATGTATGTATGGATATATGTATGCATGTATATATGTATGCATATATATGTATATATACATACATATATATACATGTATGTGTTGAGGCGTAAAATTGCACCTTAGTGAAATTTCCCACATCACCTTCACCTTAGCCTTATGAGGTTGACAATGTAAAAATCCACCACATTTTCCCTGCATTCATGAGTGTACTTTGTCATTTTCCATTGGTGAGGGAATTTTTGTCACAAATGCCTCTGCATCATGTAGAAATTTGTGGTGCACTAGTGTCCTGACAAGATTCCTGGGTCAGTGGACATTGGATGTTATGATTCTCTATCACCCTACAGAATGTAATGCTTCTTGCGAATCTTGACTGCCCAAAAATGTACCTTTTTCTCCAAAATAGCTTTTGAACTTACCTCTCTCCATTCCATTCATTCCATTTCTTCAATCTTACTTGCTTCTTGTTCATTAATTCTACACTCTCACTCCATTCTTCCATTCTACACCATTTTTCTTGCTTCTACACCATTGTTTCTCATTGGTTTCAAGATTTATGTCATCTACACTATCATATTACACTTTCAAGTCTCTCTTCCTTCCTCTCTTGGCTTCTTTAAGCATGTATAAGGGAGGGTATCATTTATTCTATGGCATTATGTTACTTATAGTTTAGCATATAGATTGTTTTTCTTTCTATAAGTTTCGTCTATTACTTTTCTTTATCATTTTTCTCTTTATCATTTCATATTAGTTGTTCATGGAGGTGGAAACACCAAAGTGGGGGATTAACTAAGCAAAACTCCAAAAATAGCCCCAACATTTTTCTGTCTTCATGTGTGTAGGTGCTTCATTTGTGTGGAGCTTGTGAAAGGATGTAACACTTGTAATTTGGATTTCTACTACCCTTGCTCCATATTTCATTACAATCTGTTTATATTTTAAGTTATAGTATTCTTCTTGTTGTAGTTAATTTATTTCACACATTAGTAGCATTCTATCAATTTTGTTTAAATGGTCGGATTAAGGTTTTTGGGTCATAATCACACCTTACAAGTTTCTAGTTGTGGACTTTGTTCTTGGTCCATATGAGATGTCAGCACGCCCTTGAGACAAAAGTACATTATGTTGTCATTTGAGTCCCACATTTTCATCCTCTGGCCAAGAGCCAGTTAGTTCGTATTCTGAGGGTTTTGTGGTTTTCTCACCTAATTCTCAAGATCCTCCATCCCTAAAAGCATACAATAGTGTTTAGTTTGTCTTCCATTTTCCACCCCATTTTCCTATCTTTTTTATTGAGGTAGTTAAGGGTATTTCGCTCCCTACTAACTCTTCTTTGTCCTAGAGACACGAGATAAATGAATCCCATCCTCCACATTTTGGTGAACTCGACATGAACCTTCCATCTCCTTCTTTTTGGTTTGAAATTTTTCGTTCTCTCACGTCTAAGACGTGTTGCAGATAGTGTGTTGTGAAGCTTTAATGAGTTTTATGACTCAATTTACAACCTTCAGATACATTGTAAGAATTATTCGACAAATTAAAAATGGATATAAAATGTTTATTCCCCCTTGAACTAATCCTACTTTCGAAGAGCTTGTTTTAGAAATTTCTACTAGTTTCTCTTCTCCTTTTAGTGAGATGATGACTCATGTTCCTACCCTGTTGCCTCGCCATCTATCTCTTCTATGGAGGATGATTTATGTAGTATGGGGAGATCTTGAAACATAACCTATCACAATTTCAAAAACAAATCAACTATTAGATCTCCAAGTTCACAATTTCTCTCTTTCTCAACCAGTGCTCTTTAATTCCTTATAGCACTCCCAACCCCTTCAATTAGATAAAAATCCTTGATTCAATTGTTCTAGACCAAGAACTAAACCTTTTCAAGGACCCATTTGGACATATTTTAACATATCAAAAAATTGACTATGGTTACTTCATACCAATACCCTCAAAACCCAAAATTTCACTGGTTTAGGCCTCCAATTAGCCCTCTTTTACAAAGAGACTTATCTCTAAACATATGTAAACTATCTTAAAATCCTAGGAATAAATTCCTCACATGTCAAAACCCCAGAATCCTCTATTACTTCTTAGAAACTCAACCTCCAAGGTGCCTAACACTAAAACCCTCCATTTTAGCCTAAAAACTAGGGATTTATTGAAAACGTACTTCCCAACCACTCCATAACTTATCAATTTTTCTCAAAAAAGTATAAAATCATCTGATCATGCTTAATTCAACATGAGACCACGCTTCCCAAGGAAAATTTTCAATTTGACTCAATAAAACCTCACTTTCTTTCATGAAAAACATAATTTTCCACACTTGGGCTTCACACCCATCTCACTTCTTGACCTCCCCTACACAAATTCAACATAATAACACCTTATTACTGTTATTGAAGACCAATTACTCAAGTTATAGAGCCTACAAAAAGAGGAATGGGTCAAAAAAACTTATTATTAATTCAAAACCTTCAAATGTACAAGTTTAGGCCTGTTTTAGTAATTTGATGATAAAAGACACAAAACTCAATATAAAACATTCAAAATGGATTCAAAAGAAAATTAATTCAATATAATATGAAAATATCAACAAATTTGTAACAAATAATTGATGTACAAGCCATACAATTTTCTGCTACAATTGGAAATACAGAAAAATGGAGAAAATCTGAGTTTTTATTGATCAAATCTTCTTTCGAATCCAAAAATCAACCTTCATTCAAGTTTATCAAGGAATTTTATAAATTTTCCATTATATACTGACTTTATAACTTCCTCCAACTTCTTTTTGAAGGCTTAAGACCGTTGGTCTTCCAACTTAGCCTTTTTACAGTTTTTAAAATTTTGTATTTTCCCCATAAAAGAAATTTTCCCAACCTTTTGCATTCTTTTGAAAACTAAAACTCCTAACCACCTAATATATCTAAAATATGATTCTTTACATCAAAATATTGTCTTATAGACCTTATTTGAAACAAAAATCAAAATCTTCTAAAGCCTAGACCTTATGGAGTTGAATTGACAATTTTGCACCAATGTGCTCCTACACCAATGATGTTGCTCTTAGGGTTCTTGTAGAGAAAATATATTCCCTAGATATGATACTCAAGGAGATTTAGAAATTTTTGGCACAAGATGATAAATTTTCCCAAGCGGATTTTGTCATTGAGTAATTAAGAACTATGTTAGGTAAGGATTGGAGAGGCATAGAGATTTTTTGAGGAATAGAAGATATTGTGGATACCCATGTCCCTAACTACACTTCTAATTTGAATTTTGCTCAAGATCATGGATCAAAAATTTCTAGAAATTAGCAGAATGTCTCGATGCCCGTGGTGTCAGTGTGTATGGCTAACACGAGTCCTTCTACTAATACCAACTTTATTCCTATGCAGGATAATACAATCAAACTGAATAAAGTTCCTTTAGGTTTTAGCTATGCTACACCTGAAGCTCAAGGTGTCCTTGTTTTTGGTGCTGGTTTCAATGCCTTTATAGGTACCGACACTAAGGGATCTGGTGGTGGAGGTACTTTTGGAGGTCCTTTTGGTCATACTTCATTCATTGATCTTGTACCGAATGCTCTGCTATAGAACATGGGGTGCATGAAAAATTAGCTGGAAAGTTTGACCAGTTCCTCCTCTCAACCTATGTTACAAAATTTTCATCATCATAGTCCTCTTTCAATTTCCATTCTTAATAGTCTTATCCCTTAGGGGGTGGATATTCGAAAGTTCAAAAATTATAATGGTCATGGGGACCCTTGGACATATGTCTCATTATCTAATGCTCTATGCATTGATTTATTTCATAATGATGCTTTGTTGGCTAAGATATTCTCATGTTCTCTCAAGGATGTTGCTCTAGAATGGTATTGTGCTTTACTTGATAATTGTATTTTCTCTTTTGACCAACTAGTCAACCAATTTCTCCATCAGTTCCAAGCTAACATTGGGCCGAAGATTTCCTTAAATGATCTTGTTCGGTTTAAGAAAGGAACCCATGATAAGTTGACTGAATTTATAGCTTAGTATCAAGCCACTTTGAGAGAATACCACCAAGTGGTAGCTCAATATAGGGATTCATCCTTGTGCTCCCACCATGATGGTTGATCAGTCGTGTCACCTTAGGTAAGAACAAGGCCATGGCCAACATGGTCTTTGTTCCTGCAAATAAAAATAATACAAGATGAAACAAAAACTTTACTAAGTTATCAAAATCATACACTAATGTCCTACAAAATTTCTTAATTGATAAATTAATAAAATTAATTGATATTTGATCATTGTTTGAGTCGTATCTTGAATGGTATGACTCAAAAATTGTACCAATTTTATCAAGTTTTTTGGCATGATATCGAAAGATGTGTCCAACTACATCATGTGATTCAAGACCGCATTAATGACAAAACCATCCACCTTGATGGAAGAAAGTAGAATGCAAATAAATCTATAGCTAAGCCTAACAACCAACTACAAATGTAAAAAGATCTATTCCTGTCACACTGTACAAACTTGGTCATTCCTTATGAGTCTACCACATTCAAGTACATGAATATGGTCTCATTCAACCCTATTTCTCCTAAAAAGTGTGTGAGTATGCTTCTTGATATTATATTTACCTCACATGATCTACCTTTGAACAAGGAGCCCTTTCTGTTGTATGTTCTCAACCAAATCAACGATAACATCACAATTGGTGTTATTGTTGATTCGTCGAGTCAAGTGAATTTTATCATGAAGGATGCCTTGTTTAATAACAATATACACAAGGAGAAATATGATGAATCATAGACCGCCCTTTGTACTCATGATGGTTTTTCTATCTCCCCTATGGGGTCTATTTCTTTGTCAATTTTGGGTGGTCCTAAGTTTTTGGATGTCTCGTTTATTGCGATCTCAGAATCAGACTTATTCATATCAAGGTTGGGCATTCCATGGCTAACCTCCATGAATGCAATCACTTTCATAATCCATAAATTTTTGAGGTTTCCTCACGATGGTAATGTGTACATTGTCTAGGACACTAGATACAAGCCCTTGACATCACATGGGGGCTTCTCTCTTGACCATTTTTGGCCCACCGCAATTAGACCCCTCCCTCCTAAGGGAGATCTCTTGTATCAGGATTATTGCAGGTATAAGACTGGGGGCTCGGTGTCAAAAGGTGGTTTTCCTCCATTTCCCTATGTTGTATCTGTAAAGGCTCATTTGCATACACAAAAATAGTCTTCATCCTCTACCCATCCAAAGGGGAAGTACAAGATTTCTCTTACCCTCAAGCCTTCCCCTTCTAGTTCCTCTATTTCATCTTTTGCACCTCATGCTTCTAATTCTTAGCCCTTGGTGGTGTCCTCTATTCTAGATCCTATGCCTACCATAGGAAAGGGAAAGGTACCTATGTTATAGAATTCAAAGCCTCAAGTTTTCCAGCTTCATGTTCTTCCCACGGTTCCCTATCCCACCCTATATGGGAGGAGGAATTTTTTTTGTGGGGTCGCTTTTGTGTCTTGGCCTTCATGACCTCTGCCTATTCTTCTGCTTCCCTCTAGGGAAAGGCATGGGAAGAGGCTTGGTACCAAGATGCCTCTTTCTATTTTTTCTTTTGTGTCTATTGCTCCTCTTGCTCCTCCCAAGGATTCTCCCTTTCCATTGGCAACAATTGTAGAGCTTTCTCTCATGGTAGGATACGAGCACCTGACTTCTTCTCAGTTCATTTCTTCGAGTGCCCATAGACTATGTAACTATCTTGTGTGTGAGTGCAAGCATCGAAAAAAGTATCTAGCCAAGGAGCACACTACTTTGAAATAGAGTGTCAGGGAGTTTATTGTTCTTGTTTCAACTCCTCCTTCTACGATTGCTTTTGGTCCTTCTATTTCTTCTGCCTCAATTCCCATCGCCTTCATGCTTCTTCTAGATTCATCAGTGGATCCCAATGAACCCCACACCAAAATGGTGCAAGTGTTCATCGACCCTTCATTAGAGACTCCTCTTCTTACTTCTCTTCTAGATATTCATCCTTTCTTGTAGCTCATTGACATGCCTCATACAAAGATGGTGTCTTCTGTGGATCCATCTTTGTCTTCTTCTTTTTCTTCTTCTATGGGGATTTTCCATCCCCTGTTGAATTGAAAGCTTGAGGATGACCTCTCTTTGCATGAAGGTCATAAGAAATCCTCATCTCCTATGGAGTCTATTTATGTTTTGGCTTGCGTTGTCCTCGTGGTGGAGGTACCCCCACATCCCTAGATTTTGTCACCACTCCTTTATTGAGGTCGGTAGTGACTCTCGGGTGTCTTTTCCTCCTCCCACTCAGTTGACACATGACACTCCTATTAATTAAATGTTCAAATCGATAGAGGAAATCCCAACTCTATTGTCGATCTTTGAGAAATTGGTGACCCTAGTCTCACAAGAGCTCAACAAATAAGACCTTGATGGGAATTCTTCCTTGGCCCTTGTCACAAGAGAGTCAGTTGGTACAACCCTTTCTATCACTCCCCTCTAGGATCATCCTCCCTCCCCTTGTAATGATCTAGATTGGGAGTAGGATGACCTACTTGTGGACTCAAATTAGGGTGGTACCTCTTCTATATCTATAGATTAGCTTTATGTGTTTTTTGTGTTCCCCCATACTTTTCTATATGTGTTTTGTGCTATTTCCTAGAGGACCCTTGTGACCCTTGTAGGTTCTTGGATACATGCATGAGAATATTTCATGACCTTATTCTATTTGTGTCATCATTCTTCTATGTATTATACTCTTGCATTTCCACATAGGGGACAATGCAAATTGTGGGGGCACTTAGGCCTTCTTCCCTGTTGACCTAATTTTTATTTTTCATTTGTCTTCATATGACCTTCATGTCTTGATACTTTTTGGGATTGATGATAGTTCATACATATAGTATATTCTATCTATCTGTCTATATCTATGGATAGTTTTGACCCCAAATTATCAGATCCCCTTGTCTCTTGGTTTTTGTCTCTGCCTATCTACTCTGTGATGTTGTGGATTCAATGTGTTGTCCCTCATGTGTGTGACAACATACCATGAATACATATTTCCATGTATCTCGTGCCATGGCATCTCTCATCTTTATTTTCTCTCCTTAGAATGACATGTGCTCCTCTATGTAGCACATACCATTCTAAGGGGAGCTCTCATCTCTACTTACATTTCAACAAGGATTATTCTTTCAAAATGATTCCTTGGTAAAATTTTCATTAAAAAATCCCTTGGTGAAAGAATCTGAAAAATTCCTTTCAAAAAGGAGCATTCTTTCCAAAGGATTCCTTGATGAAAGGTCTTTCAAAAGGATTCGTTGATGAAAAAATCACTCATGGTCTTTCAAAAGGAGAATTCTTTCAAAATGGTTCCTTGGTGTCTTGATGTCTTATGAAAAGGATTCTCCAATGAAAGGACCCCTTTGTGAAAGTATATTTCAAAATAATTTTGTGGTGTCTTATATCTGATATTTATCATCCTTATGTCTTGATATCTAGATGTATTATATTTTGGCCTCTATCTTGGGTGCAACCTGACTAGACCTATCTTATATTTGATATTTGATATCCTTGTGTCTTGATGTATAGATCTTTTATATCTTGGCATCTAAATTAGGGGCAGCCAGACTAGACTTGTCTTTTCTATGACTATCTTGTAATGTAGGTTGCAGCAACCACAAGCCTACATGATTTCCATATGGAATCTAACCATGCTATTCGTACCTATCAACATTGTCTTATATCTAATCAAATTGTGTCTTATGGTGTCTATTATTTATTTTTCGCATAACATGTTTGTCTACAACAAACATTTTTGTCTACAACTAACATGTTTGTGGGATTACAACTAGCTTTATAGGACTGAAGAATCATGTCCTCTTCACATTCTGGTGAAGCCCCTTTCACACCAAGTATACCTGATTAAAGGAATGCTTCCTCTCATTTTCATTATATTCTCTTCAATCTCTTTCTACTTTATCTCGCATATGTATTGACACATATGATCGCTAAAGTGGGGGCAAAAGGTTGAGGCATAAAATTGCACCCTAGTGCGATTTCCCATAACATCACCTTAATCTTAGCCTTATGAGGTTGAAAATCCAAAAATATACCACCTTTTCCCTTCATTCCTGCATGTGCTTTGTCATTTTCTATTAGTGGTAATTTTTTTCATAGAAGCCTCCACGTCATGTAGACATCAGCATGACATGCTAGCATCCTAATAAGATTCCTAGGTCAGTGGACATTGGGATGTTATGATTCTCTATCACCCTACAAAATGTAATGCTTCCTACAAACCTTGACCACCCAAAAACATCTCTTTTCCTCCAACATAGCTTTTGAACTTACCTCTCTCCATTTCATTCCTTCAATCTTACTTTCTTTTGGTTCATTCATTCTACACTCTCACTCCATTCTTCCATTCTACACCATTGTTCTTGCTTCTACACCATTGTTTCTCATAGGTTTCAATATTTACGCCATCGACACTATCATATTATGCTTTCAAGGCTCTCTTCCTTCCTCTCTTGCCTTCTCGAAGCATTTAGAAGGGAGGTTATCATTTATTTTATTGCATTGTCTTACTTATAGTTTAGCATATAGATTGTCTTTTATTTCTATAAGTTTTGTCTATTATATTTATTTATTATTTTTCTCTTTATCGTTGCATAATGGTTGTCTACGGATGTGGAAACACCAAATTAGGGGTTTGATTGAGGCAAACTCCAAACCATAGCCTCAACATTTTTTTGTCTGTGTGTGTGTAGGTTCTTCATTTGTGTGGAGCTTATGGGAGGTTGGACCACTCATAAGTTGGATTTATAATACCCTTGCTTTGTATTTCATTACAATCTATTTATCTTTTAAGTTATAGTATTCTTCTTATTATAGTTAATTTATTTCATGCATTAGTAGTATTCAGTCAATTCTAGTTAAACAATCAGATTAAGGTTTTTGGGTCGTTAGCACACCTTATGAGTTTTTGGTTGTGGAATCTATTCTTGGTCCATATGAGATGCTAGTGCATTCCTAAGATGACAACACACCGTAATGTTGTCCTTTGGTTGAGAGCCAGTTAGTCCATAGTCTAAGGCTTTTGTGGTTTTCTCACCTGATTCCCAAGATCCTCCATCCCTAAAAGCATAAAACAACTTCCAATTCATCTACCATTTTCCACCTCGTTTTCCTATATTTTTCATTGAGGTAGTTAAGGGAAACTTTCTCCATGTTGAATCTTCTTTGTCCCAGAGATACACAAGTATAAAATCCCCTCCTCTATAGTATGTATATATATATATATTTATATGTGTATATATATTTATGTGTGTATAAATATGTGTATGTATATATTTATATATATTATCCATATAAGGGGGTATTCAAGTACCCTCTTGAAGATGTTTGGAGATGACATAAAAATATGCATTAGGATTGTTATTATATACCAAACTATCCTATCATGTCTATCATGTGTAAGAGTGGAGAACGATATGAAAGATGTATTATCAAGTAGCAACACATTATCCTCATGATGTTCTTTATCCTCATGCATGTCTAACTCATGTGTTTGTTCAATCGGTGTATAAGAATGTAATCTACAAACCACTAAATGATACATCATAAGAAATTATGAAAGTATCCAAAGGACAACCTTTATAAAAATAGGCATACTATCATGATGCATAGAAAACCCATCTAATTCACTTACGAGGGATCACTAGAAGGGATACAATTAACACCATGAGTAAAACAATGTCTAGGGTCAATAGTAAAGTAATCTATGAAATGTGTGATAAATCATGGAAGGACATATGAGAAAAATGACATGAATTAAATTATTATTTAGCTTTATCCATAAAACTATCACCAAATTCATTCATAAATGTAGATTCATTATGTATAAAATCAATATGTGAGGTTAAAAGTGTGTTGCCAAAAAGTGTAGCCTTTGACACTTTTCACTCATCTAGACCCTTTCCTATGGATTTTGGACCTTTTTCAGCCTCTTTTTACCCCTTTCCAAGCCTTGTTCCAAGGTGTTGTAAAACATTTTCACACTTTCCTATGCTTGTCATCACTAATCAACCCTTTCTTATGCTATAATGACCCCTCAATGCACATATAAGTCCTATCTTAGTGTATTTCATGAGACAATCCCAAAAAATAATAATAATCACCCTTTAATCCCTAAAAGCCAATGAAAATTTCCCAGGTGGACTAGGTCGACACCTTGGGTGACCTAGTCCCATATGGCATAAAATTCAAATTTAACTTAAAATTCTTTCAAGATTTTATCTCCAAAACCCTAATGTCGGCCTATATGGTGTTATTTCGAGGAAATTAAGGAATACCTTGTATAAGTAAGGGTTTTTCCTCTCATTCTAACCCTAATTCATTCTAACAACATCATTCATATTCTCAAGCACTCACCTCTCATCCACTACTCTTCTCAAGCAAGCTAGGGTTTCTGCATACTAAGTCATCAAGACATTTGTCCAAGGCATTCAAGAGTCGATTATTGCAACAACACAAGATCATTCCTCATGGCGGGGTATTGAATTGGACATCATTCCATATTTCATGCTTTACTATCTTGTCTCTTCATTCGATTTAAATACTTATAAAGGGGTTTGACCAAGGCAAACCCCTATACTCTAACAATCAACATTTCCTTCTCTCTCTTTGTGCGTTTGCAGATTTAGGTATCTTGGAATCTTGGAGATCATTCAAAAGTGGATTGGAAGCTTGTTGAAGACACCTCCTTGTGGGCTAGGGAAAAACATCCATTAAAAGTCTCTTATAGGTCGAGAATCAAAGTTTCAGATTTGGGTACCTCAAGAAGCAGAAAGTGTAGAATCAGACCTCCAGATTCCACTTCCAGACTTCCTAAAAGGTTGAAAGGGACTAGGTCACCATTAGTGGTGACCTAGTCCCACCACACATGAATTTTAGGGTTTTTTGCAGATCTGAGTACCCTTTTAGCAAAAATGAGTTTTGAAAGATTTTCATAGAGAAAGGACTAGGTTGCCCAGAATAGCGTAAGTGTCATTCTCAACTTCTGCATCAAATTTTCTAGGATTCCAAACCTTCAAGAGATCCCCTTTCAGCCTCCAGGTGCACATCTTCCTTTCTATTCATTGTTGTAGCTATTTGTTTATGTTTCCTAGGTTATTTTGCATGTCTCAATGTGTTTTCCAACACTTTGCATTTCTTAGGTTTTGCATTAGTGGTTAGTTTCTATTTTCCATTTCTAGCATTTAGGGCATTCCACACACATCACATATCAACCCCCAATCCTTGTTTGAATGAACCCTCCAAGTTTTGGGTGTGAAAGAAAGGAACTCTTTCCTTTTGGGTGCAAAACCCTAGAAGTGCAAGAGAGTACATCTTTCCCCTAAAATTTATGGTTCAAATAGTATTTAGCATGTAAATTTACATATTCATTACCACTAAATAATTTTATCGTATTTATATTAAAATAAGATGCACCATAAATCAAATGATAATGAAATCATGAGTTATCAACCATGATATGAGAAGACACAAAGCTATCATTGTGCTTCTCACTAAACACATCATTAATAAAATATGAGCCAAAACGGTGGATAAAAGCAAAAGATCATACAATGAATCAAATACTTAATATGAGATAAAGTGATTAAGCATAGATAGGAGAAGGAAAGTGAACCCTAATTAAATCAAATCTAAAAATAGGATTACGTATGTAGAAAAATTAGATCTAAAGAACACTAATTGAGAAGGAAAAACCCTAGGAGATGTAGGATATGTCAAGTTCACCAAAAATACAAGAAAATAAATCTCTTTACATAAATAAACTACATCGTTTAAATTAATTAATTTATTAAACCACAACTTAACCTAGATAAAAGAGTTGGAATAATAAAATAAATACTATAAAAATTAAATAAACAATAAGGGTTACTTAGCTCTAGAAACAATGATGGAAGAACGATGCATATATTTAATGCTAAATTGATTTACCATTGTCTAAAAATGTATGCCCTCAATTTTACGACTATCTCAAAATATATGTGATGTCATAAAACTCTATGGTTCAAATCCATATATAGTGGGGTTTATCTTGAGCAAAGAGAATTTGATCTAAAATGCCAAAATTACATGTGAAGTGTGGGATCAATCTGTTAGAATGTGCACCTTTAAAATGTGCTCACCTTTTATCTTCTTAATAGCTACACTTGTCAAGGTGGAATCTAAGGACACCATAGGGAATACTACTAATTTGATAGGTGAGTGTGTACTCCTAGGTCAATTCCTTTAGCAAGTCGTATTAATAGTAGTGAGTGATACCAAAGATAACACTCACCAACATGCATATAACCTATATGCAAATGATGTAGATCTAATCCGTTGTTCCTTTAGAAACCAATGTGTGTTCTAAAGGTTTTCTAACTAATGTCACATATAATGTCCCAAATAAAATTAAGTGTCCATTTAATGCCTTTAAATACAATGGCATAGCAACATGTCACACAAAAACATGTATCAAATCAACCCATAAAACTAGTAAAAAGGGAACAAGAAATTTTGAATTTAAATTTGATGGTTTAAATTTTAGTTCGTTTATATGCATCACGAGATCAATCTTGAACCATTTTGAAATGATTCCTAAGATAAAATGATAATTTAAAGCAATAAATATATAAAAATAAATGTGAATTAGATATAATAATGAAAGGTAAATAGCAAATATCTAAAAACAAGTACAAATAAAATAAACTAAATATAAATAAGAATCAAATCAAGAACCAAATTAAACAGAAGAATATACTTATTATACATTAATATAATCAAAATATTCTTATCAAAATAAAGATAAAATTACAATTTAAAATGACATAATTGTTTTCTTCTTCTATTAAATATACATGTAGCTGAAAGACTTAGATTCATATAAAACGAGGTGTATTTAATTAGAAATTTTTGTTTTAAACGATAAAACCAAAATTTTGGATGGATTGTATAAATTGATTTAGTTTAAATAATATTTAATTTGGAAGTATTATGACATAGTTCTAAGAAAACAAAGGTTTGTAACACCACGGTATATCCGATATGAAATTTTTGTTTTCTCTAGAAAGCCAAAGTATTTTTATAGATTGTATACATTAATTCAACTTATTAAAAAATTGAACTCATCGTCCTCATCACTAAATGTTGGAGTAATCATTATGAAAGCTAAATGACAAACAATAAACTAAAAGTGGAGATTTCTATAAAATAAAGTTTATGTCGATTAAAAATAATCTGTCAAATAAAAATAATTGGTATTAAATAATGTTGAAATTGTAACAAATAAGAAATAGATATGAAGATTCCTAAGAAATTAATACATTAATTTAGAATAAGACAAACATTAACGTAGGGAAATTAGAATTTTTTGATAATTTTTAAGAAATAAAAATTTATGTAAATATAGAATTATTTATTATAAAATATATTTATAGAAAGAAGAATAATATATTTTGATATAGATCTTATATATCAATTTTTAAAATTATTGATCATGTAAATTATTCATTGATATTTACATTAGAGAGATTGTTTATCATTTAAAATGAAGATAAATATAAATCCATCAATTTTAAATTAATCATTATTTTAAAAATTAGTCAACTTTAAGTCAAACAATATTATAATAAAATATGTATAATAATTGTAAATATTATATCATACATATTGTCTTTATCATCTTTAACAAATATTTTAAACAAATTGTTTAATTCCTTGCATCCTTCATTATTATTTTTATTATTAATAATTTTTAGGATTAATTTAAAATATAAAAACCACAACATTTAAGAAGTCTTAGAGAGTTCGATTTTTACTAGGTAACTAAACTATTTAAATTTGTCCTATTCATTTAACTCAACAATTATACTAATGTTGGTGTATTTGAAAGATAAGATATGATTTATGCTTTCCTCAAAGGATGTGTTTTATCTTATTATTAATAATTTTCAACATTAAATTAAAATTAAAAAAAACACAACATTTTAGAAGTCTTAGAGAACTCCAATTTCACTAGGTAACTAAATTATTCAAATTTGTCTTATTTATTTAACTCAACAATAATACTAATGTTAATAATACCAATGTTGGTGTATTTGAAAGATAAGATAGGATTTATGCTTTCCTAGGATCATTTATTAGCATTGGACTAATTAATGGGGATATAATTGAAGAGGATCTTTTATATATTGTTATAAACATAATATTTGGATGTTTGATTTGTTTTATTTAACTTATAAAGTGAGGAAAAATTAAATTAATCAATCTTCAATTTATAGTAATAAGGATTAAAAATATTTTTAAAAATATGTTATAAGAAATTTGTATATATGTTTATGTATTTAGGTGGTATATATACATAAATGGTAATTTTGTGTGGTCTTTAGATGCATTCATTATTATTTCATTATCATTTTGCACTAATTAATGTATACATTCATTTCATACCTCAAGATCATTGATTAGACATATATCATACAATATCATCACATAATATAAGTATTATGCACATATAAAGATTTAAGTAGCATAAGATGTAATATTAGGAACACATGAGGATGAATAAGAATTGTGCACATGAAATAAGAAAATAAAGGAAGCATAGCATACACATAACATGTGGGCTAAAATATCAAGAAGCAACATGTAGAAATGTAAAGGAAAAACAAAAGAATGTATAATTAATGGATGAAAGCATAAGGATCTAAAATATGTGGTACAATGGAGATGCCCTCAGGTGGGGGAAGTTAAAATAAAGATAAATAGATAAGGAAAAAATGGCATAAAAAGTCATTCTTAAATGCATATAACAAAATGGGGAATGTGAAAAGATAAAGAATGAAATAAAAGCATGAATGAGAAATAAAGGATATGGAAAAGAATAGATGCTAAGCAGGAACATAAAAGGAACCCCCTCAATGAGTAAAGCGAGATGGGAAAATGAGCTAGATAGTGATATGATCATAAAGCTAAATTCTATAGGAAATACAACGTATATGAAATAATAAGAAAGGAGGACAACATACATGGATTGACATAAAGATAAAAAAAATAAAGGAATACAAACATCACAAAGGGTGGCAAGTGGTAAGAAAGATAAATGGTATTATCTAACTAATGTAATATCCATTAGATGTGTGTAAAATATACTCAAAAGATATGTCATTATCATAACTGTAACATGTCCATTGTTCCACCCAATAATTTTTACTATGTTTTACCCATAAGTGGATAGTTTAAGAAGCCAACACTTAGCAATAAAAATTTCCTTTTCTATCCAAAAAAAAATTCACGTTTGAAATAACCTTATTCCAAACTTTCCCATTGCATTACAATGAAACATTACAAAAAACCAAGAATGATTTCATATTACATAATTTCAAGATAACATTTCACATTTATAATTTCCATAGAGATGGATACATGATTACATGCATAGCTTCTATGAGCTTACTAAAATAGAGATACAAATGGTCTAGATGTCCTTCCTCAAATCTTGGCCACCAACTGCATGAGCGAAAGCATCACTCAAGAATTTTTCTACCAACCACAGACTTACTATAGTCCCTCGCACATCTACCTAACTTGTAAGATGGCCCTACCCTTCAAAAAAGATATTGGTTTGGTAACCTCATAACACTGGCCTTCTCAAAGCATAGTGTTGTGACCTACATAACTAGATCTTCCATACAGTGGCTACAACCTACATGTATGACATTCCCTACCTAGTATGCAACCCTAGATCATACTGAATTGACAGTGTAAACAATGGCTACTTACACTACTTTGGCCAAAGTATTCATCACCCAAAGTTTAGAGTGGAGGTCACACGCTCAGCCACCCTTCTAGCTCGATTTGGTTTTGACCATTCATACTCTTTACATACATCCCAATAGAAAGTGATGACATAAATTCTTGACTATCTAGGTTACACCCTTCCCATGGATTAATCTAACCTCAAGAATGACCAAGCTAACCACCTATGTCAACTAATATTTCTACCTAAAGTACTTCAAGACATCAATATATTCCACATTCCACATTTCATGCTACATATGTATAGTATTGAAAAACTACATGTATAGTTTAAATAGATACACAATCATATAAATTCCAATATAGAATATCTAAGAATAATCCAAATAAAAAGGTTTCACCAAAAGAAGAACCAACCAAGAAACATGCAAGCTTATCCAAATCAACTTAACATGTATTTAAATCAATCCTTTCCAAACAAGGCATCCCTAAAAAATTAACCTTTCAATCATAAAATAATAAAGGAATATAAATCAACATGCCTATATTAAAAGCTCCAACTGATATTACTTCCTCCCTAGCTCAATTCCATAAGCACTCTTGCTACTTCTTCTAAGTTCAACCTATCTTCAACCTCCAGCCTCTTACCAATTCTCTCAACAATTACAAAATCAAAAAATTACTCTCTATCTCACAAAGGCTCTTAGAATAATCTCACACAAAAAATTAAACAAAATAACAATGAAGAAATCTGACTGAAAAGTGTGTAAGAAATGGTAGAGAGAGTACCTCTCTATATACTAAAATTTGAGCATCTTAATGCTACAAACAAGCTAACAAATCTACCACCTTCCTTTTCAAATGTATCAACTCAACTCAAAATGTGAGAGGTGGTTGGTAAAACAATGGTTTGCAACACATACACAGTCTAGCTTCTTTAGTTGAGAATGATTCACCCACTACTTGATGAAAAAAATGTTTAAAACTCAGAAAAGGAAGTTTACATCTTTCCTAATTGAAATCTAAGTCAAATATCTTAGCCAACTCGTGGTAATAGACTTATTCTCATGCTTCCTCTTTGCTTGTTTGTTAGTTTAAAGTACAAAAAAAACTTCTAAAAGCTTAAAATTTCTTTTGAAGTGGTGCCACATTTCATATTGGTGCACCCTTTATTAATGTGCAAGATATTGACCAAGTCAACATTAACTCATTGCAAATGGTTCACCCATATTACTTTATACACTAATTTAAAGCCTTTGAGACTTAGTCTATTATATGTGCTTCATGCACGCTGGCTTCTTAGCCATTTCATTCCATATGACAATGCTTTATTATATGTGATTTACTATATTCAAAATATTTTTGAATGCTTATCAAAACAAGACATATATATCATTAATATATGTATATATTATAATCATTATAATATATATATATTAATATTTATAAATATATTTATATTCACATGATATCAAATGCATTAATTGCCAATCAAATATATATATTCACATTTATGTGTTATATATAACCTTATTTTAATAACCATACTTAAACACATATATTCATACATTCATCAATCGACGTATATACACAAAGTATATATATTATATATATAGATATATGTCACATTTATCCAATCTATATTCACATCCATATGGGTTATCCATTCATGAGCATGTGTAGATATGTCTACCTATGTATAATATATACATATGAACATGCAAGGAAGAACTTTCACTCGACATAAATACTTAATAAAATTTTCCCAATCAAGAACATTCAAAGACTGAAACCATAAATCAATACAAAACATTCTCAAATTAAAATTGAAGATCACTTACCAATTCCCAAACTAACTTAAGTCAACTTAGATCAACTAGGATGTGAGTGTGTGTATGCTCAATTATTCTCATTAAGGCTTACCAGACCAAGTTCTTCTACTGAGTGATGATCCCCCTCTCTTCCAAAGGTATGAATTTGTTCCTACATCCAGCTTAGTACATCACAATAGTAGTTAGTCAATAACAATACATTCATATGCATCATATATTTTATCCTCAAAACATTTAAAACATGATATTGAATTTCACATTCATTCATCACATTATACATTAAGATTCATATTAAAGCATTTTAATTCAACAAGGTAATAGTAAATAGGTAATAACACAACGGGGTGTAACATATTCCCCCCTTGTGATTCATCATCCCTGATGATTTTAAGTATCAATGATAAAACATAAACATAAAAATATTGCTTCAGGAGCTTTCAAAGTTTAGAAAAATACAAAGAAACTTTTGCTTCATCTCAACATAGTCCTCCCAAGTGGCAGAATCTTTTGCATACTGATCCCACTATACCTTGCATTGCAAAACCTCTTTATTATGTAAGTGAAGCTTATGTGTTCTAAGAACTTTGAGAGGCTCGATTGTTACCACTCCTGGGTCTTGTACCTATAAAGCATTCCAATCAATAGAATTATTACCCCCTGGTATGTACTTCTTAAGCTATGAGACATGAAAGACATTATGCATCCTGGAAAGAGTTGGTGGCAAAGAAATTTGATACGAAATAGGGTTAACTTATTTGAGAACCTCAAAGGGACCTATGTAGTGTGGAGCTAGTTTGGATGACTTTCCAAACTTTATAGAACTCTTGTGAGGTTTAACTCTTAGCAAAACCTTCTCTCCTACTTAGAAAGTTCTAGGTACCCATTTGGATTCTACATAGCTCTTCTACCTGTCATTAGATTTTTCTAGCCTTTGTTTGATAATCCCAACTTGCTCCTCCATTTTTGATAATATTTCTAGTCCAATGATTATCCTATCCTCTATCTTATCCTAGCCTATAGGAGTTTGACACTTTCTACCATACAATGCTTCAAATAGAGCCATCTTGATTGTAGAATGATAAGAGTTATTATATGCAAACTCAAAAAAAGGTAGGTAATCCTCCCATTTGTATTTCTAATCCATGCAATACATCATTAGTAGATCCTCTAACACTTGGTTCACCCATTTAGTTTTTCCATCTGTTTGTAGATGATATGATAAACTCATGTTTAGATGAGTCCTAAGTGAAGAAAACAAGGTTTGCTAAAATCTAGATGTCACACAAGCATCCCTATTAGAAATAATATTTTCAGGAATTCTATGCAATCTAAATGCCTCTTGAATAAAATTTTGAGCTATAACAAGAGCTCCATCAATTAAATCCTGTAGAATAAAATGATCCACCTTTGTAAGCTTGTCCACCACTACGAGAATGGCATTATGCTTATTCCTCGACATTGGAATACCTTGCACAAAATCCATGCTAATGACTTTCCATTTACTTTTTGGAACTTCATGAGGATACAAAAGTCCTACAGGGTGATGATGCTTTTCCTTCACTCTTTGACATTCTCAACAAATTTCTACAAATCTTGCAACATCCCTTTTCATTCCCTTCTAGAAATATAATGGATTTACATCAGTCAAAATATTAGTTACACCAAGATGTCTAGAATATTGTGCATTATGAAATTCTTTCCACCCCAAGTTCCTTAATTCACTAGAGTTAGGTACATAGACCATTCCTTTAAACCTTAATAAACCATCAGGTTCAAAGTGAAATCCTTCATACCTTGGATCTTGTAGATTATTTGAGGGTGCTTGCTTTACTTGATCATAACACTCATCACCCTTAGGTTTATGCAACAATTGACCTTTGAATTTAGTTTGAGTTGATATCATTGAGGATATATGTCTGCTATGACTTAGGGCATGGACAACCCGAATTTCCTTTACCTTGATATAACTGATGTTGAAATCATAATCAGATATCAGTTCCAACCATCTCTTTTTTTTGTGCATTTAGATTAGGTTGCATAAATAAATAATTGAGACCATGATGATCAATCTTTAGTTCAAAAGGTTTCCCCAATAGATAGTGTCTCCAGATCTATAATGCATGGACAATTGCTGCTAATTCCAAATTATGTGAAACATATTTTTTCTCATAAGGCTTTATTTTCCTTGACTCATAGGCTATGACTCACCCTTACTGCATCAATACTCCACCCAAACCTTCTCTTAGAGTAACTATGATGACACTAAAGCCACCATCTAGATGTGGTACCTTCAATATCAGAGTTGTGGTCAACTTCTCCTTGATTTGGTCAAATGCCTCTTGAAATTTCTCAAACCATTCAAACTTCTTCCCTTTCATTTGCAATAAAGTAAGGGAAAAATATATTCTAGAAAATTTTGTAAAATTTTTTTGATAATACCCAACTAGAACCATAAAAATTCTAACTTCTAGAACATTCTTAGGCACTGGCCACTCAAGAACTACTTATATTTTTGTTGGATCAACTACAATCCCATCAGCTAAAATCACATGACCCAAAATACTGTACTTCATTTTAAAAAAAGGTACACTTTGAGAGTTTCTTGTACAACTTAAGCTCCCTTAAATGTTGGAGAACAATCTCTAAATACTGAAGATATTCTTCTTTATTCTTGGAGTAGATTAAAATATCACCCAATAATACCAACACAAACCTATCCAAGCAGTCCCTAAATACATTATTCATTAGGTTCATGAATGTTGCAAGTTCATTCATGAGTCCAAAAGGTAGGACCATGAAATCGTAATGATTGTACCTAGTTCTAAAAAAATATTTGAAAATGTCTTCATCCTTGATCCTTAGTTAATAGCTTGATCGTAGATCAATCTTTGAAAACATTTCTGCTCCTTGTATCTGATCAAAGAGATCATCAATACATGGCAATAGATATCTATTCTTTATCATTGATTTATTAAGCAATCGATAATCAATACATAAGCATAGTGTACCATCCTTATTCACGCAAATCATTGGCACTCACCAGGGTGAATCACTGGGTCTTATCGGTCCCTTGGAAAATAATTCATGCAATTGATCTTTTATATCGATTAATTATTTCATAGTCATCCTATATGGAATTTTTGATATAGGCTTTGACCCTGGAACTATGTCTATGGAGAAATAAAAAACTCTCTTGGGAGGCAATCTAGGTAATTCATCTAGAAATGCATCCACAAAGTTCCTTAGGATAGGGTATTTCTCCATATCCAACTTTCTTGATTCCACCACCTCACCATCTTTGGCATCTTAGAGGTCACGAGGTCCATAATATATTGCATCATCTTGAGAAATGAACTCTTTGCATTCCTCAGGTTTCTACATTTTTATTGTGAAGAGTTTACAACCTTTCTTCTTCACTCTATGCATTTGTACGACATAAATCTATCACAACTTCTATAAATGTTCCTTGCAATGACACCCAATTTCCAAGATCATCTAAGCATTCTACTATTTTTGCATGACAATATACTTTGTCCCTATGTTTCCATAGCTAACTCATCCCTAAGATGACATCATAAGATCTTAAGGGGGATGCATACAAATTCACTTCCATAGAGAAACTCAAAATTTCAACCCTTGCTTTGAATATACATTGATCCACCTTAGTTCTTGTCTAGTTTGCATATTCAACAATCCAAGACATTTTCATGTAGCCAAATTTTCTAGAAATTTTACTAGCTATACTAGGAGGAACAAATTTTTTTGTAGTACCAGTATCTATTAAAATTGAGATGGGTGTACCAGTTAAAGTACTTGGAATTTCTACTAGAGTAATATGCTACTCCGCTTGTCGGTTGTCTAATGTTGCACGAATCCTTTGCTAGAATGCAGCTCATTGAGGAGGAAGAGGGTTCCCATGTGGTTATGACCTTGATGATTTGTTGGGACATTGGTTTTCAAAGTGATCTCCACCACATGTAAAACATCCTTTGAATGGTCCCTTCCTTTTCACATGCCTTCCAAAATTTCCTTCATTCCCACCAGCATTGTTGTTGTTGTTGTTACCCCTACAATCCCTTCTTGGTTCGTTTTGATTATTATGGGGTCCCTTGTCCCTTTTCCTTTGAAAACCTTTCCCTTCACTAGGCTTCTTCAAAGCTTGATTGTCTTGTGACCAATTGAACTTCTTTCAATTCTTCTCACAATAGTTTCAGATAGATTTAAGCATTTTCTCTTGCTTAATGGATTTCTCATATACTAGGTCCATGGTAGTAGGACTGTGTACATCTACCTCTCCACTTATTTGGTTATTGAGACCCATGATGAGCTTTATTATACAAAACTGCTCATCTTTTTGGTACATGGGTGCGTACCTTAGGAAATGAATGCATTGGATATTGTGGTTGTGTTGTTGATATGTGGTTGTCATTGATGTCAACACTATTACCATAAATGAATTGAAGGTTGTATATGTCGAAGATATTGAGAAAATTGTAATAAATGTATTGCAGGTAGTCTGTGAAGCTAAGAAGGTTAGAGTGATAGAAAATTTCATACATTGATGATCAGAAGGCGTGCATTAAAGGGTTTGTTTCTGAGCCTATCTAGTATGTTTTTTGAAATTTTTAGAGGTGCACACCAAGAATTGAGAAAGATGAAATTTTATGTTTCTATAGTTATTCAGTTACTATAGCAGGTGTTTCTGGAATATGTAATTGCAATTCCGATGAATTGATTTGTTGCGTACATTCTTGAGATGTTTAGTGATGTTTCTAGATCATGCTCTATCAGTGTGGTACATCCACATTGATTAGTGTGTTCGTGATTGAATATTTTTCTTTGTGTATTCAAGTTTTCATGTTCTTTGCTGACATATTGATGGTAGCATGTTGCGGATCCTTATGACTAATATTTTACTGCTTGGTATGTACGAGGATGTTTATTTAGGTCCTCACTATGTTGTGATCAACTTAGGCTGGTGCACATTGATATTTGTTCATAAAATTGGGCTGACAATTGTAATTTATTCTTTATTTGTGGATGACAGAGTTGTTGACGTAAATTCATGTAGCGGATATATAAGAAGGATTGTTTCTTCATTTTGAAGTATATATGAGAAGTTTGAATGTGAAATGTGTGAGTAAAGATCAGATAATTTGATTATAGAGTAGAGTGTGAAGAAGTTTTTATGTGCCTAATCAGAACTGTCATCAAGCTTTTGCAGAAGCTAATTTCTCAATTCAACCTCATCAGATGGATTTAATTTGATTGTTTTATGTAAGGTAGTGAGCCTTCCCTTTGAGAAGTGAGCTCTAGGCAGTGTGCCTGAATGCATGTGCCTTCCCTATTCATTATTTCATTATACTTCTAACAGGGCATAATCTTGTTGACTAACATCCACCATGGTTTTTCCCCTAGCAAGGTTTCCACATATAAAATCTTGGTGTTCATGTGTCTCTGATGTGTTGTTGATTTATGATTTCACTGTTAATTATCATATCTATGATTAAAGGTTGCTTAAAGTTGAGTTAAGTGTAAATTCTGTAACAACTGATTCACCCCCCCCCCCTCCCCTCTCACTTGTCTATCCTTATTTTTCCAATAGAATGAATTTCTCCCAATATTCATTTATCGAGGAATCTCCTTACTTCAAGTTTTGGAAGTTAGTGAGCTTTTGATCATAGAATAATTGAGGTAACCACCATTTTTGGAAAATATCTATGAATTCACTCCATGTAAGCCTTAAGGAACTGATTCCAAGCTCCATATTTTTATTCATCCACCAGTTGGATGCTTCTCCAACCAACTGAAAGGCTCCCCACTGGATTTAGTGACCTCAAAGTAATTCTTGATTTCAAAATAGTTTTCCATATCTATAAGTCATGCCTTAGCTGCATCCCCACCGGTACTACCTTCAAAATTTTGAGGTGCTTTCTTTCTCATATCTTGAGATATCTCACTTGTCAGCCACTTCGTTTTGGTTCCCTCTAACTTAGACTGTGACTCATCATCCTCATGTTCAATTGATTGAGTATGATCATGGTAATTTTTACCTTCTTATTCATTGTTAGGAACTTCTTGTCCTCTTGCCTCCTACTCTAGTTTCCCAATTCTTTCTCTTGTTTCATCCATCATACCCAAGATACGATCCAATTTAGCTTCGTATTTTTCTCTACCTTGGCCTACTTCTTAACTTACCCCAAGGTTAGTTCATGTTCTAACCATTTTTCACAAGAAAATTTACACTTGGAGGTTTCATTTTAATTAGACCCTAAGAAAGTTTACTTAACATTCTAAAAACATTCCAAAAGAAAAAACATACACATATAATAAATTTCATAAAAGAGCTCATGCACAAGTTTCTTCCAAAATATGTTTTCATTAAGATCAAAATGGAATTCAATATCCTTGTGCTTACATGGAATGGCTATTTGGATAGTCTAAGGGAGAGTATCCCTCAGATTCACTCTTTGATACATAACTTAGTGGGGGTATACCCCTTAGATTTTTGTTCACATGCATCATCAAAAGGGAAATAACCCTCATACCTATCCTCAAATACATAGTTTCGAGAACATATTCCTTTGATTTTCCACTTGAGGCTTGATGAGGTAAAAATAACCTCATCATAATAAAATTTGGAAAGCTTACTTTTGCTAACTCAATCCTAAGCTTGTGCCAATTTATTAAAATTTAGGAGAAGTAATTGCTTATTTTAAGGAAAATTATGCTTTCTTTCTTTCTTTTGATCAATTGAGGAAATTTACCAAAGCAGGTTTAATGGGTTGATTTGAGCAATTTTGTAGGGAATAACAAGTCATCATGCGGTTGTTATAGAATTTTAGCCAGCACGTGCCTCAAGAGTAATGTTGCAAATCCACTCCTAGATACTTGGATGATGCACCAAAGATTTAGTTTCAGTTTGTTTAAATTTTGTTGTTAAAAACTTTATGGCTCTTCTTGAGCCTTTTGCATGTTTAAGAGCTTTAAAAGACATCGAAGTTGGTTTTAAGCTAAGGAAGACCTTTTCAATTGCTTTCCATGCCATCTTAAATTTAGGGTTTAGTTAAGAATTTATCTATAAAACAGTAATTTCAAAAGTAATGAAAAAAGGGACAGAGAGGAAGTATCGTTATGCTATTCACATGGTTTTTCAAAGCACTGTTAAAATGAGTTATCTGATTTCTATCTATTGGCAACTGTTTAATTTCAAATGATGATGAATATTTGTAAGCAAAGTATTTGAGAACCTGTAGCTTATGTGATTTAAAGATGAAG
Source organism: Sequoiadendron giganteum (assembly GCA_007115665.2). Classification (NCBI taxonomy): domain Eukaryota; kingdom Viridiplantae; phylum Streptophyta; class Pinopsida; order Cupressales; family Cupressaceae; genus Sequoiadendron; species Sequoiadendron giganteum. The sequence goes on from CM021108.1 coordinate 144,695,117, forward strand.
TATTAGCCTGCGAGCTGGCCACTCGAGGGAAGTTAGCCTAGATAGATAAGTATTTTACTGTTAAGTTATTTTCTTTGTAAAGGGTAAATTGTTGTTCAGTAGGAAGTAACAAGTTCTTGAAGAGTTGATTCTGTAGTTATAGAGAAGCATTGTTTTTAATTTGTATAAGCTATCTTTTGTAGTTGATAAAATCCTTTACTGTTTAAAAGATGTTTAATTGTCTATTCCCTTACTTTTTTGTTTCTGTAATACATCAGTTTTTTAGTTTGCTTGTTTCCATGCTTTCTAGTTTAGTCGTAATGCTTTCTAAATTAGTTGTCTTATGATTTTTAATTTAGTATTTTTGGATTTTCTTAGAGTAAGACTATTTTCTAGTTAAAAGGTAATGGCCTTAGATTAGACTTGATTTATGTAGTTTAAATGCAAAATAGAAAAATATAAAATGAGTTATTCATATAATCTCCTTCTGCAAACTGCCTTGGACACTCCCTAGTTGACTAGTTGACATTCAATTATTCTAAAGTAGTAGGACCTAATGACAACCTATCACTTTTTGGCGTTGTTTCTAGGGACTTTTTAAAAATCCTTTGTGCTTAGGTGTTATTAGGAGACGATTTGAATACAAAGTTTTATGCCAAAAATTGCTTAGTCGACTTTCTTTTCTGCATGGTCCAGAAAAGAGGCCCTCACAAATGTTTTATACCAAAGACCCCCCCAAAATACATACCAATCATACATAGGGAAGCCCAAGGCTCAGACGAACACACTTCTAAAGAATTATTTGAGCTTACTCCACCCGAGGCTTTTCATTATTTACCTGTCGAGCAACTGGCAGAATAGCCAGTTAAAGAGGAAATTGTTTTTGAGGAACATACTCTTCTGAACATCATGAGAGATCGTAGAGCTGAACCTAACCACAATGAACCTCAGCCTCCTAGAACGTTTACCTATCCTATTACATTGGACAATGATGATGATACTATCATGAAGAACATTTCTTTAGCTTTCCTTCCAACCTTTCGTGGCTTGTCCTTAGAAGACCTTGACCAATTTCTCTTTGAGTTTAAATTCCTATGTCAAACTTATGATTATAAGAATGACAACCAAAAGTTGAAGCTCTTTCCATCAACTTTGAAGGACTCAGCAATGCATTGGTTCATGGGATTGGGTTCTGGTAGTATAACATCCTGGGAGGAAATGGAGACTGTCTTCTTGCAAAAATACTAGAGTTACTATAGGGTAAGTGATCATAAGGAGGAGTTGTTTAAGCTGAGACAAAATGAGGATGAAAGTTTGCAGGATTATCTCGATAGGTGCTTCTTCCTCTCCAAAAGATGTGGAGAAACGACCATTAGCATAGAGATTCTCAAAACAATATTTCTTAAAGGTCTTGATGATGATGCTTGAAGAAATCTTGATTTAATGGGAAAAGGTGACGTATCTCATTTAACTCTTGAAGAAATATGTGATTTATGTCAGAATTTCTCCCATACTCGGGGAGGAATCCACAAAACTAATCTTTTTAAAGGGTCTAATAGGGCTGGTAAACTCTGTGAAGAAATAGCAAATCTGAAAACAGATATTCTCGTGCAGTTGAATACCACATTAGATGGTATACAAGCTAAAACTCACAACCCTGAGACCTTGTCAATTTATTGTCCAAGGTGTCAGAATAAACACCTATTGTGTGAGTGTCCTTTGGATAAAGTCAATGTTTTTCAACTGTGTGAGCAAAACCATCCTACAAACCAGTGTGAGCTTTTGTCAGATATTAAGAATACTAAGAAAAAAAACCTTCAGGTTGAAGAAGAGATAAATGCCTTAAACCAATGTCAAGGAGGAAATTTTCCTTATGGACAGAATCCTAATCCTACATGGAGACCACAAAATAACTGGGCTCATAATCAATGGACTCCATCTTGGAATCAGTCACCTCCACCTCAACCTAATTGGGGAACTCCTTATTGGGGATCCCATGAGTGGAAAAACCACACATGGGGAAATCAATAGTGGTCAAATCAACCCCAACAACAGTGGTACCAACAAAAAGTAGTCCCCCAATGGAATCGGGCACAAAATCAGTTCTATACTAAACCAAGGAGGAATCGACAACAAAATCTATTACCTCCATCTCAAAACCATCCTCAGAATGAGCAAGTAAACCAACCTTAGCTTCTAGCGCAACCGCTTCCCAATCCTAAGAATAATCGCCAAAATACACCAGTCTATTCTACTGAACATGAAAATGTTACAGGGCTTAATACGGTACACTTCAAAAATGTGCAGTTGTGTTTTGGTTTAACTCTTCAACCTTCGACCATTAAAGAAATAGTGGAGAAAACTGAGCCTAAAAGTCCAACAAAAGACACGTCGTCTAAACAAGAAACCACTCCTCAAAACAAAGAGCCTTTTTTAGCAATAGGGGCTACTGACTTGTCTCAGGGGGAGGAAGGCCAGTCCTTAAGTCAACATAAGGAGGATCCTATTCCAAGGAAGAAAAGGATGGAACCATATCCGGAATTTTTAAAGTCCATAACTCTGGAAGCATCTTTGGCTATAGAAACTACGTTAATTCAGGAGATTAAGCAGTTGCAAATTGAAGTTCCTTTATTGCAAGCAATAAAGGAAATCCTCGAATTAAACCAGTTAATCAAACAACTATGTATCAAAACACTAGGGAGGAAGCCAGAAAAGATAAATACCTTTCATATTGATGGTTATTTCATTGATTTTCTATCTGGAAAGGCTATTGCTCTAAAATATGATGATCCTGGAACTCCACTTATAACTGTTACAGTCAACGAGGTAACAATACCAAATGCACTAGTGGATCTAGGAGAAACTATTAATGTGATGACTGTGGATGTAATGGAAAAATTAGGTTTAACTGATTTACGTCTTACAACCACAGTCTCATAAATGGAAAATCAGTCTATAGCCATCCCAAAGGGCTTCATTAAAAACATCCTTGTCAAAGTTGATGGATGGGATTATCTAGTCGACTTCCAGGTAATTTAGTCACTTACACTTAAGGATAGCTATCCTATAACTCTTGGAAGACCTTGGCTGGCTAGGGTTGCTGCTAAGATTGATTGTAGGGAAGGGGGATTGACCATTTCGCATGGCCAAGATAACAAACTCTTATTCTTATATCCCCCTGCTAAGCCTACTAAGCATGAAAAAGTCTAGGTTGATGGACCTGATGAATCAAATGGTTCAGACAGTTTAGCCTCCCTAGCCATGGTAGTAATTAAACAACACGGGGAAGAATTGGAGGAAGAGTTAGTAAATGAAATAGCATGCCTTGCTATAACCCCAAATGAGGAAGAAATGATAGATGTTCCAAGGATTTTTGGGCAACCAATTGATATAAGTGGAATGGAGCACAATTATGCTACAATGGGAATGTCGTGTCCCCTAGCAAATATGATTCCCAGAACAAGTCATTTCTATGAGGATATCACAAGGTTTCACCAACTGGTACCTCATAGTTTTCCTCTTAATACGTTGTTGTGACCTATGTATATTATGACCTCAGTTCATCCTGGAACAAAATAGATAATGCTATTACCAGGAAAAATCTTGAATATCAATAGTTGGTTGACAAAAACTCAGGAGGATAAGTTGTTTAATGTGTTGGTACAAAGGTATAAAACTTTCGCTTAGGATTATACAGACATGAGGGGAATTCACCCAAGTGTTTGTACTCATCACATTTACACTAACATCAGTATAAGGCCTGTTTGCCAGCTACAAAGGAGACTCAATCCTGCATTAAAAGATTTGGTCAAAATTGAGATTGAGAAACTCCTTCGTGCTGGATTTATTTATCCAATCTCTGATAGTAAATGGGTACCACCTATGGTGGTAGTCCCAAAGAAAAATGGGAAGTGGAGAATCTATGTAGATTATCGAGAACTCAATAAATCCACTTATAGAGATTATTTTCCCCTACCATTCATTGATCAGGTCCTGGACAACTTGGCTAGGAGGAAGTATTTCTCCTTTCTCCATGGATTTAGTGGTTATAATCAGATACAGGTTGCTATAGAAGACCAGGAAAAAAACACGTTTACTTGCCCTTGGGGCACATTTGCATATAGAGTGCTTCCTTTTGGACTATGCAACGCTCCAGCGACCTTTCAGAGAGCGGTTCTTGCCATATTTTTCGCTCTCGTTAATGACTGTGTCGAGGTCTACATGGATGATTTTACAATCTATGGTTCAACATATGACGAAGCTCTTCAAAACCTAGATCGAGTTTTGCAGGTTTGTGAGGAAAATAGACTATCCCTTAGCCATGAGAAATTCTTAATAATGGTGGAACAAGGAATAGTTTTGGGTCATCATATTTCCTCAAAAGGAATAAAGGTCGACCCTAAGAAAATTGAAGTCATCCAATAGTTGACAATCCCTCAAACTCAGATAGATGTAAGAAGTTTTCTTGGACATGTTAGTTACTACAAAAGGTTCATAGAAGGATTTAGTAAAATTGCAGCTCCTATGTTCTCTCTTTTACAGAAAGAAGTGTAGTTTGTCTGGACATCTGAGTGTCAGCAATCATTTGAAGCAATCAAAGAAAAGCTTTTCTCTGCTCCCATTCTAATGAAGAAACCAGTGGTTAATGGTCGAATTATGAGATGGCTATTGCTCCTTCAAGATTTTAATGCCACAATTCTTGATAAACCAAGGAAATATAATGTGGTAGCCTATTTTCTGTCACGAATCAAATATGAAGAAGATGACAGTACCCCTATATAGGATGATTTCTTAGATGAAAATATGTCTGTAGTTTCTATAAAATCACCTTGGTTTGCAGATATCGCTAACTATTTAGCTGCTTCAAAGATACCTCATGGATTCACGTCTAAGAAAAAGAATCATCTAATTAGGGAAAGTGCCCTGTTCAAGTGGATTCACAAAATTTTATTTCATTGTGGTCCTGACATGATTTTGAGGAGATGTGTAAGAGCGGATGAAACCTAGAACATTCTAAGGGCCTGTCATGATGACCCTTTGAGAGGACATTACTCTGCAAAGAGAACTTCCCATAAAGTCCTAGGTGTCAGATACTATTGGCCCTCAATGCACAAAGACATTAAGAACTATGTTCATCATTGCGATGAATGTCAGAGGGTAGGAAGACCAACTGCTTCTTTGGAAATGTGGTTGTTGCCACAAGTAGTCCTTGAACCATTTGAAAAATGGGGTTTAGATTTTATCGGACCCATAGATCCTTCCTCTCAAGGGAAAGAGTATATACTAGTTTTCACTGACTACCTGACAAAATGGGTTGAAGTTCAAGCCTTAAGAATAGCTAGGGAAGAGCAGGTTGTAGAATTTCTTTATAATAAAATCTTCCTTAAATTCAGAGCCCCTCAAACTATCGTAACTGATCAAGGACCCCAATTCATGTCTCGAGTGCTCTTGGCATTTACCAATCATTTTCAGGTAAGCCATAGGAAGTCATCCCCTTACCACCCTCAAGTGAACAGACAAGTAGAAGTAACTAGTAGAGAACTAGAAAATATTCTAACAAAAATAGTTTCTTCTGGAAGAAAAGACTGGGCTAGGAAACTCCCTGAAGCCCTATGGGCATACAACACAACCTGGAAATCTATGACTGGATTCATCCCCTATGAGCTCATTTTTGGGAAGAAGCCTCTTCTTCCCATTGAGTTTGAACTACAAACTCTACGAATGGATGTGGAATTAGGTCTCTATTTAAAACGAGCCCAAGTTGAATGAGTTCTACAACTAAGTGAATTAGATGAGCTTTGTTTAGACACCGTCCATCAAACTAAATTAATTCAACATCAATGGAAAGTGTGGCATGATAAAAATATTAAGGAAAAGGAGTTTCATAATGGGGACTGGGCCCTGTTATTTGATTCGAGATACAAGGATCATAAGGGGAAGCTTAGGACTCACTAGCTAGGACCTTATGAAGTTGATGACGTCTTTTCAAATGAAACTGTTTGGTTGAATCCAATTGATAGTGACACACGAACTCTGTTGGTTAATGGTCATCGCTTATGTGTCTACCATAAGCCATTCAACAGGGAAGACTTTACAAGGATGGTCGAAATGCAGGGTGAGGTCCAATGTGTTGACTCTACCATGACAGAGTCTATCTAGTAACAATGCTATGTCGTTAAAAAAATAGAAAAAAAAAAAAAAACATAAAATATGTAATAAACGAACATGTATGCTGAGATATTTTCCTTCATAAAATATTTCGTCGTTTTTGGACTTAGCTAAATATTTTTTCATTTCTTTGTAGGACTTCTCGAAAAGCAGAAAATAACTTCTAGAGCACCCTCCAAAGATGCTCTGGAATGTTATGATGCCGGTACTGATGCTCCATAACTTGACGTTTTGAAGCCCGATGCTCCGAAACTCGTATAAAGCTCATCATATTGAAGAGGTGTTCTGCACTAAGGTTCAAAGCTCATGAAGTTCAAAAATTATTTTCCACATCACTCGACCTTTCATTCTATTGCTGCTTCAGCTGCATCTTTCAGCGATGCTCCAAAACCTTTCATTTCATTGCTGCTCCAGCTGCATCTTTCAGCAATGCTCCAGAACCTTTCATTTCATTATTGCTTCAGCTGCATCTCTCAACGATGCTCCAGAACCTTTCATTCCATTACTCGTTTGGTTGCATCTCTTAGCGATGCTCCAGAATCTTTCATTCCATTGTTGCTCTGGCTGCATCTTTTAGCGATGCTCCGGAACCTCCATTTCATTCTTGTTTCGGTTGCACCAAACACCGATGCTCTGGAACTTATGCACTTGTTTCGAGCACATTGACCAAATTACGTGCTCAGGAACTTGTTCGCTTGTTTTGTGCCACCTTTTAAAAAAATTTAAAATTTTCGCGATTCTTCCATTAAAATATCCCATCCATCTGTCTTTCTATTTTTTCTTCAGTCATAAGTAAGTCACCCAATTCCATACTCCTCCCATAGAATTCCACACCATATCATAATAACTCCACCATCACCTCAACCAATACCTTCACGTCATCCTGTCAAATATGTAACGTATAAGATCTTCGAACGATCACAAAACACAAGTAAATATTAATTTTTGCTTTAAGTAGGTAGTTATTTTCAGATAAAGAATAATTAATTGGCACGAAGTTCACTCCCAATTTAGCAATTTGTGCCACTTGGCGATCGACTACTTGTATGACAAAGCCTTTCACAAACCTCCATGCAAATTGGAAATCATTGAAGCATAAGCTACAAATAAAACAAATAAGTGATTTTAGAGGCAATATTTTCAAAAGAAACCTACGTGTGAGCTCTATGCTAGAGCTGAAATCTTTTGTAGAGTGCGAAATAAGAAAATGGGGGGTGGTAAAAGAAAGGCAGAGCTAGATTCAACAAAAAAATTGCTGGGATTAAGTAATATCTCTAGGTTGTTCGAGGAAGCAGGGTGGTTAAACTTCATCAGAAAATTTGAAGGCCATAATGAAAAGCTGGTAAGATCTTTTGCTGAGAACTACACAAATGGTGAAGTGGTACTTCAAGGGAAGTGTTTCAAGGTAAGATTCTCACTTATGTAGATTAGAGAATGCAGGCATAAATATAAAAGAAACCTCTCAAATTACATACTAGAAATTATTTGAATTATTTGTTAGAGAGGGAGACCCACACCCAATGGTAGTAATAAGTACTAGGGGACAAAATAAGGGATTCCAGAGAACCTCCATACTAGAACCTTGGGTTACTGTCATTGCATGGATTATAAAGTATTTTACTTGTGAGGGTCAACTTACTATAGTTGTAGGGCTTTCCTTTCATATGTTGACCCATTTATGTCATGGGAAGGAGGACCCAACTCTTAGGGTTAATATGCTTGAATTCTTGTGTGGTTCCTTAAATACTTCCATAAAGAGGTATAAAATAGGGATTGGGCCTTTGAAACATCATGGGTTAATTTAGCTAATCTGCAAGTACCACTTTTGTAAGAAACCCGAGGGAAAATAGGAGAAATGTTTAGAGAAAATGGAGAAGCCTACAATTGCAAGAACAATAGAATCGGCGGAACCATCCCAACAGGCTATTCCATCATCCGAAGCAATTTCCCCTAAGGGCTCTTCAGCTCCGGAAGCTATTAATCCCACCACTCTTGGTGAGGATTTTCCAGACCTCTGCAGTGATAAATTCAAAACCCCTGACCTGCTAGAGTAGGTTGATATTATTTATTTCCACACGAGTAAACCAAGAAAGAAGAAAATGGGGAAAAATAGAACACCCGTCATTTTTCAGGAATCACCTCCATTCAGAAGGAATAAGCAGTTGGCTTTTGAATTCTTCAAAACCCCAATACAGGGTAAGGAGGGAAGTTCACAAAAGAAAAAGCCTAAGTGGCCACATGAGCCCACAAAAATTTCAAAGCATGCTAGTGAAGAGGAGGTACCCCTAAATAAAGAGGATTCAGACGAAGTGTTTCCTTTCCATTCTACACATACTAAGGAAATATTCAATGATGAAATTCAGGGAAGAGAGCTTGAGGGGGATGGCGTTATGCTAGAAAAAATTTCACGCATTGTAAATAAAATTGTTGGAATAGCTAAAAAAGTAGTGCCATTGCTGAATTAGAAAAGTGTAAAGTAGAAATTGATGATTTACAAAGACAATTGTCTAAAAATAATGAATTTATAGAATTGCAAAAAGAAGAGTTGGCTATGCAAACTGCTATAATAAATAAAAGAGATCAAGAAATAAAGGCCTTGAAGCTTCAATTGCAGGAAAAAGACTCAAAAATCTATAAGTTATAGGAACAAATGCAGGAGAAGTATCAGAAGCATAAAACTTATAGTGTGGACATTACACACAGAGATGCAAAAATGGAAAGAATAAAACAAAATTTTGTGCTCATGCTCACAGCTTTCGAGGAGGACAAGAAAATAAAAATTGAAGAGTTGAACGCTTCCATTAGTAGGGTAGTTGAACTAGAATAGGACTTGAAGTAATGCACTGTGAAACCCCAAATGGAGTCCAAATAAATTCAGACTGAACCAATTGTAACTAATTGGTTCTAGGTCCACATTCCACCTCTACTAATAAAATGGATGGAAAAGTGTTACTTCCTCAGGAATGTCCAAGCTGAAAATTATAGGTTGAAGAAGGAACTGGTGCTCCTGAAGGAGTCATTTCACAAGGCCTACAGAGGGAAGCAAGATGAATGCCAACTTGTGGACTATTTGCTGAATTGTAGAAGGCCATCAAGAGTTTACTCAATGTTTTTGAATGAACAATGGCTAAGATGGAAACTGTTTAGGATCTATAATGATCAGCCCTATGAGCCTAATGGCAAAGATTTTGTTAAAATATTTGTAGAGTCGACTCCTGAAGACCAAGATTTAATTTGCGAATTCTTTCTGCATGACTTGTTATTAGAAAATCATATAGATTTCTTTATCAATTTGTTTGTTGGAGAGGTAGAATTGACGGCATTTCTCTCAACCATGAGAAATCAAATTCATTGGTAGGATCGATCAAAAGAGTTTGCACAGGCAGAGAGAATAGTGGATCTCTAGATAAGGTCCCCAAATTCAAGGCTTGATGGGTTCAAAGCTACATTTTTGTCTCTCCTTGTTAATGAAAAGATGAAGGAAAGGTATGACAACAACCTCAAGCTGTGTTATGACAATTTCATGGAAAATGGACAGAAATTAAATGGAAAAGCATGGCATGCTTGCGAAGAAAGATTCACCCCTCTACCAACTTACTTAAAGAAAAGAGAAGTTATTTATCCTCTAAACATCAGATGGTCATTCAAAAGGGCTGATGCTCTAGTTAAAATCCTAAAAACTCTAAAAAAAAAATGGATAGGAATGAAATACAGACCTCCCTTGCTACTTAATCCACCCTCGGCCTTTAATATTTCCACACATCAGAATGACAGACTTTTCAATGAAAGGAGGGAGAGTGTGATGTTCCATAGAAGGTTCATTCATAACCCTGAAGTTTTTGATGCATCAGCCAGGGAAACACATGATCTTAGTACTCTTTATGAGGAATGGAATAGAACTTAGGGGTTAACTATGGAGCAGGAGGACCTACCAGAAATTAGGTGGGGGAGAAAATGATGAGGTAAAAATAACCTCATCATAATAAAATATGGAAAGCTTAATTTTGCTAACTCAATCCTAAGCATGTGCTAATTTATTAAACTTTAGGAGAAGTAATTGCTTATTTTAAGGAAAATTATACTTTCTTTCTTTCTTTTGATCAATTGAGGAAATTTACCAAAGCAGATTTAATGGGTTGATTTGAGCATTTTTGTAGGGAATAACAGGTCATCATGCGGCTGTTGCAGAAGTTTAGCTAGCACATGCCTCAAGATTAATACTGTGAACCCACTCCTAGATGCCTGGATGATGCACCAAAGATTTAGTTTCAGTTTCTTTAAATTCTATTGTTAAAAATTGTATGGCTCTTCTCGAGCCTTCTACATGTTTAAGAGCTTTAAAAGACATCAAAGTTAGTTTTAAGTTAAGGAAGACTTTTTCAATGGCTATCCATGCCATCTTAAATTTAGGATTTAGTTAAGAAGTTATCTATAAAACTGTAATTTCAAAAGTAATGAAAAAAGGGACAGAGAGGAAGTGTCGTTATGTTGTTCACATGGTTTTTCAAAGCACTGTTAAAATGAGTTATCTGATTCCTGTCTATTGGTAACTGTTGAATTTCGAATGATGATGACTATTTGTAATAAAAGGATTTGAGAAGCTATAGCGTATGTGATTTAAAGATGAAGTATTAGCCCGCGAGCTGGCCACGCGAGGGAAGTTAGCCTAGATAGATAAGTATTTTACTATTAAGTTATTTTCTTTATAAAGTGTAAATTGTTGTTTAGTAGGAAGTAACAAGTTGGTGAAGAGTCGAGTCTGTACTTCCGGAGCACCATTATTTTTAATTTGTATAAGTTATCTTCTGTAGTTGATAAAATCCTTTACTATTTAAAATATGTTTAATTTTTTATTCCCTTAATTTTTTGTTTATTTAATACATCAGTTGTTTAGTTTGCTTGTTTCCATGCTTTCTAGTTTAGTCGTAATGCTTTCTAAGTTAGTTGTCTTATGATTTTTAATTTAGTATTTTTGGATTTTCTTAGAGTAAGATTATTTTCTAGTTAAAAAGTAATGGCCTTAGATTAGACTTGATTTCTGTAGTTTAAAAGAAAAATAGAAAAATATAAAATGAGTTATTCAAATAATCTCCTTCTACAAACTGCCTTGGACACTGCCCGGTCGACTAGTTGACATTGAATTATTCTAAAGTAGTAAGACCTAGCGACAGCCTATCAAGGGTAATACAATAACTTCTAAAATTTGAAGAACAAAAGGGTCCCTAAAGATCATGGTAGGATTAACACTAAATTTTGAGGGCATATCCCTAGAAAGTGGTAAAGAGTCTGACTTTTTCGGAGAGATAGGAAGTACATAGTTGACAGCCTCACACATCCTTTTTCTCTATTAACTGATTTGTGATAGGGCATGACTAAAGCTCTTAGTGTCACTTAGACAAATGGCATTTTCATAATTGTTCCCTTGTATGGTTTGACCAATGGCTTACTTTTCCTTCTTTTCCCTTAGGTAGCACTCATTACTTATTATTAACTTCCTTGCAATCATCTTGAGACACACCATCCTAGCACAAGAATTCCAAACATTAGACTCATATAATGTTGGATGGAAACATAGTGAGCACATAGGTTCCAGAGTTGAACCTAGCTCTAATACCACGTGTAACAAGCCTATTTTTCTACCCAATAATTTTTACTATGTTTTACCCATAAGTGAATATTTTAAGAAGCCAACACTTCTCAATAAAAAAATTCTTTTTTATTCAAAAAAAATTATACATTTGAAATAACCATTCCAAAATTTCCCATTACATTACAATGAAACATTACAAAAACCCATGAGTGATTTCATATTACATAATTTCAAGATAACATTTCACATTTATAATTTATATAGAGATGGATACCTGATTACATACATAGCTTCTACGAGCTTAATAAAATAGAGATACAAATGGTCCAGATGTCCTTCCTCAAATATTTCCTGCCAAATATATGAGTGAAAGCATCACTTAAGCGCTTTTCCACTGACCATGGACTTAATGTGGTCCCCCACACATCTATCTAACTAGTAAGATGGACCTAACCTTCAAAGAAGAGATTCATTTCGTAACCTCATAATACTTGCCTTCTTAGAGCATGGTGTTGTGACCTACATAACTAGAGCTTCCATATAGTGGCTACAACCTATATGTATGGTATTCCCTTCCTAGTATGCAACCCTAGATCACAATGAGCTGACACTGTAAATAGTGACTACTTACACTACTTTTTCCAAAGTATCCATCAGCCAAAATTTAGAGTGGAGGTCACATGCTCAACCACCCTTCTAGCTTGATTTGGTTTTGACCATTCATACTCTTTACATACATCTCAAAAGAAAGTGATGACATAAATTCTTGACTAGCTAGGTTACACCCTTCCCACGGATTATTCTAACCCCTGGAATAGCCAAGCTATCCACCTATGTCAGCTAAAATTTATATCTAATTTACTTCAAGACATCAACATATTCTACATTTCACATTTCATGCTACATACATATAGTATTGAAAAACTATGTATAGTTTAAATAGATACGCAATCATATAAATTCTAATATAGAATATCTAAGAGTAATCCAAATAAAAAGGTTTCACCAAAACAAGAATCAACCAAGAAACATGCAAGCTTATCCAAAGTAACTTAACACGTATTTAAATCAATCCTTTCAAAAAATGGAATCCCTAAAAAAAGGCCTTTCAATCATAAAATAATAAAGGAATAGAAATCAACATGATTGTAATAAAATCTCCAACTTATATTACTTCCTCCCTAGCTCAATTCCACAAAAACGCTTGCTACTTCTTCTAAGTTCAACCTATCTTCAACCTCTAGCCTCTTACCAATTCTCTCAACAATTACAAAATCACAAAATAACTCTCTATCTCACAAAGGCTCTCAGAATAAAATCACATAGAAAAATATAGTAGAATAATAATGAAGAAATATGATTGAAAAGTATTTAACAAATGGTAGAGAGAGCACCTCTATATATACTAAAATTTGAGCATCTTAATGCTACAAACAAGCTAACAAATCTGTCACCTTCCTTTTCAAATGCATTGACTTAGCTCAAAATGTGAGAGGTGGCTAGTTAAAATAGTGGTTTGCAACACATACATAGTCTAGCTTCTTTAGATGGGAATGAGTCATCCACTACTTTATGAAAAGAATGCTTAAAACTCACAAAATGTAGTTTACAAGTTTCCTAATTTCAATCTAAGTCTACCATCTTAGCCATCTTGTGTAAAATGACATATTCTCATTTTTCCTCTTTGCTTATGTGTTGGTTTAAAGAATAGAATAGACATCTAAAAGCTCCAAATTTATTTTAACTTGGCACCACATTTCATATTAGCATGCCCTTTATTCATGTGTAGGATATTGACCAACTCAACACATTAACTCATTGCAAATGGTTCACCCATATTACTTTATGTGTTGCTTTAAATGCTTTGAGACTTAGTCTATTATATGTGCTTCATGTGTGTGGGCTTCTTAGCCATTTCATTCCATACGACAACACATTATTACATGCTCTTTACTATATTCAAAATATTTTTGAATTCTTATCAAAATAAGGTATATATATATATATTGGTATGTAAGATATGGGTTAAGGGCCCACTCCCATATAACACAAAGGGCATAAAAAATAAGAATTCTTCAGACCTAACATTGGGGAGAAGAAGAGATGAGAGGGAATAGAGGAAATGCCATCACAAAGACTTAAAAATACCAACAAAGATATGCCAATAGAGCCACAAGAAATCAACCTTTCTTTTATTTTCTTTTGCTTCTTGTGATAATTTCTTCCATCATCCACCGAGTGTGTTCATCAATCTCATCCTAGGCATCCAATCTTAATTTCTCTACTTCAAATTTCCTTCCCCTATGCTATCCTTCCTTAACCAAAATTGAATCCCTTCCATCAATGAGGGGAGTGGAGCGATGCTTTGAGCTACCATAGCAACCACCTAAACCAAAGTGTCTTGGTTATTTGAGAGGACCAACCCTTGCTCCTTATTCCCTGAGGCCCCTAAATTCAATTGCTTATCCTTATCCACTTGCTGGTGTTGTGCAACCTTAGCTCCACTGGTTGGAGGGGAAATATTTTCAAACTACCCATTAGCCTCAACTTCAGGGGAAGACGAAGAGTGATGATCTTTGAACATACCATGATTTCTCCAAAAAAAATTTGCATCAGGATTACCCTCCTTTCAAACCTATTTCTTAAGATTCATGGCATGTTGACCATTGCTAATTTTATATTGGCAACCAACAATCTTATGGATGAGTTGATTACACCTGAAGCATCTCTTAGGAAGCCCTTCATAATTAATGTATTGTATCCAAGAGCCAAGTGATGAATTGATACGAATCATATGAGACAAAGGCTTGGATATTTCAATCAAAGCACAAACTTTGCTATATCTTTTGGGATCAACCCCTTCCTTAATTTTAATGAAGGTTTCAAATAGGTTGACAAAGGATTTGATTTGAATTGGGTTACACAAAACCAAAGGCAGATTGTAAAGGCATAACCAAATTGGAATGGTAGAGATTTGGAACTTTGTAGGATCAAAGAAAGGGGACCATGGGGACATAAATAAGACTGATCTACCAAAAAATCATGGTCCATATTCCTGGAAAAACCTCCAATCCTCATCATTTTGAAAGATAACCAAAAATAAACCATAATTTGGCAATTTCACAGAATGGGTAGTCAGATTGTCCCATGAACTCTTGCACCAAGACATGAAATCCTTAACAAAAGGTCGTCATCCCATCGATATGAAGATCAGAGACCATGATTCAATGTATAAGGATACTTTCCTTATGCTCTTATTAGAAATATGAAAATCGACAGGTTTAGCCAGGGCCAAATTCACCCTACAGTCACCTAGAAGCCAAGAAGTACACAAATTGAGAGGGGAAACCACTAGAGGAGGTAGGGGATCTAGAGCAGTAGCAATGCTCATATTAGGAATCATAGCAGAAGCTAAGACAAACCCTAGGTTTGCCCAAGGTCAAGGGAGAGGATCTGCTCCTTGCAAAAGTCATTGCAGACATGGTAAGGATTTAGAGAATTTTCACATAGCCTATAGTTTCCCATTGTGTGATCCTTCACAATAGACAAGGGTGAAACTATGGTGAAAGGGACCAAGGAAGGATATCTTGTGCTCTTATCAATTCCTTGATCCAACCATTTCTTAATTTCTTCCACCCTCTACCGAAGAACAACCACGAGTTGCTTGATGTCATCGCTTCCTAGCACCTCCAATGGAAGCACCCCATCTTTCACTAGCATGCAATCTACTTACAAGGCAGACCCAGTCACTCAGTTGCCTGCCTGAGGCACTTCGTGTGCCTCTGCACTTGGCAGTGCGTGCACCTTCTTCATCCACTCTATTTTTAATGGATATTTTTTATTATAATATATCTTTTAATATACATAAATATATTTATATTCACATGATATCAAATGCACTAATTTTCAATCAAATATATATCCACATATTATTAAAATAATTATGTATATATATTTACATTAATATAACTCTATACATATATATTAATATATATATATATATTATATAGCCTATTTTAATATCCATACATAAACACATATATGTGTATATTCATCGATCGATGTATATACATGAAGTATATATATGTCACATTTATCCAATTGATATTCCCATGTATATGGGTTATTAGTTCATGAGCATGTGTAGATACATCTACCTACACATGCCCATGCACATATTTACTCACATGTATAAGTTATCATAGACACATACATATATACATTCTATGTATATACTTCATCAATTAATATATGCATATGAGCACACAAGGAAGAACTTTCACTTGACATAAATACTTAATAACATTTTTCCCAATCAAGGGTGACTAATAGGTACATAGTCATGTGTACACATATAGGTGTAATTAATATGCATATAAAATTAATATATCAAGATATGTGTAAATATGGGTGATGATGTAAATGGGAATTACATGCTGATAATGGCAGAGTCGCGGGCTTGACAGGTTGCAGATCACTTAAGAAGCGTGGCTATAGGTGGTAATTTCTTAGGAAGTGTGGCTATAGGTGGTAATCGGTGGGGAGATGTGGCACTGAATGATCCCCCCCACCAGGGGTGGACATTTTGGACTCCCACATCCCGCAATGGGTATTTCGGGATGACAAATGGGTTGATGTGAAAAAAATCAATCAGAATATAAGATCTAAATCCCACATTCCTCAACAGTTTTTCCATGATGGTCAATGGGTGGACATAGTGGGGTTACAAAAAGGGAAAATATATCATAAGCCGAGTGTTGAGTATCAGCTCAGATTGGATTATTTTAGAAACTCTTCTAACCCTAGATCATTTGGAAACAAGCACCAAGGTCATCTCCATCAATAGTCCCAGAGTGAATGGAAACCAGCAATTGCGAAAGACAGAAGGAAAACCTACTCAGTTAATAGGTTTCCAAAACCATCTAAGAAAACCTATAGGCCCCGAAGGCGAAGGCATCCAAGACACTTGGATAGATCTACACAACCAGTTCTAGATATATGTGAACCTGAAGCTGTACCAGAAGAGGACCGAAGCCATTTACAATGTAGGTATGAAGAAAGTGAGAAAGATCTTAGATCTGTCAAAGGTCCCTTCAATCCAAGTCACAAGGGTAACAACCGATCTTGTCCCTCGAAAGACCTTGAATCTGCAAATGCGAATCCTACAAGTGGATTGGCACCATAGAGGGAAACATATCAATTTATTCAAAATGATATGTAGGTTAAGGCTCTATTTTCGAGACCTAGCTTCACCCAGAAGCATCATGACAAGGAGGTATTTAGTTGCCATCAAAATGGGGAAGTGATAAAAGGAAATCACCCCAATGCTCATCGCATGAAGCAGCAATGGTCAAGGTCTCATGGCAGTAAGGGTTCTCAGAGGCATAGGAGGAAACAAAAAAAGACACTTCCTTTGGAAAAGCAAACAAAGAACAAGCAAAAACAAGAATGGAGAAGAAAAGAGATCCTTCTTGAGTCAGAGCCAAACGAATCTGTAAAGGCCCCCTCTCTCAAAATCTCTAAGGTAACATTTCTAGAGCATATGCTCCTGCCCCAAATTAATGATCTCAGAGCGAAAGGACTAATATGTAATGCAATCTTTAAAAAGTATCATATTTCAAGATTGGGAGGGAGATATTAAAGTGTTTTATTTAGATGAAAATAAAGGAATTTTGGTAGTCTTATTTGAATCCACTTTTGTAAAGGATGAGATCTTTAGAAGAAAATACTAGAATTATTAGGGATTTGGGTTATATATTCAAAAATGGATTCCCAATTTCAATCCTGAGGAGTTTGTGATTCGTTTTTCTCCTTTTTGGGTTCATCTCAGTGGCCTTCCATTAGAATACAAAGAACTGCATTTGCTAGAAATTATTGCGAATCAAATAGGAATTTTTCAAAAGCATGATTTCCTTTGCTTTAACAACCCATCAAAGTCAGCTAGAATGCTTGTTCTTCATGATGCAACTAAGAACCAACCAACTCACATAGAATTAAAATCAAAATTTGGCTCCTGGCTCTAGCTAATATTATGGGAAACCACTAAGGAGACATCTTCATAGCATTTCAGGGCTTCACACCATCCTGAAAAAATTCATTGCTCTACTTCTTGGCCCCCTCATAATGTGAGTTAGTTTGGAATCTTTAAGCAGGAAACATCTTGGGGCTTGGGTCCATCTCGTGTATCTACGAGGCTCAACCTTCATAAAATATGGAAACCCTCAAGAGATGTGAAGGAATACAAGAGCATTGTAGTCAGATTATTTGTTTCCTAGGTTTTTGAGGTACCAAGGCCAAAGCATGTGTTTGGAGCTGCAGGCAACCTCTCAAGCAAAGCAAAGTTCTATGTTTTGAAATTCTTTTGAAAAGCCACACCACTCTAAGCTTGAACCTATATTCATCATCCTTCCAAATTAATGACCTTCATCTTGATGAATTGGTTAGAGGGTTAATGTTTCAAGACTCAAACAAATATTTGCAGCCTGATCAGTTGGTCAATCAAGCTAATTCTAACCTTCTAACTAATTCAGTAGATGAAGGGTAGGATGAATTTCAGGGTTTGTTAAATTTCTCTCAGGAAAATCTAGCATCTGATGCAAATCTTGAAGTATTGGCATAAAATATTTTGGTTACAGTGGGTTCAGAAATTATTAAGGAAATTGTGGATGAAGTATTCCGAGTAGAACCCCTTTGGGACTTGAATGGAAAAAAGGTCAAAAAAGAAACTTCTTATGAATCTCTGAATATGAGTAATACCCTAATGCAATCATGGACCCCCAAGGTATCTTAGACTCATGGGGAGGGCAAAGGTGAGGGTGAAGATGCTCAAATCTCTTCAGTTTTTGATTACTCACAAACTCTCTCCATTTCTTAGACTCCTTTTCAGCCTCACATGCAAAAAACTCTAGGTAAAAGGGGCCGAAAATCTAGGGCTACTAAAATGCAAGAGGAAATTGAGGCAGGTCAGCAATACACATTGCATGATACTTTTCTATCCCCCCTTAATAAGCATCCAAGGAGAGCATGTTGCTCTCTCCAGGTCCAATGAAGATTATTTCTTGGAATGTCAGGGGCATCAATTCCCCTAACAAATTTGCCCGCATCAAATGACAATTTGATGGGTGCGGTGCAGATATAGTTCTCCTCCAAGAAACTAAATTCTCAAATGAATTATTCAAGTAGACAATCCTGAAATGGAATTTGTGGCATTTTGTCCACTCTCCTACCCATGGAGCATCAAGGGGTTTAGCAGCCCTTTGGAACCCAGAGCAAGTGTCAATGGTTCTCCTTAGAAATGAAAATAATTGGCAATTGTTAGAAGTATTGAAGTTTGATATTAAATTATGGCTCTTCAATATTTATGGTCCCACATCTACTGGAGATAAGAAACGTCTATGGGATCATTTATCACAAGGTATCATGTCCTTGGGTGATGAGAAAGTCATCTTGGCTGGTGATTTCAACTCTATTCCATCTATTCAAGATAAGACTTGAGGGATATGCCCACCTGCTAAGGTTATGTCTAATTTTAATTATTTTATCAATTCAAATTCTTTGAGGGATATTTTTCCAACTAAGGGTAAATATACTTTGACAAACCAAAAAAGTGGTTTTCTTCAAATTGCAGTAAGGTTGGAGTGCTTTCTTTTGTCTCCAAATTAGCTCAGTCTATCCTTTAAATTTTCTTCAAAGATATTACCTTTCCTTGACTCCAATCATTATCCAATATCTCTTTCCATTGCAAATATTTCCCCTCCCCCTTTGAAATCTTCTTTCAAATTTGAAAGTATGTGGTTCAGACATCCTAATTTTGTGGATTTGGTTTGTAATTGGTGGATCTCTGCCCCTTTTCAATCCGGTACAATGATGTTCCACCTATGGACCAAATTAGTTCACCTTAAGCACAAAATTCAAATATGTAACAAGGAGACTTTAAAAATATCTTTCAATAGAAAGCTCTGATTCGTCAAGAATTAGAAGACATTCACAATCAAATTATACAACGATGCCTGGATACTTTGTTGTATGAGAAAAAAATAAGTTACAAGAAGAATGGGAGGAGAAATGTGCAAGAGAAGAAGTCTATTGGAGATAGAAATCACAAGAATTATGGCTGAAAGAAGGAAATAGAAACACCAAGTATTTTCATGCTTCAGCCTAGATTAAAAGAGCAAATAACGTAGTTCAAATGATATAGGAAATTCACTCGGGCAGATGGTTGTCAAATGAAGAAGATATAAATAAATAATGTGTTAACTTCTTCTCAGATATTCTTTCTTCTCCTAATGATAAAAACCATCAAAATAGTTAGGATGTGGAAGAGCTCCTATAAGAAATCATGTCTCTCATCTCCGGTGAAGAAAATGACCAACTATTACAGCCTT
The DNA here is from genome assembly GCA_007115665.2 of Sequoiadendron giganteum. Classification (NCBI taxonomy): domain Eukaryota; kingdom Viridiplantae; phylum Streptophyta; class Pinopsida; order Cupressales; family Cupressaceae; genus Sequoiadendron; species Sequoiadendron giganteum. Next base: position 144,715,238 of record CM021108.1, read on the forward strand.
TCACAATGGAGGAACTCAAAAAGCTAGTGTTTTCTTTGCCCCCTGACAAAGCCCCAGGCCTAATGGATTCACAACCCTTTTCTTCTAGAAATGTTGGGATATTGTGTGCCATGATATTTTATGGGCATTAGAGGAGTCTCGCCGAACTGGATCTCTGCTTAAGCAATTCAATGTAACCAATATTGCATTCATTCCTAAAGTTGTCAATCCCTTGTGTTTTGTAGAATATAGACCAATATCATTATGTAATATGATATATAATATATTTTCAAAGGAAATCTATTTGAGGTTGCAACCCATCATTCTGAGGATAATATATCAAGAACAAGGAGGTTTTGTTCTAGGAAAAGAAATATATGAAGGTGTAATTATTGCTCACGAAACTCTCCATTCAGTATCAACTAAGAAAACTCCCTCCTTTATTGTCAAACTTGACATGATGAAGGAATATGATAAGGTTAACTGGTATTTTTTGAAGAAAGTAATGATTAAATTTGGTTTTTCAGCAAAATGGTGCCGTTGGATTAAAACCTACCTTTCAAGTGCCAAATTTGCAGTAATCCTCAATGGCTCTCCAACAGGTTTTTTTAGCTCCTCCTAAGGTGTAAGTCAAGGAGACCCGTTGTCTCCCTTCTTATTCATTATTATGGCATAAAATTTAAGCAGATATCTTAGTAGGATGCATTATTTTGGTTCATGGAAAGGCATTCAGTTAACAAATATAGGTTTGTCAGTAACTCATTCCCTATTTGTAGATGATACAAATTTATTTGGGGTTGCAACACAAGAGGAAGCTTGTTAAATTAAGGAGGTTCTCAATAAATATTCCTCAACATCAAGGCAGCGAATTAATGCATAAAAATCTAAAGTTCACATCCTTAACACAAATGAGGCAAACGAGAAAAAACATTCTTAAGATTCTTGGGTTTCAAAAAGCTACATTGCCTTGTTCATATTTAGGGATCCCTTTGTTTGTTGGCCCAAATAAGGCCTCTTATTGGACGAAAGTAATTGATAGGATCAAATCCAAGATAACAGCTTGTAAAGCTAGATGGCTATCTCTAGCAGGAAGAATCCTCTTAGTCAAGGTTGTGCTCTCTTCAATCCCAAATTATTTTTTGGCAGTCCTAAAGACCCCAAAAGTGGTTCTCTCATAAATTGAAAGTTTGATTAAAACATTCATATGGAAAGTTAATATGGATGACAACAAGAAGGTTCATTTAATATCTCTTGAAGCCATGGCTCGTGGGAAAGCACAAGGTGTTGTCGGTATTACTAATATTTCAAACCGTAATAAAGCTTTTGGAGCAAAATTAGCCTAGAAAATGTATATGAATCCACAAGCCAAGTGGTGTCATATTTTGCAAGGCAGGTACCTTGATTGTAATAATCCTATAAGAATTTTTACAGTTGTTGATCATCCAAAAGGGTCGGCCATTTGGAATTTCATAACCTCTTATAGAAAGTTAATTTGTTCATACATAACTTGGGAGGTCAATAATGGACAGACTATAAACTTTTGATTGGACTGTGGAACGGTAATGTCCCACTTCAGAGCATCCCAAAACTTTCCCCAATAATGGAAATATTACAATCAAATGAATCTTGGGGAGATAATTTGCTAAATTATGTGCATAAGGTAGATCCCATATCAGGTAGGGTTATATGGAGGAGAATCTGGCTTCCCTCCCTACCAGAAAATTCTTGTAGTTTTCTCCAAAACATCTTGGTATCAAGGTTAGTATATATTTATGCTAAATCAGACAAGATTTTGTGGGCTCCATTTAAAGAAGGAAATTATACGGTCAGCCAAGGTTGTAAGGCATTAAATCAAGACTCAAGGCATCTTACACCACAAAGGGCTTTTTCTTTTTGTTGGAACAATAAAATCCTCCCTAAGGTAGGAAGTTTTGTGTGGTTAGCTCTAAGGAAATGCATTTTAACCAGTAATCACTTAACAATGCTAAGAATTGTGGATCCCTTCATGTACCTTTTGTGCTCTGAGGAACTTGAACATGTTGATCATTTATTTTTTACTTGTAGGGTTGCTCAACAATGTTGGGGATCCATTCTAAATAAGTTCAACTTGAACATGGCACTCCCAAATTCACTTTGGGATCTTTTTCAATCTTGGCCACTACTTTATAAATCCTCCTTTTTTTCTTGTATTTGGAGAGTAGTTCTAGTGACTATTATATGGAATTTATGGTGGGAAAGGAATCTAAGAATCTTCAGGAAAGTATCCAATCTGTAGAGTCAGTTATCACAAAGATTGAAAATGCAATCTCTAAAATTGTTAATTCCAACATTAGAGAATTGAAGGACATTAGTTCTTCCTTTACTAATTGGGATAATTCTATTCTACAGAACTAGAAGCAGATAAAGTTTACCTTCCCAGGTAGTTTGTTGTAAGAAAATTAGGTGAAAGCTGATAGAAGTCAGGTAAAATGGACAATGCCCAAAGAAGTATTTATAAAATTAAATTTTGATGGCTCCTCGAAGGGCAGTCCAGGAGAGTATGGGGTGGGGATCTGTTTTCATGATCATCATGGTAATATTTTAAATGTGAGATCCAAATATCTTCATAGAGGAACTAACAATGTAGCAGAAGCCAATGCTTTGTTATTAGGTCTAGAAATGGCCATAGAAATGGGTATTGGAAACCTTCATATTGAAGGTGATTCTTTGTTGATTGTCAATGTGCTCAAAACAAAAAGTATTCATAGTTGGAATATCAAATACATACTCAAAAAAGTTTGGGTTCTTCTCCAAAAATTTTACAATTTTATTCTATCTCACACACTTAGAGAAGGTAATAATTTGGAAGATTCCTTAGCTACCATGGGTAGCACGAGGCAGGAAATAAATGTTTCATCTGATTTATTGCTGCTCAATAATTATCCAAATATATTGCATTGGATCGAGCATGATGCTTGTCACCTCAAGCAAGCAACTCAGCGTACCCAACATTTTTTGTTGAAATAAAAAGGTTGGAATATGATAGGGGTATGATAATGTCTTGAAAGCTCGCTGCTATAAATGGATTTTTTGTCATGATTAAATGTCGGCTCATATCCATTTTTGCTTACATATATAAGTAGTTACTCTGATTAGAAAACTGTTCTCGTATTGTTACTTAGAGGACATCATCAGGTGATCCAATATTTTGTGTGTGATATCCAAGGACTTGATGGAACAAGCTACACATTTAGTAGTTTAATTGCCACTGACCTATCCCTTGGAGTTTGCATACTGAATGTTTAGCGTATGGTTTGATGGCATCTTTTAGGTGTCATCCGGGCTTGTATGTTGGTACTCCTTATTAAATTCCATAGGATGAGTTGCTCTCTTCATACGAATGGAAGCATTTAAGGTTTCAGTGCATTAAATTCAAAATTCATGCGAAGCATTTGCATCTAGCTCTTGCCTTTTGCGTGATGGATTTTTGTGGCTTTAAATTTGGTATTTTATGTGCTTTTTGGTAAGTTCTACAAGTAGTCTCTCTGTGAAGCTTAAATATTCAAGTGGCAAGAAAATTTTAAGTGGCAAGGTAAAAGCTGAGTGGTAAGTATGGCATTTCGGCCCTGGAATTTCTGCATAAATTGTCCCATCCAAGCTTGGGAGAGGTCGTTCGAAGAGAATCTCTCCCAAGTAGAATTAAATTTGATTTTAAAAACATGTAGCATGTGGGAGGAGGATGCAATTCGCTCTGTGGTTGGTGAGGACATCATTTGTTTGAGAGCCCACCTGGCCTTATTCCCATCTCAAGTGCTATCGAATTTTCTATCAAATTGTATGGATTTGTTGTAATATCTTAGGGATTTAGAGAAAATTGTAGTAAAACTTGTAAACCCTCAATTCAGTGATAAAGTTGACCTGTTGTATCTTGTCCAAAAGTATAGCCTATTTTATGGGGAGGGCTATGTTGGTGGCCATTTTCTACGTGAATATATTAAAGGGAAAGTAGGATTTAAAGAAATCTTCGAAGCAATTCGGCTAGGGCTTCAATTAGCAATGATTATGTCTTGTTGTCAGCATTATCCAAAAATGAGAAAAGGATTTATGGATCCCTGGAGGCTAAAGTTAAGGAGATATTCTATGCAGTTTCCTTTCTCAGGGAATTTATACCTAAACCACCATTTTATCGGCCTTCTGTGGGGAAGTAGAAAATAAAGTTGATTCAGTTACCCTGGTGCACAGAGAAGACCAAGAAGTAGCAACCACTCCATGTGCCACCTCTATGCATCAGGGTTCCATGGCAGCGAATCACTTGGAAACAGAGGCTCAAGGTAGAGATGAAGTCTCATTAGTCAGGCTTGATGTGTCTGCACATGATTTAGTCCCTCCATTCATTCTTGAGAAGCAATTCATGGGGAATGAGGTATAGGATCAATCATCATCTTGTGTGGATCGTATGGAGGAATATTTGGGAAGCAAAAAGCAAAGGTTAATTTTTTTATATTTTTGCATCATTTTATAATTTCCTATTTGGAAATGTCTCAGATTGTTCTTCACTTCGATTTTCCTAGCAGGGGTAAGGTGATGACACTGTAGCTAGGTTTAAATTTTGAATTATTTTCCCACATGTGGGATAATTTTGTCATCGAATTGATGTATTATTCCTTTTTGTATTTCTTAGGCTATAACCAGAGGTTTTCTTCTTGGTTCTTTCCTATCGGTATGCCCTTTGAACCATGATTTTTTAAATATTTAATATTAATATAACAATGGCATGACCACTTTTGTTTAAAAAAAAAAAATTTCCCAATCAAGAGCATTCAAAGACTAAAACCATAAATCAATACAAAACATTCGCAAACCAAAACTGAAGATCAATTACCAATTCCCCAAACTAACTTAACTCAACCTAGACCAACTAGGATGTGAGTATGTGTATGCTCAATTAGGCTCATTAAGGGTTACCAAATTAGTTTCTTCTCCTAAGTGATACTACCCTTCTCTTCGAGAGGTATGAATTTGTTCATGCATCCATCTAAGTACATCACAACAGTAGTTATCTGATTGCAATATATTCATATGCATCATATATTTTATCAGCAAAATATTTTAATCATATTGAATTGCACATTCATTCACCATATTATACATCAAGATTCATATACAAAACATAATTATGTATTAAAGAATTTTAACTCAACAAGGTAATAGTAAATAGTTAATAACACAATGGGGTGTAACAATAATGAATGCCCCCATAGGATTATCCACATTTCATTATAAAGTGTACCCCATAAATAAGTAGAATGTAGTAATGCCAAATTTATTGTATGCTCTAAAATAACCCATTTATATGTTGTAATAGGAAATTTATATTTCTTTTCATGTGTAACCTCAACATCAAGTGTTTTATGGTGAACAAGACTAACCTTTTAGTAAATAATATAAGAATTCTCATCATTTTCTTTTATATTATTAGCCTCATCAAGTGATGAATCTATGTGCTCGTGAGTATGCTCAATTTTTATCTTCCCTTAAATTTATATATAAATTTAATGCATCTATCAATAGAGTGTCCATGCATATAGTGATTCAAGTAAAAGTACCTACTTTTGTAGGTTGAAGGCTATATTTTTCCATTAATTTTACAAGAGGAAAGAAAATAAGATTGTGTCTCAAAACTTTGCCTAATACCATATGTGGAGGGTCCATCAATGCAGTGAATTCTCCAAGTTTCTTTAGTTTGGAAATTTCATTATGATCACCATGATTATCATTAGGTACAACCTCTTGGTCTCCATTTCTTTAATATTACAATGATGTTAAATTATGGAAAAGGGGGGAGGTGCTATAAATACATTGATATAAAAGAGAATTTTCTAATAAAGAATACTCACATTTATATACACTAGAACATATATTTGAAAATTAATAATATACCTTAGAATAAGCTTATCCTTTGATGAGGGGAAGTAAAACATAAATAAATATATATTAAAGCTTAACATCTCATAACTTAGATATCCAAATAGAATCAAAACTTAAATATCATGATATTATCCCACATTGATTTTTATTCTTATTTCTTATATTACATTAATTATGTGAGATTTTGTAGGCTCATTATTGTAATGAAGATGCTTCAAAAAAAATTGAGGCACAATTGTGTGTCCCACTAGTAGGCCATGTGTTGATTTACGAAAATATCTCACTATTGAGACACAAATAAAAATAGGTTAATTTCACTATAGATGATATTTTTATGTGCATATGTATGTCCCTCAAAATCATATGTGACAACTTATCTCAAGCCACATGCACCAATTTTGTTAGTTCAAATTTAAAACTTCAATTGTAAAAATAATTACACATCACATTACAAAATTTACATCATGGATGACATAAAATATAAATATATCATTAATTAAGATGCCATTAGATAATGAATACATTTTAATAAATGGTTTTATAAAGCTATTGCTTTATTGCACAACCAGCTTTAATTACTTACTCAACCAACTAACTTTAATGTATTTACTATCCTAACATTATTTACTAACATATACTATAATATATATGATGAAATATTTCAAGAATTTCCCCTTATTACATCACTCCAAACAAAGGTAGGAACATGGGTACCAAACATTACCTAATGATCTTGAGGAAAATAATATATTAATCTATTGGAAAAATGCATGTTATCAAAAATAATGAACCACCACTGATCAGGACACACACAATATTCATCATCAAAGATATTTTGATGGGGAAACACATGCTATAAACAATAATGAACTTACTAAAAACATAGCTAGGGGCCACAGACAAGCCACAATACTCTTTATGTGATTATGGATAAGCATAATTTCCATAAATATAAAAAATTCCCTCTTGATCAAAAAATAAGAAAAAAAATTTATGTCTCCCAAACAATGTACTATCTCTAAGTAAGAGCTAACTCAAGTTAGGAATGTGTTTCCATACTCTTGGTCCTTTAACCTCATCCTTTACCTTATTATAGTTTATTAATTGATTGTGCCATGAGAATCTATAAAGTCCAATCAATGAAATTATGCATGAAAAATCTCCAAAAGAATAAGAATTAAATGTAGTCATGTTTAAATATGAAAAGTAATATTTACCAATTTCAACCAATAATAAAATCTTATAATAAATTTAGAAATGGATATAATTATACTTTTTTTTAATAGTGACCTCCAAATTAAATTCAACATATTGAAACTTAAATCTTACTACCTAGAGTGCATGGACATATATGTAAATTTCCTATGTTGTATAAAAGTTTAAAGATTTTCTTTTGTGTATAATATTTAAACTCAAAATATGTTTTATGTACATCAGCTATAGAAAAAATATCTATTATGGACTGCTCATCACTAAATAGAACTTAGTACATCTAGTCTTCTCATATTCTTTAATAATTATCAGCCTCAACTATTTTATCTATGGTTTATTTACGATATCTAACTTTTCCTTTTATTAAACAAGTTTAGATATTGTAGGATATTATTTTTATCCTTGTACATATTTATGAGCCTCAACTACTCGATCCAACCTAGGTTTGTACACTAAGTATCCTTGTTTGTTAATTTTTAGTTAAAATTTGATAAATTTATCTTATCTTTGATTGATATTTAAAATTTCTATGGATCACTCTTTGTAATATTTCATGATGGATCCAAAAAAATTGACTCAAGATGATACTCCTTTGTATGATATCCACAAGTTGTCTCTAATAGTTGTAGGCTTCTAGAACCCTAAAAATATTCACACATAAGCCCCAAGGGATACCAACAAAGAGAGGGAGGGTTGTAACTTATTGCATAATGAAAAAAAGCATGGTTATAATGTTTTCCCATCCTATAGCCAACTCACAAACCACCTATTACATTCTTAAAAAACTATTTATTATTTCCATGTGGATATTTGTACCCTTTCCAAGTACCTTGCTCAGAAATCTAGTGAAACATGGGGAGACCTCTCAAAGTGTGAACTTTGATAGTTAAAGGTCAACCTCCAAAGTGGGATGGTTCTCTTGGTACTCGCCTAATTTAACCTATGCTACTACTTGTTGAGGAAAAGATTGAAGAATAATGTAAAATTAAAAATAGATACTAATGGGTGATGCACCAATGTTCTTTGAGACCTATGGCACTATTTTTACACATAAATTCCAAACTAATCAGCTAATTTTTACACAACTCAAGTGTTTCACATGATCATACATTAGTACTTCATAAGAAATTTGGATTTTTTACAACTTAGAAGGAAAACTAGGTATAATTTCATAAATAAATAATGTTAGCATCAATAACATAACTGAGGACATATATAAGACATGTATTTTCTACCTAAAGGAGTTGTAATGAGGCACATATTTGAGGATTTATACATAAAATTGTAGAAATGTGCATCAATCCTTTATGTGCACATAATAAAACAGTTATTAAGAAGGAAAAATCAATAAATTTTATTGATAAAATGGTGTTCTTACAGTTGCACACAAGCCTGATAAATTAATTTCCATGAGTTACAATGTAGTGCCCCTCATATTATTCTCTATAGACTAACAATGGATTTACTTTAGGATGAGACATTATGATACTTTGTTTGATATTGGACTTACTGCTACAATGATATTTTGATGATACTTTGGTGATACTTATATTACTTGAGTTTATGCACATGTTATGACTGTTATATGGTTTATTTGATTATGTGGATTAATTCCATCGTGAGAATTATGTGGTTATCTCATCATGATTATTATGTGATTATCTGGTGATTATTTTTATCCTGTTTGTTATGTAACTAATCGTTATGAGTTGATGTGGTTACTTGTTTGATGTGTTTGGGTGAAAGGGACAGTGTCGCATTACTCACTTGTGAGTACCCTGCTACACTATGATTTCCTTTCATGATGTGCCTAATTGTATGATTATATATATATGGATGACTTGTTGGTGTTTTTTCTAGCTAAGCTTTGAAACTCTCTAAGACATAGCCAACCTCTATGTTTAAGATTTCTCAAAGTTAGTGCCCAACTGACAAGATTTAGTCAAATACTGACATCTCCTACACTTTTGGCTCTATAGGACCAAGGTGGGTAAACCTATACAATGCCTAAAAAACTTAATTCAATTATACAAAGACATTTCTTTTTATAGAAGATAATTCCCACTGAAAATACACTAAGGGAAGCATTGACAACCTCAAATTTGGCTACATTATCAGTAACTCAACACTCACTCAGCAATTGGGAGCAAGACTCAACACCAAACCACAAGGATTTAAAATGATTTTTATATTTAAGCTTGTTTCCGAGATGCATGAAACTGAATAATAGATCAGTTCCAATTTTGGGCCATGGAGTAAAACACATACATAAAACTCATCAGCAAATGACATTCAACTAGTGGATTTAAAATTGTTAATTCCTTGCATCAACTATTAGTGTCTTACACCAACAATCCCAATCCTATTATCAATCAAACTCTTCTTATCAAATCCAACCTGCACACTTGAAATCACTGTTATCTGCTCAAAGTATTTAACCATTGCTTTGAAATGAACCCATAGACAAATAAAACAATCTCATGAAATTTGAGATGACAAACTCAAAATACTTGGTATTATTAAATTCATATGATTTAACTCTACAAGTATGGAGACAATCTGAATATATTCATGAATGTGCAAACACTTTGAAGACATTCATGATATACTAGCACAAACTAGTTGATATTTGCTCATAAAATCAACTATTACAGCTTATAGACTCAAGTTATGATTCAGAATTAAACATTTCTCTATCTACCTAGTCCCATACAAAGTTTTTTCACAAAACTCAATCTCAGAACCCATTACAATAAGAGAAAAAGAGAAGAAATAGAATGAAAAGAATCTCTCCTCTCTCATCCAACAAACTTTTCCTCCAATTCTGCCTTTGCATTCACCTTGCCCAGTAACAAAAAATTTCTCCATGTGGAGAATCTCACTTCATTTTACCCTACTGTTGAGAAAATAATTCCTCCACTTGCCCGTGAAAATCTTCACATTCCTCTCCATACCTTGCTGTATTTTATAATTTCACTCCATTTATGCCTAAAAGTGAATAATAAAACCACTTCACCCATAGTGAATATTTAATTCAGTCCTCCAGCAAAACCAAAAAATTACCCCTACTTCTATCTATTTTCGCTTTACACTTTAAAATATTTTTCCATTTAAAACTTGGTGAAAGCTTTAAATTGTGCTTTATTCTCTTTTACCTCTTATTCAATATATTTTATCACTCTTTTAAATGCTTGTTGGCAATAATCTTGAACCATTTATTCGGCACTTTAAATTTGTAAAAACTTCACCTTTTGATTTAAAAAAGAATGAAGTCATTTATCGTGCGGAATTTGAAGGCTTGGGTGCAAAATCTAGAGAGGTTACAGTCGAGATAGGTTTGGGTGCCTCTCAAGGCAAGAGGAGACTATGTGTGTAGAAATAGCACACAACGACTGATGCTAGGCAATGAAAGAGGGCCTTTGGAGGCTGGTTCAAGGGATTTGTCTACAACAGTAGGGACAAGATAAGGCAAAAATAAAGGCAAGGGTGGGGCTCACAAATCTTGGGTGAGTGATTAAACTTGTTCAAGCCCTCATTTTATTTCTACAGTTAACCCATGCATAGTGGGGTGTATCATTTCCATTTAAACTTGCATATTAACACCTTTTCAACACTGGTAAACAACAAATTTAATATGGGGAGGTTTTTTAGCCTTAAAACAAATTATCAAAACAGTTACACAGCCAATATTTTATCAGTGGGGAAATATTTTCATAGTAAATTGGAGGCATATGGGTGGAAAAAATGGATAACAATGCAGGCATGTTGATTCCTTATGGCATGCCCTGCAACCAGGAAAGCCCCACAAAATACTCTTTCATTACTACAAGATATTTAGAATCTCTATTGTTGCAATATAAAAAATAGAACCAAACTCAAGCAAAGGATATTAACACAGGAATAAACCTAACCTTAGTCAATGCCAAACAATATAAGAGGATATTGCAACACAGACAAGTTAAAATAACAAGGAAGTTAAAATGGTTGGGAAGCAAAACATTTGTAGCAATGCTTCAGAAAGTAACCTTCAATGCTCAAACTGCATCAGTTGAGGGATTACAACAGTGCAATGCAATAGACCAGGGTGAGTTTAAAAGTAAGTTAAATTTCTTGGGAACAAAGAAAGAAAAACAAATAGATGCAATAGCAAGATTGGAGGACGAATTAGGGCAGCAGGAGTCCAAGGAGCACTCTGAGTTCATCTTAAAAGGGGGAGAGGATAGTTAGGATAGTCAAGAGCTATACAGCCCCATGTCAACCCGTTTAACATGGTCTTCTAAGCTGTATGTTAAGGAACTATTGGATTTGAAAGGGAGGTTGGTCATACTTTAAGATAGGGCACAGGTGAAGGATAACAAGTTTCAATTACTCTCAGAAGCAAACCAACAGCTGGTGCAAAAAATAAGTTTTTTAAGGACCAAATAAATAACCTACAACACATCATGGATGCAGGGCAGTGAGATGTATTGGCTCTAAAATATGAATTAATTCAAATCAAATCCAAAGACAAAGCTCAAATAGGGGAAAAACAAGATTTACAACACTCCACTGAGTTTCAATCAATTTCAACAAGCATGGAGACTAAGGAAAAGGCATAAATGGGAAATTTAGAAGGGGCCAAATCATGGGAACAAATGAAAAAGGGGTCAATAAAGATTCAAACAAAGGATACAAGGAAACAAATCAAGTTACAAATGTGGGAAGAAAAAGAAAAGCAGGGTAGAACAACGAACATAATAGTGAAAGGGTTGAAAGAACATGGTGAGGGTGAATTCACTAGTAGGATGGTAAGGGAATTTCTTTTGGACAAGCTTCAGTGGGGGGGACACATCCTCCAAGCAAACAAAATTGGAAAAACAAATAGAGGAGAAAAGAGCAGAAATATAAGGGTAACCTTGAAGTGTGTAGAAGATAGGAATGAAGTCTTAAGAAGCAAAAGGTCCCTCCAAGGCACACCATTTTATATAGATGAGGATCTAAATCCATTGCATCTAGAGGAAAAAAGGAAAGAGTGGGATAAATTTATAGCAGCAAGAAAGGCAGGGAATAATGCTTGGTTGTATAGAGGGAAAGCACAATTCAGGGACAACATAAATCATAATAAATAGGAAAGCGGGGGCCCCCAAGATCTCCTCTCAATGGTAAGCTGGAACTGTAGAGGCTACCCTTGGAGGAGGGGGCCTGGGTTGGGGCCTATAGCAGAAGGAAAAGATATTATTGCTCTCATGGAAACACATGAGCGTGAAGGTTGCAGGATACTTGAATTCGAAGGTTATAACAAGATATCAGTTTGGAATGAGTTAACGAAAAGTGGTAAGGGGCATGGTGGGGTGACAATCCTGGTTAGGAAAGAATGTGAAAGAATCATGTAAATAGTAATAAAAGACCCAAATAATCAATACATATGGGTGAAACTGGCATATGGGGAGTCTAGAATTTGGATCGTAGCATGTTATTTTGCCCCCTGTGGCTCTAAAATATACAAGAAAAGGAGCCTAGATAGAGAAGACCCTTATGAAGCTCTAAAAATAGACATAACAAAGTATTCTGCCATAGGAAAGATTATTTTACTTGGGGAGTTTAATGAAAGAACAAAAAATATCCAAGCTTTATGTTTTAGTAAGGAAGAGGGGCAAAATAGTAATCCATTGTGGTTAGAGGAAGAAGAAAATTAGAGGTGGAAAAGGGTATCTCAAGACTCAAAAGATGGTGTTTCATCTTTCGATGCAATTTTTTTGGGGTTTTGGTGCCTTCATAATCTAATCATATGTAACGGCATAGATAATTTTCCGAGGTCAGGGGCCTTCACATGTCATACTTATAATGGGAAAAGTGTGGTGGACTATGTCATTGGTTCACAAAGTATTATGCCAAGGATAATTGAGGTGGAAATAGGGTGCTGCCCAATATAATTGAAAGTTGATCATAGCCCTATTTACATAAAACTTGGAATGGAAAAAGATGTCCAATAGATAACTAGTGTGCAACCATGCAAAATAAGGGACCTTTGAGATAAAACTCTCCTAACCTACGAGAATCAAGACATATTTAGAAAAATTCTTGAAAAATAGTTAAAGGAAATAAAAACACTGGCAGCCCCAACAGAAACCAAAAAATTATAAATAGTAGACAACTGCTGGAAATCATCCACAAGGCTCTCACAACTTGCAAAAGAGCTAAGGGTAGAAGAGATACCAAAAGTAGTTTTACAACAAATCCATGGTATGACAAAGAGTGTAAGGCAGCCAAAAAGGTTCTAAATTTTTTTGGAAATGAACATGCAAATAAAAAACTATATGAGAGATTAGTAAGAGAAAAAAAAGAGGAATTCATGATAATAATAAGGAGAGAACTAATTTCTCTTGGAAGGAACAACTCGAAGGGTTTCTAGAGAGAATTGCAATAGGCTAGAGGTAACAATGAGAATAACATCACGAACATTTAATGGTTAGAATACACATAAAAATTGTATGAAAGAGACCAAGATAAAACCTTACCTTTCGCAATTAACACTAGTGATAAACTTTTCACCACAGGATATCAAGGTTGGTATTAAAGCTTTGGTGGTGGGGAATTCTTAGGACATCGATGGGTTACAGGCTGAATATTTGAAATGGGGTTTAGAGCTCCTGGCATCACATATCAAGAATATTTAAAACAAGGTCATTCCACATGGTTTTCCAACAAAATGGACGATGAGTGTTGTTATCCCTCTCCACAAGAGTGGTGATTTCAACAACCCGTCAAACTACCACACCATAATGATTAATCCTCTTTTTGGGAAGCTCTTTGGGAGCATGGTGGAATGCAGAATCGGTTGTTGGGATGAGAAGGAAGGTAAAAGGGTGAAAGGGAAAGTAGGTTTCAGACCAAAGCATTTTACAATTGACCATTGCATCACTCTCAGACACATGGTTGAAATTTTTTGGGATAAACAAGGTAATGAGTTTTTTTTCTATTTTGTTGACTTCAAAAAGGCTTTTGATGCAGTCCCTAGAAGAAAACTTTGGGACAGAATGGAACAACTTGGAGTTCCAGAAAAGTATAGGGTTGCTGCCCATAGACTTTATGTTCAGGTCCACGATAAAATTAGTACAAAGGAGGGTCTTTCAGAGTGCTTTGGAAGTGACATTGGGGTCAAGCAGGGTTGCCCTTTGTCTCCCACTTTGTTTGGGCTATACATAGACAAGTTAGAAGAGTGGTTAGACAATCAGGGAGGCAATGGTGTGTTATTGGCCACTTATGTAGTAAAGTTGTTGCTTTATGTGGATGACCTTACCTTAATGGAAAATTCAGAAAATAGTCTTCAAGAACATCTAAAAGCTCTGGAGCTATTTTGCAAGGATGTAGGGATGCAAGTGAACATCAACAAAACCAAGGTCATGATATTTATGTGAAAAGAGCTAAGAAGTAATTAGATTTTGAGTTTGAGGGAAACTTCTTGGAGGTGGTAAATAAATACAAATATTTGGGTCTCAATTTTTGCAACACTCTTAGTTGGGAGACTTGTAGGGAAAAAAGAACTCAAGGAGGTTGGAAAGCTCTCTACTTGCTCCAAAACAGATGTAGATCAGTTGAGCTATGGGATTGAAAACAAAGAATAAATTATTTATGCTTCTTGTTACTCCTGTGGTCTTATATGGCTATGAAGTATGGGGCTACAACACATCAGCATTAAAATGGAGGTAGATAGAAAGATTAAAAAAGAACCTAATCACAAGCAATTTAAAGATAAAAAGTGCAGTTCCATATGAGATTGTTTTAGCTGAGGTGGGAACTTTTCCAATGGAAATGGTAGCATTAATTTGTTTATTAGGCTATTTGAAGAGAATTGAGAATATGGGGGAACAACGATGGCCCAAAATTATGGTGGAATAAAACTTAATTAGAAGGAAGAACACGTGGATGAAGAAAAATGTCAAGTGGATAGGAAAATGGGGGATAAGCATGCAAGAGTGTCCAAGCATAAATGTAGAAATTAAAAGGTATGTAAAAGAGAAGGTCAAGGATATCATGTGGTCAAAACAAATTGGTCAAAAAAGAGAGCACTATGTTTTTCATTTTAACCCCACTTGTGATCACGGGAAAAAATATTATGTGGGTGCAGATATAAAGTGGAAGGCTAAAATATTGATAGCCTAGTTAAGAACTAGTTCCCACCATTTGAGGTGTGAAACGGGAAGATGGAGAATACCCAAGGAGGCATGGGAAGATAGGATTTTTTGTTTCTTCTCTTCGAGTTTAGTAGAAATCGAGTGGCACTACGTCATGCAGTGTAAGGCTTATGAGGACATCGGGTGCAATTACTCGGATTTGTTTAAAGTCAAATTGTTAGAGGCCTTGTTTGAAGAGGAGAATATTGTTCTAACAAGTTACCTAATCAAAATATACAGTAGAATAAATAAAATCAGCAAAGAGTTAGAGGGCTACAAGGAGTAGTTGGTGGGGTCGGTGATCGCTCTATTTGTTGCAAAAAGTATTTTTTGTTCTATTTCCTGGGTCCCATAGACTATCTAGTCTCATGGACGTAATTAAAAGAATTCACTCATTCATTCAATGAACCATCGGGCCCCTGTGGTTATTCTAATAAAACAATACCCATCCATTTTGGATGTTCTCACGGGCCCACCAAGGCATCTCGCACACCTCGCGGCCATTTGTGATGGTGTCACCTTCATAGTGCGAGGTCAACGAGATTTCACCACGTGGCCCCTCTTTGATCCATCGTTGATCTCTTTTGTTTGTGCCCTAACTTATGTGTTTTCACATTTCACAGCTTCCTGGCTATAGCGGAAGGTTGATTGTTTCTTGGTGTAGCACCGATACACTTCTCTAAATAGCACATTGGCCTCCATTTGAAACTCCTTTAGTAGACTTGATGGATGTCCATAACCAGTTCTAAAGATCCCAGGCACTGTGCCAATTGCATTTTCTTGGAAGTTACTAAGGACATTTCAATAGTCTTATTTAATTGTGTGTGGCCCAAACCATGGCAATCCACATATATTTCCTTGCAACCAATACAAAGGGTGCTCCACAATTCATCTCCCTCACACATGGTGGAAATGTCTTCCTCCATGTCATCGCTAGAATTCACTTATCCATTGTGCTATGATGGTTGCACTGCCATCCATTTGTTTTGATTATTATTCCTTTACCCTTATGCAAGCAACACAAGGATGATGTTGTCAGAGGGGTGAAAACTAGCTTGATCTATGTGAGTTGCATTTGCTTTAGAATTTTTGTGGACTTTTCAACGGTCGATTATTTCCTTTATGCATGATGGTGCCTCCCTATATTTCTCTACTCCAAAATGTGTCATTACAATCATTATGTTCTCTATATATCCCTCCTTTGATGGTGCCCAACTACATTTGCTTAAAAGTTTCTAAAACAGTTTCACTCAATCTTCCATGTGCTCGAGCCTCTTCATCTGATATGTGGGATTTTTGGATCCCTCCATATGGACTTGACAAAAGCCTTCCCTCACATGTTCACAAAAAGCCATAATAATGTTTTCATACCTCCATTTCCTTTGATGTTGCATTGAAAGTTTCTAAGACATCTAATTTGGACGTATTCTACAATCATAACAATTTTGATACATTTTCAATTGCAAGCATAGACTGCCCATTGATCATAGAAAATGTACACCATACTTTTCCCAGGTATCAAAACTAAGTTGTCTCTTGCAGCTGATTCTCAAGGATTTGCAATGTCAAATCAATTACTTTTAGCTTTGGATGATTTTTATTCTATATTGATTTTAATGAATGTGTATCCCCTTCTTCAAGCATTCCCCTCACCTCCAAGATGCTTTGATCCCATTCTGAACATGTTCCATGGTTGTTTTATCTTCACAAATTCATGTAACCTTTGCAATGAAAATTGTCCCCATTGTCAAGAAACTCAAACAATATCAATTAGAGAAAATATTTTATTTTTCATCATCATGTGGCTATTTAAACAACCTAGAAAGATTAAATAGTATTATGACTTTATACCATGATACCCCGAGTGCATTACCACCTCCTATCCAATGCTATGCCACTGTCTAATTATGTTTGCCATTGATACCTCTGAGACAAAGTCATACCCAATCAATATCATCATCCATTTGATGCCACAATTGTCATGAATATAAACATAAGATCTTCATGCAATTTCCATGTTCAAAATAATGCATTTGATGTGATTTCCTCAATACAACAGTCACAATTTAATCGCAAGAACATTTCTATTGTAACCAATTCACAATCTTGACCTGGCCAGTGGACCCTTGCAACAATATTGTAATCTTCCCAATGCTGCTCTTGATGATGATGTTCTTCTTTTTCTTAGGACAAGTTTGGTTCTTTATTCAATTGTTCACTTTCCTCATCAACCTCATTGATTTTTCTTATAACTCCCATATCTTCACCCATTTGATGCAGCGTTCTTACCTACTGAGTATTCCCCATCAATTCAAAACTTAACTTGATCTTCTTTTGGGACAGAGCTATGACTTCTTATTCTTGAAATCGAAATATTCATTTGGTTGTCACATACAAGCCATAACTCCCATTGATTATTTTCCACATAGACTTTCACAGAGCCACTCTTTTGCCTCTATGTCGTACCCATGGTAGCTAAGGTGAAACACTATCTTCAACAAATAAATGAAAGAAGATTTTGGTAATGAGAAATGACAATCTACTATTGAAACAATGCTCTGTAATTCATGTCTTTCACAACTAGAATGTCCTCCAACAAGAGCATGTTGGGTCCCCATGTGGACTTGGTGAAAAAAAAAATCATTTTCAAACAACTTTTATGCTCAACTGACTCAACACTAATTTTTGAATGCATTTGGAGTGAAAAGATGAACTGGGTTTCCATTAAAACTTGCTTTCAGACACTTTTGCACAGTAGTCAAAACTGGCCAAGTTGGCTCTAGAATCGGCTTGGGAAACAGGTCAAACGACCTCCTGGAGTTACAAAAACTTGTAAGCATGTAGAAATTTGACATGAGAATGTAGTGCAAGAAGCAACTCAGAGAAAAAAATCACAAGGTGAAAGTTATTAACTGGAAAAGTTGCCTACTTGGTCTTTTTGCAACACGGCCTATTTTGAACCAATTAAAACTCACCCAGTCACCACATTGGAAAAATATGAAATCAACTCCTGGCGGGCCGCCACTGGACATAGTAGTTCACTTTGGTTCACCGAGCATGTGTGAAAAATAATTTACTTGGATCATCAATCTTTGAAAGATATTAGGTGTTAAAGTTGACCACCTCGAAAGGTTTTTGAAAAAACAGGTGCAAAATTGAAGAAATTGCATTTGGTTTTGACCTGCTAAAAATAGAAAATCAGCTCATAAGTCTCTGAAAACTAACATGTGATCTCATCTTGGTGTGGATAATGTAGAACAACATTATTTTTGATATGGAAATCATTTGGTTGCAAAATGCAGGCTCAAGTGGGAGGCTACTTTGCAAAACTGAAAGTTTGCAAATAGTAGAACAGTGCCAAAACCCTCTAGCTTCACCTTTTGAAACCCTAACAAAACTCATTGTGGGAAGCTAAAATTTTACATGCATAATCAAATAGGACACATGAGTGGTCCAATGAAATGGTTTTTACATGAAAATCAATAGGATCCAAAATATGACCCTCCAAAGTAGGTCACTCAGGCATATTTCTCAAGTGTACTTTTGAAAGTGTAGAGGCAAAATTTTGAAATGGGCACTTCAAATTTTGCAAAATTTGAAAGTGCCATTAGTGGCTCCGACTAGGGATGTATGCCCCCTATGGGCATAGCAAGATTCCAAATCTTTGGGGAGTAGACCAAATACTGAGTCTATCAGGTGTCCTAAAATTGCTCCTTTATTCATTCTTCTTTTTCAATTTCATCTGGTGACCCCGAGCCACCAAATGAAAAATGGTAGTCAACATTTACCTCTATCAAACACAATTATGTGAAAATAGTTGATCTCCCTCAACCCATTCTTTCCTTTTTCAAACCATAACAACATTGGTGACTACACCTCTGCAAACACAAGTATCAAGCAGCCTTTGTGCAGGTAGAAACTTGCTCTCTGCTCACCTTTGTCATCAAGTGGCAACCAAATCAAATGGGTCACATCACTGTCACTATCTTCCTTCTCAAATTTAGTATCAAGTGACATGATTTGAAGATAATGATCAAGACCATATGAAAGCATAGTCTGATCACAACCATTTTCCTAATTAAACATGTTAGTACCTCCTAATAGAAAATCATTCACAACATCATCAACATGTTCATAACCATTATGCATCCGAAATTCAAGCACACTTTCAAAATGTTGATTATCATGTGGAAACAACTAATAAAATTCATAATTCTCAAGTTGAAAACAAATTTCTTCAATATCTTGCACATCACCACATTTTATGAAGACTCCTTCCAGCTGACAAAAATAGCATTCACATTCTAATACATGGCTGGAACTCTTGAGCTCAATCTGATCATTAGTTTGCATGTAAAATTTTAAACCATCACAAGAACTTACCAAAAAATATGGCTCATCATGCAAACTATCTCCAAGTCTATGTAAAGAGATACACTCATCTATTAGCACACTTTGTAACTTTTCTTCATCATGCTAGTATTGAGAGTCATCAGAGATTTCTAACTCATCATCATCTGTAATCATATGTGTTAGTGTAATTAATATTTAATTGCACTTGCATAACTTTACTTAGGTTTTTCTTAGGTAATAATTAGTTTACTTAATTAATAAGTAAGCTTTATTTAGTTGAGCTATTTTTAGGTCAACATTAGGGTTGCATACTTTGTTTTTATAAAGCAAATCATCTCATTGTAATCATTGATTTCCTGAATAACATCAATTTGCACATTTCATGCAAAGCTTTGCTTTTATTTGATTTTCTCTTCTGTGGAAGGTGTTTAAGTTTGCATGTCTGATCTTGGTTTCTAAGATGGTATCAAAGCCTTGACATGCAGCCCCTTCTTAGTTTTTGGAGAAAATCCTAGCAGAGTTCGTTCATGGTTCCTCGAGGGTATCATGCCTTGAGTTAATTTATGCAACATCTTGGATCAAATTGGGCTTCACCATTGGATCCAAAGCATTGAAAAAGTCAAGATTGGCTCTTATTTTGCAGATTTTGGTCATCATTTGCCAGATCTGTGAGGGTTTCAAGTTTGGTGTTTTTTTGGAAGCTCTGGAGGTAGCCTATTTTTTGGAGCATCTTGGAGCAAAACGGACACTGCCATCACGTTCGCAACACCCCAAAACCCTAAGACCGCCCTTTGTTTTGTCAATTTTGGTGAAGTTGTTCTGGAAGGCAAAAAAAAATTGCTAGAGGTTGTACAGCCTCCCCAACACTCTCCCCAAGGCACAAAAATTGAAAAAAAAAATAACAAAGTGTGTTTTTCGGTTTTCAGGCCGACGCTCTCAGTTTGGAAGGCTCCCGCCACCCAACCACCACCTAGCAGCCATCACTCCACCGCCACCACCAGCCTCCACCAGTGGTCCGCCACCACTAATCAACACTTAGCCTCAGCTCCGCTGGCTCTACGCCCAGGCCTCAGGGGCTCCTTCAGGCACCGCCCTAGTCACATGGAGGACCGGGGGCCCTCTGCCAGCCCCTAGGGGATTTCGTACTCCCCACCATGGTCATATGGATGACCAAGGGCTCCGTCCCAGCCCCTAGTCCACCAGCCAGGGGCTTTTATTTTTAAGCCCCCTGGGCTGCCTGCAAGCCATATTGGCCATTTTGGAGCACCTTTCACTCAAATGGCCGTAACTTTTGCGTACGGAGTCATTTTTTCGCAAACAAGATATCGTTGGAAAGCTAGTTCCAAGCCCATTCTAATGGTATAGGTTATTTTTTCCTGATTATGCTCCAGTTTTATTTTATAGTTCCTTGAACTCAGATGTTGTTGTTTTCACTCTGGAGGGCATATCTTTTGACTCGATGATCCTTTTTTCGCCATTCTTGCGGCATTGGAAAGTTGGTTCAGTCCTCTACACAGATCTGAGGTCTTTTTATATTTTCTATTTACGAATATTTATGAATTTTCTCCTTTTGAAATCATTGGGTATTGTAATAAATGAACTAATATAAAGTTCCATCAGGGGGCTTTCTTACATAATAATTAGATTAGAGTGTGCATGCACTTTGATCTTCATCTTGTTTTGATGACAACTCGCATGGGTTGTAATCTAGTTTCTTAGTTTCTTTTGGCCATATTTTCTCTTAGCTTGACACATATCAGATTCACATCAGATCCATCTCAGTTTGAGGGCCACTAAATTTTTGGTTAATGTTCCTGAGTCTTTATGGTACTTGTTCCCATAGAAGATTTTTAGTCTTAGTTTGGAATTGGCATTGAGATTCACGGCTTCCAATTTCTGTCATCATCACTTCAACTATTATTGCTTTATGGATTCCAGGGTTGTTCCCATTTGGAGTTTTTCAAGTGTTCTGTGGCATCGAGTCTGTTGTTACATTATTATGATTCCGATATGGTTTCTTGTAAACAAAAGTATCTTTCCTTCCTTTCTAGATTGCGGTTCCAGTGTTACTCTACAGTGTTCTTCCAGTACTTCCTTGCAGGAGTTATCTCATTGTACAGGGGTTGTCCCACTAGGTTTTCCTTCTCTACCTCATTATTGCATTTGTACATGAGTACCTGATCAGGCCTTGTTGTTGGGACCCATTCATGCTTTCTTGCATTCATCTTAGTTTTAGGTGGATGCTTTTTTAGTCTCCCTAAGTTGCACTTATGGGGGGTGTTAGTGTAATTAATATTTAATTGCACTTGCATAACTTTACTTAGGTTTTGTTTAGGTAATAATTAGTTTACTTAATTAATAAGTAAGCTCTATTTAGTTGAGTTGTTTTTAGGTCAACATTAGGGTTGCATACTTTTCTTTTATAAAACAAATCATCTCATTGTAATCATTGATTTCCTGAATAATATCAATTTGCACATTTCATGCAAAGCTTTGCTTTTATCTGATTTTCTCTCATGTAGAAGGTGTTTAGGTTTGCATGTTTGATCTTTGTTTCTAATAATATGATCATCTTCTAAACATAACATATCATCATTTTCAATACCACAATCTTTCTCAACAATGAGCAATTATGGTTCAGAAGCATAATCTGATTTATGATTGAAATCAACTTCCTCATTCACATTCAAAGATTCATGACTAGGCTCCATCAAGTCATCAAACGAAGAATTGTTCAAATCCGAATTACAATCTTCAATATTTGATTCATCAGATATGCGATCTTCATGGTCATCTGTTGCTTCCAGCTTATCAGAACATATTTATGAGTTTACATCAGCATGCCCATTGTCATACACATCATACAATACATCATTACCATAAAATGGTTGCTTGTCTTCATCCACATAATTATCATACTGATTAGTCGGTTCATTATTTGAAAGAGAATAAAAAACACATGCATCATACCTTGCATCTTGAAGATCATCATCACTGTCAAATTCAATAGGGGCTGCATACAACAACTAAGAGTTATCCTCATGTGCATATTTTTGATATTATGTGGTCAACAAATCTGATTTTTTTTCACAACTCAATAGATCACTATTATGATCTATTCTCTCAACTACTTCCTCTTCTTGACCTTCACTTGAATTGGATGCACTATCAAATTAAAAATCGGGACATATCAAGGTATCATCATCTTCAAATTTTGATAACTCAATGGGTTGATCATAGAAAGGGCTTCCCCAACTATAAGAGATTGGATGACTAACAACCAAGTATCAAAAACATGGTCACAACCCATCATAGAGAATAGATTTTTCACTTGTTCATTCTTAATCACTTTTGGGTTGTCATAACAAGAATCCACATCCTTTTGCATTGCAGCATTACATTGGGTGTCTTCACTGAGCTTGTTACTTCCATCCTCTTAATGGTAGACATAAACATATTCTTTATCAAACTGAAAACCATCAATGGTTTCCTCATTGTAGCTGCTTGTAGCTTGTCTTTCAAACTGAAATTCATCACACACCTCTTCATTTGTAGCTGATACACTAATTTTCTCGAGAGTATTCTCTAAATCAGCATATTCCTTTGTCTCATTATGAAGACTTGTATCAAGACTACTCTCAACATATGTAGACTTGACATGATCAATAGTGTCATCACATTGCTGACTGCATATCTCTTCTTCAAAGAGTAAGTCCAATTGATATTTCTCTTCATCATGTTCTTCACTTGGAAGACTCGGCTACTGATTTGTAGTTGGGTATACTTCTTCTATAAGTTTCTCATTGACAACTTCCATATCATCCGACGATGCATTCTTCTCACATTTTACTTTCTCAAATATGCATTCATTTGAAGACCTTTGGTCATTCACATTCACATAGCTGCTGATTTCATCATCACATTTTCCCATAATTGAAGACAACAATCTCTGCACATATTAATTCCTTTGCTTCTCCAAATTATCCAAAACTGTGTAAGCCATTTGCATACTCAATATTTTGAAATCTTTTAACAATGCACTAGATCCCTCTTCAAAGGCTTCAAAGTAAATATGGATACAATCAAAGTACTAGGTCTGAAACATTTTGGGATTAGTGACAGGGCAACAACAAATCTATGATTGAAATCAACACTTGACTCTTCATTTTTATTTCTAATCTCCTTTAATATTTTGACAAGATCTAAAATCTCTCTTGCAAACTCTTTTCTATAAGAATTCACTAATTTATCCCATCAAGGAAATGACTTCTTAGGAAAGCTTAAATACCAATCTGGAGCTCTAGCTTCAAGAGATCTGACAAAAAATCTCATCCACATATCCTAATGTCCAAATGAATGTTTCTCCATGAAGCTGGAAAAGCTTTTGATATGTGCATCTCCTTCACACACATTGTATCCATTAAATCTAGGCATCTCCTTATAAACTTGAGATGGCATACTTTTAGTTTTGTAACCAACCCATGACAAATCTGACTGAGCATACAATGGATCAAATTAATTCACAAAAGGTGCATTAACTTGACAAGTAGACATAGTATGATTGTCTCTTGACTGAGCTTGTTGAAACATCCAGTTTCTTTCATCCATCTCTCTAAGTCCTCTTTCAAACACAACCTTCCATTTTGGGCTTATCTTAGACTTGTGAACTCTTGGATT
This sequence comes from Sequoiadendron giganteum, assembly GCA_007115665.2. Taxonomy (NCBI): domain Eukaryota; kingdom Viridiplantae; phylum Streptophyta; class Pinopsida; order Cupressales; family Cupressaceae; genus Sequoiadendron; species Sequoiadendron giganteum. The sequence continues at coordinate 144,739,519 of CM021108.1, forward strand.
CTCACACTTTGGGGTATGAAATGATTGAATATTATCAAACTTATGACACTTATTGACAAGTTGTCTCAAAGTGTCTATAGGTATGGCTATTTTCTCTTGGTGATCCATGGATATTACAAATCAAGGCTCAACTAATTGTGCATAATCACAAACACGACCAAATGATGGACAATATGAAAATCACTAACATAATGAAAACCTAGGATTGAATCATATAACAATGCAAATGGATGGAAACCCCTAAGATACACAAATTCACTCTAACCATCCAATAGACAAAATTCTTTGAATGGAACTGCAATTACATTAAATAGATCCAACAAATAGGAGTGTGCAAATTCAATATTACTATTATTTTCCCTTTGTTAGTGCTAATTCACTCAATAGGGAAGCAAAGTTTATTTCATAAGAAGTTCAAATATGTGAAGAATACCTGGGAATGTTGCAAATACTACAAATTGTTCTTTTTGATTGGAAATATTGTAGATCTGGAACTTTCTTCAAATCTTAAATAGGTTCTTCTGACAGAGTCACCACCTCTCTTCATAGAGGACTGAACTTCAAAAATTATGAAGTTCTTTCACATGTAAAATTATTTATGAGTTCCTTTCACCAGCAGAGCACCACAGATGAAATATTTTTCAGGTTCACTACAACACTTTCTTCCTCTAGGTTTGAAATCCTTCAATATTTGAACCAAATGCAAAATGGAAAATAATAATATGACTCTATGAATTATCGGTCTGCAACTGGAGATTCAAAGTTTTCCCTAGCAGAGTCACCATTTTGTTGGTGTTTTTTTCCAAATAAGCTTTGAAACTCTCTAATAGGTATGTTTAAGAATTCTCAAAGTTAGTAGCCAACTGAAAAGATTCAGTCAAAGATTGACATCTCCTACACTTTTGGCTCTAGAGGACAGGGGTGGGTAAACCTATACAATGCCTAGAAAACTTAATTCAATTATACACGGACATTGCTTTTAATAGCAGATAATTCCCAATGAAAATACACTAAGGGAAGTATTGACAACCTCAAATTTGGCTACATTCTCAGTAACTCAACATTCACTCAGCAATTGGGAAGCAAGACTCAACACCAAACCATAGGGATTTAAAATTATTTTTATATTTAAGCTTGTTTCTGAGATGCATGAAACTGAATAATAGATTAGTGCCAATTTTGGGCAATGGAGTCAAACAAATAAATAAAATTCATCGGAAAATGAAATTCAACCAGTGGATTTAAAATTGTTAATGTCTTGCATCAACTATTAGTGTCTTACACCAACAATCCCACTCCTATTATCAATCAGAATCTCCTTATCAAATCCAACCTGCACACTTGAAATCATTGTTATCTGCTCAAAGTATTTAACCATTCCCTTGAAATGAACCCATAGAAAAATAACATAATACCAAGTATTTTGAGTTTCTCATCTCAAATTTTATGATGGATCAAGGACATCAATACCCAGCATGAAGATATTTAAAAAATATATATTTTGATAATTTTCTATTTTTCCACATGTGCAAAACAGAGCGCTTGATTTTCAGTGAAAAACCTATGTTTAATAAAACTAAAAAAAACACATACATAATAAAAGAAAAACATATTAAAATTATATTCATGGGATAGCTCATTTTGAGGACTACCATAATCATTTCAAATAAATTTTAAATGAATTCATTTGATCCCCCAAAAGGTAAATCAAAAGTGATTTTTTATCAGCATTTTGATAGGTGTAAAGGAGACTCATTTATAGGTATGGTTTAAAACAACCGAGGTTCTATCCAAGGGGATTTGATCTAAGGTGGTTTGATCAAACCCTCTTCAATTGGAATCCTTAAAATGGAACTTTTAAAGGCTGAAATCATAATATTTTCTAAAAATATGCGATTTCAGCAAAAATCAGTTCCTCTCAGAAATTGTAAAATCGATCTTGTTCATATTTGGTAGTCTAGTTTATGGGGTTGAAGTATTTCTCCTAGCCATTGTGATTTGTTTGAAAGTTTCTTAAGCCTTTTCAACAAACCAAATTGTGTAGTTTTCCATCATCACGCTCCATGAGATAATATCTAAGGAATTTGGATAAAACCCCAACCCATTTGCATTTGCATTGAAAGTTTTAGACTTTTCCTTAACTCTTAGTGCACCCTCTTGGTTTGTGCTTCTATCACTAGAAGAGATGCATGTTTCAGTTATTCTATGTGAATTTACTACCTCAACCATGTTCTAGAATTTAGCTTGTTCCTTATATTGAGTATTGTAGGAGGCGATTTGATTCCTTGCGTATTTTTTGATACTAGATATTTTAATTTCATTCAATGATTGGTATTACTCTTTCCATTTCTATGTTGCATGTTCAATCTTTCTTCCTTGTATACTTTCCAGTTGTGGTGCTTAGGGGTTTAGTTAGCACTTCATACAATCTTGTTCATTGTTGTTATTTCTTGCTTATTATTTTCAATATTGACTATTTTTTATTTATATCGATGGTTTATTTCATGCATGGTAATTGATATTTTGATTGTTATTCTCTATGTTGGGCAGTTGATGGTTGTATCGTGCATTTATTTTTGCATTACATAATTCGATATTGAACACCTGTGATTTCATTTTATGTTTTGTATAAACTTAATATTGTGTAGTGTGTTTAATTCGATGGGCAAGCATAGGCATATGTTGTGATTCATTTGATATGCTTTCTATGCAATATTTTAATGCATTTTTACTTCATGTTATTTGATGAAAGTAATTTAACTTGGCCTTCGATAATAGAAATATATGTATTTAATTGTATATTTATATATGTATGTTTCAATATATGTGTTTACCTCAGTATAATTTGATTCCTTATATTAAAACAAAATTCAGTTATAATATATACACACATATATATATAAGTATATATAAATAAATATATATCAATATAAGTATATATAAATAAATATATATCGATATAAGTGTATATATTTATATATATTTATATATGTATATGCATTAAGGTTTTAATAAAAAAATAATTTTGTTTTATGATTATTTGGTTATGTAGACAAGTAAATTGGAAAATTAAATAGAAAAGAAAAGAAATCGATTTAATTGTATTAGGGTAATTGAAGAATTTATTTGAATGAATTAGATTAACCTTTTAAAATTTTGATTTCTTCCATAATCATTTAATCGATGATTTGATAATATATGTTGATTTAATGGTTGCATTGGTTATTTGTGTTCTTGTTTTAAATGATGTGTTTGATTAGTGAAATTAAGGTGATTTTGGGTTATTGTTTTAAGTGGGAGTCTTTTATGCAAAGTGGAGTAAGGTTGGCTTCTAGAGGCTTAGGAGGGAGTATCTTTGCATGTTGGGTTTTATGATTGTTTTATTTTGGAAGTGGTTTGGTTATGTTTGAGTTGCATGCAAGAGGGGAAATTCCTTGCACTTTGTACATTCTTGTGATTGTGATATGTGGGAAAGAGGGTCAATTCCTTGATTTGTGTGTGGGATTCATGTGATTTTGTTAAGCCTGCAAGATGGTAAATGCCTTTCTTTTTGTGTAGGATTTACTAGTTGCAAGTAGGGGAGTGGCTCTCAATGGGGGTTGAATCCCAAAGTGGTGACAAGGACAACCCATTGAAGAATTTCTTAATCTAGTGATAACCTAAATAATGAATTAGGAGGAAGGGTATTTTTCACACTAAGCAAGATAATGGATGCATCACCCATGCGTATAGTGCTCGTTTAGGCTAAGGATGGGTTGAGAAGGCCTGGTTGGAAGGATCAACTTCCTTGTCCTCATGAAAGGAATGTTGGTTCAACATGTGTCACCCTATGGGGGCAGGACCTAGTGAGAGGTATACTAAACAACCATAGATGGGGGCTAAGGTCTAGTGAGAGATCATTAGGACAACCCATGCCAGAACCATGTGATGACACTCTTCCCTACTGCAGTCTAGCATTCTCTAGTTGTAGTTCTCCTTCTGTTGTATGTGTGCCTCTAGAAGTGAAGTCAATGTTATAAGTGATGCATGTGTTGTATGTGATGTTAATGTTGTTGCAGTGTTGTGTTGGAGCCATGTAAAACCTTGTTTATGTTAGTTTTTTGTCTTCTTTACCATTTTTTTTAGTGGTACGGTGTGTTATCTCCTAGCACGAGGGTGGAATTTAGGGTTCCACATAGTCGGAAGGTTGGTGATTTTTCCTCCATTAGGTATCCTTTTTGCATGTTCATGTACATCGAGGTTGTACCTTGTGTAGTGGATTCTAGTTCATGATCCAGTTTGAGGAGATAGTCTTATACATATTTGTATTGGATTGTAAATCAATTGTACCATTATTGTAATTTGATGTATTCTTCCCAATTGTATTCTGGGAAGCATTGTTGTAAACTATGTAATGATGTAACACATTTTGATGTACTCTCATGTAATATAATTTGTATGTATATTTTTTAGTTATTTATAAATCATCTTTAATGTTGATTAGCTGATGACATGTTATGCAAATACATAATGTAGATTATTTAATATGGTTATTTAAACTAAACTTTCTTGTTAGATGAGTATTTTTTTAGATAATGAAATTATTCTAGTTCTTGGTAATAGATGTGTTAGTAGTCTAGTCATGGAGCCTTATAGGACCTAGGTTAGATCATATGTTATGTTATAATGTGCACTCCATTTTACTTCTTATTAAAAAAAAAGTTTCATTATTGTAGTATGGTTGTGTTTTCCTCTAGGGTTCTTTGGCGAGGTGTTACAGCTGGTATCAGAGCCTGAGTTCTAACACCAGGTACTCTGGTTTCATATGAGCCCATTATGTTGTCCTAGTTGCTTAGAATCTAGAGATTATGTATCTCTCCCTATTGTTATCCTCTCCTAACAACCTTAGATTGTCCTTTGGTGGTGTTTGTGTAGGAAGATGTCTATTGGTCAAGTTTGGGGTTGTCGAGGTGGTGGTTGTGAGGCTAACTACTAGAAAATCCCTCCTCAGGGTTCCAACCAGGGCGTTCACAAGGAACAATAGGGCTCTCAGAATGTTCAAGGAAGTGGGGGTTAGAATCATGGCCAACTAAACTTAGACGGATCTCAGGTATGTCCTTTACTTGAGGAGATCCTTGCTCGCCTAGGCCCTAGACAAGAGGGTAATCAGTAGATGGCTAGCAAGAGAGAAAGGTTTCCTAGGAGGAGAGAGGTCACAACATAGTAGGAGACTACTATAGTAGTTCATAGGAGTGATCTCTTGAGGGCACGTCCTCCTACCTTCAATGGTTCTAGTGGTGGATTAGAGGCTAAGACTTGGTTGATAGGTGTTCAAATTAGTAGTGTGCCTCCAATAGGCTTTAGTTTCCGAGGTGATTAGTCTCAGGCAACGGGTTCCTTTAGGAGCCATCATGCACTCGCTAAGGGTGGAAAGTAGCAACAACAACATTCCTAGTCAAAACCTAATAATTTTTAGTTTCAGCAAGGTAGTGGTCCCCAGTCTAGGAAAATTTGGAGTTGGAAGCAAGCCAAACATTATCATATCGACCAGTCAGCTCAGAGCACATAGTCTCTAGTCATGGTAACTTCCAATAGTCCATTATACCTTTAGGAAACAGGGGGCATGGCAAAGGTTCAGGATGTTTTTCTTGTGGTCAGCAGGGCCACATTGCTAGGTAGTGTCCACAAAAGAGTACATCAGGATTTAGTCAGAGGTCAGCAGCCCCAAAGCTGACAGTGGGTGATGTAGGAAGGTCTCACAAATTGGTTACAACAGTTGATAACCACCAAATAGAGCATCAAGGAATAGTTATGAAGGCTACAGGTGTTTTGCAGGGTATTGATATTTCTATCCTTTTTGGACTCTAGTGCTTTCGATTCATTTATTTCCCCTCCTTTAGTAGAGCGATGTGGACTGGTGGTAGCAAAGAAAGATGTTACATGGCAGGTCGAATTGGTCACCAAAGCTAGAGTAGTGGTAGAATCCCTTGTGCATAGATGTGGATTGAGGATTGGTTCACTCTTTACCATGGTAGATCTTCGCATCATACCCCTAGTATCTTATGACTTAGTGCTGGTTATGGATTGGTTGGATGCTCATCAAGTAGTGATAGATTTTCAACATAATTCAGTGTGGTGTTTAGATGATTTAGGCTAGGAGGTAGAGGAAGTTGGCATTCAGAGACCCATATCCTTATGTATGATTTCTGCTATGCAGTTAAGCAGATGCATGCATCAAGGTTGCAAATTGTTTCTTGTGATGGTTAATGATTTTGAGTTAGGGGAGAGTTGAGAGGTTTCCCTCGATGATCATCTTATCCTTAGGGATTTTGTAGATGTTAATGGGGTTGATCATCATTTTTTTGTAGGTGACCAGGTATTTTGCGGGTGTATCCACAAAAGAGTGATTCACTATGAAAAAGGCTCTAAGCTCACACCCCATTTTGTTGGGCCATTCGAGGTTTTGGAGAGAATCGGTCCTATTTAGTACCATATTTCTTTATTGCCCAGTATATCACACATTCATGATGTATTTCATGTTTTTTTCTTCGCCCATAATATCCAAATATTTCTCATGTTCTTGACTACAATGCTTTGAAGGTAGAGGATGGGCAACTAGATTTAGAGCCCATCGGAATTTTGTAGCATAGGAGACTCACCCTCAAGGGTTGAGACGTTGAGCAAGTGAGGGTCCAATGGGATCCTAATGATGAGTCTTTAGCCACTAGGGAGGATGCATCTCGGATGTGAGAGTTATACCCTTTCCTGTTTGTAGGCTTCCAGGAGTAAGCTCGATTCTAGTGGGAGGATGTAGTGCCCCTCATATTACTCTCTATAGACTAACAATGGATTTACTTTAGGATGAGACATTATGATACTTTGTTTGATGTTGGACTTACTACTACGATGATATTTTGATAATACTTTTGTGATACTTCTATTACTTGAGTTTATGCACATGTTATGACTATTATATGGTTTATTTGATTATGTGGATTAATTCATCATGAACATTATGTGGTTATCTGATCATGATTATTATGCAATTATCTAGTGATTGTTCTTGCCCTATTTGTTATGTAACTGATCATTATGAGTTGTTGTGGTTACTTGTTTGATGTGTTTAGTTGAAAGGGACAGTGTCACATTACTCACTTGTGAGTACCCTACTACGCTAGGATTTCCTTTCATGGTGTGCCTGATTGTATGATTATGTACATGACCATTTTGTGTGTTGCAGGTTGTAGGTACTAGGCATTGACTCCACCTGAATTAGTAGGTCTGAGTGTGTCTTTAACCCAATGGAATAGTTGTTCAGAGATAGAATTTGGTCCCCTACCCTAGACATCATCCTCGAAGAGGATGAGTATCCGGTATGTTACCTCATCAGTGTCGTCTGATGTCTATGGTCAATTGGTCTTGCTTTTTGACCCTAGTTAGGGTATAGGTAATTGTTGTTGACTTTTGGTTTGGTTAATTTAAATTTGTTTGATAAATTTTTTTTGCTTAATTAATGCATTAAAATAAATTATTAAGTTAAAAGGGCACTTTGATAATTAAATATAAATATATTTATTAATGAATATGGTTTAAAATAAATTTAAAAGTGTAATGTAATATTAAATAAAATAAAATAAGATTGAATTATAATGAAATGTGATAATGGATAAATAGTAAAAATAATATAAAAGATAGAAAGGATTTTCTTGGAGCACATGCATAACTTCAAATTGATGGTTGGAAAAGAAACTTGATGTTTTATTGGGGATTTTAGAGATTTTATCAGATTTTTGGATTTTGAAAATCAAACAACCTTCCTTTTTGTAAATAATTATCCTTTTGAGAGATTTTGATCAGGATTCTTTTTGTTTTTGGGAAGTAAAGTAATTTTTGTGGTTAGCAAGAAAATTTCTTATGCTATGGATTTTTTGTGTGAAGTTGGGGTTTTTGGGAAAAATTGATTAGGGATTTCGAAGAGTTGTTGCTGTGGAAGATTGATCTCAACTTCAGATTCCCATCCCAGCTTGTGTTGGATCCAGGTTGGCTTAGTTCTTTTTTTCATTCCTCTGATTAATGCAATTCAAATTCTTTCTCTCACTACTTTTTGAAACTGATTGCTTGATTGGTTGGATGTGTTTCTAAGTGCTTCAAAAATTCAAAGATTTCAAGCTCTTCCTTGCAAAACCGATCTTTTCATATTTGGCAGTCTAGTTTATGGCATCAAAGTATTTCACCCAACCATTTTCATTTGTTTGAAAGTTTCTTAAGCATTTTCAACAAACCAAATTGTGCAGTTTTCCATCATCGCGCTCCATGAGATATATCTATGTAAGGCATTCAAATAAAACCTAAGCCCATTTTCATTTGCATTCAAAGTTTTAGACTTTTTCTCAACTCTTAGTGTACTCTCTTGGTTTGTGCTTTTGTCACTGTAAGAGATGCATGTTTCAGTTATTCTATGTGAATTTGTTGCCTTAGCAATGTTCTATAATTTAGCTTGTTCCTTTTATTGAGTACTATAGGTGGAAATTTGATTCCCTATGTATATGTTCAATACTGGATATTTTTATTTCATTTGATGTTTGGTATTACTCTTTCTATTTCGATCGTGCATGTGCAATCTTTCTTCCCTACAAACTTTCCAATTGTGGCGCTTAGGGGTTTAGTTGGAACTTCATTGAATCATGTTCATTGTGATGTTATTTCCTGTGTATTATTTTCAATATTGACTATTTTTTATTTATATATCAATGGTTTATTGGATTCCTGGTAATTGATATTTGTAATGTGAAATCTATTTCCCACATCATATTTTAATACTGAATACTTTGATTATATTTTGATTGTTATTTTGTATGTTGGGTGGTCGATGAATGTATCGCGCTTTTATTTCTTCGTTACATAATTTGATATTGAACACTTGTGATTTCATTTTATTTTTTGTATAAACTTAATACTATGTAGTGTGTTTGATTCGATGGGCAAGCATAGGCTTATGTTGTGATTCATTCGATATGCTTTCTATGCGATATTGTAATGTGTTTTTACTTCATGTTATTCGATGAAAGTAATTTAACTTGGCATTTGATAATCTAAATATATTTTGATTCCTTATATTAAAACAACATTCAGTTATAATATAGAAAAATATTAATTTTGCTTTATGATTATTTGGTTATGTAGACAAGTAAATTAGAAAATTAAATAGAAAAGAAAAGAAATTGATTTAATTGTATTAGGGTAATTGAAGGATTTATTTGAAAGAATTAGATGAACCTTTTAAAATGTTGATTTCTTCCATAATCATTTAATGGATGATTTGATAATATATGTTGATTCATGGCTGCATTGGTTATTTGTGTGCTTATTTTAAATAATGTGTTTGATTAGTGAAATTAAGGTGATTTTAGGTTATTTTCTTAAGTGGGAGTCTTTTATGCAAAGTGGAGTAAGGTTGGATTCTAAAGGCTTAGGAGGGAGTATATTTGTATGTTGGGTTTTATGATTGTTTTATTTTGGAAGTGGTTTGGTTATGTTTGAGTTGTGTGCAAGAGGGTCAATACCTTGCACTGTGTACATTCTTGTGATTGTGATATGTGGGAAAGAGGGTCAATTCCTTGCTCTATGTGTGGGATTCATGTGATTTTGTTAAGTGTGCAAGATTGTAAATTCCTTGCTTGTTGTGTAGGGTTTACTAGTTGCAAGTAGGGGAGTGACTTTCAATGGGGGGAAAATCCCAAAGTGGTGACCAGGACAACCCATTGGAGAGTTTCTTAATCTAGGGATAACCTATATAATGAATTAGAGGAAAGGGTAGTTTTTTTATACATCTAAAAATGGTCACAGTTAATCAAGCCTATTAATTAATTAAATATGAGTTATTTAATTAATCTTCTAAAGTCATCTACATATAAATAAATTTAATTATTTATTTATATCGTTCACTTTTCTAATTCTTCTAATCTAATTAAATAAATAAGTTTATTTAATTATTGACATCTTCCTCTTAATTAAATTAAATAAATTTCATAATTTATTTATATTAATTATCATCTTACTCTAAGTTTGAATTTTTAAATTCAAATAATGGAATATTCTTCTAAACTCATTTTTAATTCCACATTTAAATTAAATATTATAAATATTTAATTTTACACTTTCCTCACTTCACATTTAATTAAATATTTTAAATATTTAATTAAACCTCCTCTTTCATATCTCACACATAATTAAATATTAATTATTTAATTATGGAAGCTTCTAAAATCCTTGTCACATATAATTGAATAAATAAATTATTTAATTAAAGGATTTATCCTCAACTACCAACTAACTCCTAATAAATGAATTGCACAAATGGTAGCTTTTCTTCAATTTTGAATGGAGAATGTTGTGTAGGAGGAAACATTTCCCATTTTTCTCTCTAGCTTCCATCTTTCTCTCAATCTCCAAAATCTCTCACCGTTCATCTTGACAAGCTTGATTTTGACCGTCGATCTTTTCCAACTAGACTTTTTTCCTTCAAAAATCTATAAATACAACCTCTTTGTGAGTTGAAAAGGATCCTAGATTTTGTGAATTTAGCGTGATTACTATAGTTGCATTCTATCCAACATCAGGCAATCTTATTTTTAAGCATAAAATTTCAAGTTCATAGCATCTTAGTTTCATATCTTAGCTTAATCACGTATAATCATTTAGAAATAGACATGCATGTTGCATAATATCATTCTCTAAGTTGTCATTCTACCAAGATACTGCTTATACCAATTGAGAGCCAACAACTTACATCGAATCATTTGGAGATAGAGGATAATGAGATATTTTTGAAGGAACTATCATTTTAGGGTTTATTTTATCTTTAAATTAGTTTCCTTTGATATAATGTTGCATTGGTGTGTTTTTTTATCTTTTTAGTTAGCTCACATATTCACACAGATTTTTGGTACCCACCAAGGGGCCCTTGCCTTGTTTTTAATTTTTTTTACTGTAGGTTTTCTGACAGGTGACAGATTGGACTTGCGGTTTAACACATATGAGACGTGTTTTATCGCATCCCTAGAGAAGTTTAGTGCATATGAGGACTGTTTCAATGATTTGACACTTTGTTTTAGCGCATATACTTGTTCCTTTAGTGTATTTTATTTCTATTTTAGCGCATACCTAAATGTTTGTTTAGTGCATTTGTTCTCTATTTTGGTGCATAGATGTGTCCGTTTAGCACATATAGGGAATTGTAAAATTTAGTTCTAATTTCGACGCATCCACAGACATAGATTTTTATTTTCTACATAACGTTAAAATGAAGCAATCCTAGGGTAGAGATTTAAATATGGAACTAACCAATCCTAGGGTAGCCACCAAACAGTAATTTATCTTGGTTAAAAATAATCCCATGCTTGTTGTGAAGAAACATCTTCAATTAGTCTAGAAAATTGTCATTTGGGATTAAAACTGAACAAAATTGTTTGTTGTGATTGTCGAGTGATAGGCCTATGCTCTCCCCTTAACTGGGTGATCAAAACACTAGACTCATTTTATTTATTTATTGTATTTCATGCTTTATTACATCCTTTAGAAGGCCTACTCTTATGGGAAAAAGTACTCACCCGAGAGCAACGACCTAAGTGGGAACACCTAAAGCCAAGGATTCCAACCCACTCTAATCAAAAGGGAGTTGTTGATGAAAGTCTAAATCGATAGTAGTGTGCAAGATAACCATCCCCAAAGACTTTTTTCTAAAGGTTGGGAGGTCTCCTGAGGGAGTATATCATTTTACGCACTGAACATAAACACTTACTACAAACTTTAGTGTAGAAGCCAACTGTGTCAATTTTTGAACATCCTAATAATCACAGTGCAAGGGGAGGGAAGAATTTGGCCCCAAGACACTCACCATATAATTTCCATAGATTGTTTCCTCAAGGTATCAAGAAATCTAACCTTGAGTAGGTGCCTGGAAAAAACAAAAGCATGGGTGCCCTCTAGGGGGTGACACGGCTGTGTGAGTCGACACAATTCTAAGATGTGGGTTGTGGTTACTATGATGAAATTTTTGACAAATAAGAGAAAGTTTGTCTGAAGTGCTTATTTTGTTCAATACCCATGGAAATCTCAAGAACATACACACTTTGTTAGATTTTAGGACTTTACAAATAACTATTTTCTATGGTATGTCATGTTTTTCAAACATTAAATCAGATAAAGATCATCCAAATCAAAAAACTATCAAAAAATGTCTATCCCAGTGCATTGACCGGATAGTTTAGCATAACCCTACTCTGTTCTAGTGCATCCCTGATCTATTTTAGTGCATACCTACTCTATTTCAGTGCATTTATGCTCTATTTTAGCACATCTATGTTCAATTATAGCGCATATGTGCTCTATTTCAATGCATCCATGCAACAACCCAACACATTGGTTTGATATTTTAGTGCATTTGCTAAAAAATTTAGCACATCACTTGAACATAATAGCGCATCTATGTTCTAAGTTTAAAAAAAATTCTGATGCAAAATCTGCCATTTAGTCTGGTGTTTTTCTATGCTCAGGGTCTGGAAATCTACAACTTTTGCTAAGAAATCCCTTGAAAAAAGGATCAAGAAGTCCAAAAGGTCCCTTAGTTATAAGAAGCTATTGAAAAGGAGAAAAAATATATACCAAATTCGGAAATTTTTTCTTGAGCATCAAAATTTCATTCATCGATATCATGACTTTGCTAGGGGTTTTACTGATGATTTTTCTTTAGAACCATTATCTTCATGAGATTTCTTTCAATGAAGAGCTCTTTCGTAGAGGCATAATCATATTCAACCCATTCATCCCGCAACCTGCAATTTAGTATTCCAACCATCCCGAGCAAGTGTTGCAATAGAGAACTTAGAAGCATTAGGCATTTACAAAAATCCTTATTTTCTCAAACTAAGATCAAAACATCGCAAAGTGCAACATCATCTCCATTTCTGATTTATAATTTAATTCCCATAAAAGGATCATCATCCTTCAAACCAAGGAATCATGAGCTAAAAATTAGAAATTTCTTTAGTCATATCAATAGAATCCTCATTCTATTCTAACTAAGATATCCAACAAATTATACTCTTCCATTTGTGATCAAAGTTAGTAAAAATTTGGTATAAGCTTATGCCTATTGTCACAAGATCTCGAAAGCACATAGAAGAAGATGAAAGGGAAAATCCACTTTGCAACATGGGTGATAAGGAAGAAAATCCTTTTCACAAGCTTTGCATTGGTAATAATTCAAATAATGATGAAGTAACGGAAGAAATGCTTCAAGAAGCAGAACATGATCCACAATTTCACACTCTCTTGGACAATATTTTGAACAAAACAAAGAAAGATACTTTCTTTTGTTAGCAAACCAAGGAGCTAAACTACCCTCTGATTTTGACACAGAAAATATTTGAGAGGATCCTAAAGGCCCCTTTAATGATTTTAGTGCTCTTACTCAACAAATAAGAGCCTTACAAGGAAAAATTAAAGAAATACAAGGAGGTGCAACCAAGAAATATGTTTCGGAAGATATATGCCCATATCCCTTTGATAGGAATCTCAACATGATTCCTTTTCGAAAACATTGTGAGATCCCAAAATTTTACAGATACAATGGGAAAACGGATCCCATTGATCATGTGAGGGACTTTTGAAATATGAGCCTAGAATTTTCTCATGAAGATACATACCTGATGCGACTGTTTCCACGAAGTCTAGGTGGAAAATCCATGGAGTGGCTTTCCAAAATCACTCCCCCCATCAAAATGTTTGAGGAGTTAATCAATAAATTCATTTATAAATACTCCTATAATATACAACATTAGATAACCATGCTTGATTTATGTAGAGAAAATAAAAATATACGAGAACCCTTCACCACGTTCTTACAAAGATGGAGAAGGTAATTTGCAAGATATTCTCATCCTATTCCTGAAAAGGAAAAGATGGAAATCTTTATTGATAATCTAAATCAAGAGATGAGTTATAGTCTCAAACTTCATTGTCCTCAATCATTCAAAAAATTGATTGAAAATGCGATCACCATTGAAGGATCCTTGGTTAACTAAGGAGTCCTAAAGTTTGACAAACATGGTCCAAATTTGTATAACAACAACAACAACAATGACAATAAATCATGATTTTGGAATCAAAATAAGAATGTTGTAAATGATGGGGTGGTAGATGCTAACAATGTGAATGCAAAGCCAACCATTCTCAATGTATCAAGTGTCCAACGCAACAACAAAAATCCTAGATATTCCACTAACCAAGGCAATAATAATTCCAATTAGGGAAACAATGCCAACCAAGGAAATATTTCCAATAATCCTAGCAATAATCTCGGCAATAATCAAAAATCGATTGCACCTCGATCGCAACTTTTCTCAAATCGACGGATTTTTCTTCCTTGGGCTAGTCTCTTGAATCAATTCTCAAAGATATTTTGAATCAAAATTCCATCACATTGCCACCACAGAGAGATTATAAGCCACAAGTCAAACCACCATCGTGGAATGACTTGTATTATTGCGATTATCATAGATGCAAAGGTCATAGGATGAATAATTGCCAAGGGTTGAAGAATTTGGTCCAAGATTTGATTGATAACCACACCATAATGGTTGAGGGACATACTGCAAAAAAAGATCATCAGGAATTCAAAGACCCTCTCCCCAATTATCAAAAAGGGGAGTCTTTGGGTAACAAAGGAAAAAATGTTAATCATGTCTATGACACCACCATTAATCATATCTACGCTGATGACCAACAAGTCAATGTCATCAAAGTAAAAGGAAGGAAAGAATATCGAGAGGTAAATGAAACAACAAGGGGATAGGCCAAAATTATTATTAAAGGAAGTTCATCTAAGATGGTTTTCCCCCCTCCAAGGCAGTACAATTTAGTCAATCAACTACAGAAAACATCGGCTCAAATTTCTATCTTGGAGCTTCTTAAAATATCACTGACACACAAGGATGTTCTACAAAAGGCTCTCATTGACACAATCGTATATCTTGATTTGGATATTGATATATTTCAAGCCATGGTGGGACACTTGTCCTCACCCACATGCGTTATCCTTTTTTGAAAAGGATGATTCCTCCATAACCCATCCCCATAATTCATCACTTTATCTAGAGGTCATGGTTCATAAAACCTGAATCAGATGTTTTCTAATAGATGGGGGAGCCAGACTAAAAATTTGTACTTTAAAATTGGTTCTTGCTTTGGGATATTTAGAAGAGTCTATTGATCCAAGAATAAAAATAAAAATCAAAGCATGTGATGATGAGGAACGAACTTCTAAAGGCCTCATCATGATACCTATCAGAGTGGGACCTGTTGTAAAGAACACTTTATTTCAGGTTCTAGATTGAGACTTATCTTATAACATACTTTTGGGTCATCCATGGATCCATGAGATGCAAGCAATACCATCTACTTATCATTAATGTCTAAAATTTCCATATGGCAGACAAGAAATAACCATACCTGCAGATCATAACAACAGTTAGATTTTCTCTAACCTTAGAGCAACCCAAGATTCTTTTGTCCCACACAATAGAGAAGCTATTTCTATTGTTGTTTCCAAACACAATGATCAAGAATTGATAAAGAGCTCCGGTAGCAAGCTGCAATTAAAAGACAATGGAGTGGGAAAATATTCTTTATGTCTCCCTAACTTACCCATTTCTCCAAGGTAACATAGTTAGCCTTCAGTGTCCATAAAACAAGCCTCTATGGATTCCTCATCAAGAATGCAAGATTCAATTCCCATCACCAAGTTTGATGGAAGATTCATCAAGGCAGATACTCAATAAAATGAAACTGAAGATAGAGCTATCCTCGATTGGCTATATAAAGATGAAGATGAATTTGTCCAGCATGTTAAGTTACGTACTGAGCAATATGGAAAGGGTTATACAATAATGCAATGAATGGTTTATGAATGAAATGGCCCCATAGGCAAGAGACAAGAAGGAATTGTGGAACCTTTCCAACCAAAAACATTGCATCCAAAAGATAAAACTGGACTTGGATATTGTGAAGACACAGAAGAAGAAGTCCAAAAGAAATCCAACAAAGAATTATGATATTGTAGGAGAATTACGACACTGATTCCAATGAGTATGAATGGGATACCATTTATAAAGATGAATTATGGAGAGACAAACAGGTAGATGTTATACAAAAATATACACCCATGCTCACACAAGGGGAAATTTCAAGACCTCCACTTGACTACCTACTTCAAAGCGATCATGAATCGAGTGATGAAAATTTGATTCAAAGTGAAATGGATAATCAATAGGAGGATAACATAATAGATCTTCCCCATAAAGAGAATGATAAGCATGTCATGACCTTAATAGCTAGTTATCTTGCCCAACCCAATGATCCATTGCCCTTGGTCCATGTTGAGCTCATTGATTGGGAACAAACTGAACCAATCGATATCCCAAACTTCCTCGATGATGAAACCATTGTAAATTTTCTTTTTTATTCTGAACTAGAAACTGGTTCCACCAGTGAATCGTAGGATCAAAATCTGAGTAAGGAGAGTGCCAATTTTTTCAGCTGCAAAATTAAAATATAAAAGATAGATCTGATGGTGAAAACCTAACAAAGGCAGTATTAGATCATGAAAAGAGGAAAGTAAAGAGAATATCTGATGGTGAAAACCTTTCAAAGGCACTAGAAGATGGGAAACTTGACACTCTCCTTGAGCATTATTGGGAAAGATCGGTTATTTTGATAGAACCAACATAAACAATCAATATAGGCACCGCGGAACAGCCAAAAGTCCTACAACTTGTTGCATCATTGACAAAGGAATAAATCCCAAAATTCACAAAATTCCTAAAGCATAATCAAATCAATTTTGCATGGTCATACACAGATATGCCTGGATTACATCCAAATCTTATCATGCACCATTTTTCCATCATGCCAGGGGAAAAACCTGTGAAACAGAAACTCAAAAAGATGCATCCACATGTTGCATTACTAGTTAAAGAGGAATTAAAGAAGTTGTTAGATGTAGTATTCATTCAGTTTATTGATTATGCAGAATGGATCTCCAACATTGTACCTATGTCAAAGCCAGATGGACGAATGATAATTTGCACAAATTTTAGGGATTTAAATAAAGCGTGTCCAAAAGATGATTTCCCTCTACAAAACATAGACATGATTGTGGACTTGAAAGTTGGGCATGCTATCTATTCATTGATGGATGTATTTTCTGGAACCAGATCAATATTGCACCTAAGGATCAAGATAAGACCACATTCACATGTCCCTAGGGTACATATTGTTGGAATGTAATGTCGTTCAGACTCAAAAATGCAGGGCTAACATATCAACGGGCAATGACTATAATTTTTCATGACATGATGCACACATTCATGGAGGATTATGTAGATGATCTTTTAGAAAAATAAAACACAATAAAGGGACTTCTAGATATCTTATCTAAGATTTTTGTCAGAATAGAAAAATACAAGGTTTGACTTAATCCCAAGAAATGTGTCTTTGGGGTAAGATCCGGAAAGCTCCTAGGCTATATCGTATCAAAAAAATGAATTGAAGTGGATCCCGTGAAGGTACAAGCCATCCTCAAAATTTTACCACCAAGGAACATTATTCAACTATGCTCATTATAAGGATGGCTACAATCCATCAAGAGATTCATCACACGATTGGCAGACAAGAGTTTTCCATTCACACATCTCTTACATAAAAATGTTCCATTCAAATGGGAAGACAAGTGCAAAGCAACATTCAATAAAATCAAGAATTATCTAATGATCCCACCAATATTGATCCCACCAGTATAGGGCGAACCACTCATACTATACATTTCTTCCATAGAAGTATCCCTGGGGGCATTATTGGCACAAGATGATAGAATAGGCAAAGAATGAGCAATACAGTACATCAACCGAACATTGACAAGCCATGAGCTAAATTACACTTTCATTGAAATGGCTTGTTTGGTAGTAGTGTTCACTTCTCAAAAGTTTCAGCACTATATGCTAGCTCATACAGTCCAACTTGTGGCTAAGATTGATCCTTTAAAGTATCTTTTAAGCAAGGCAACCTTAACTGGAAGGTTAGCTAAATGGGTAATGATTCTAAGTGAGTTTGATATTCACTATGTGGATTGGAAGGAAATCAAAGGGCAGGTCATAGCGGATCAGTTGGAAGAAGCACCTCTACAAGTAGAACAACCAATGCACATTGAGTTTCTTGACGCTGATGTGTTCACAACAACTACCAAGCAATCATGGACACTTTATTTTGATGGGTCCTATACACAACATGGCTCGAGGGCAGGAATTATTTGTGTCATGCCTTAGGGACATACCATTCCAAAGTCTTATCAGTTGATGTTTCCTTGTAAAAATAACATAGTTGAGTATGAGGCATTTCGAATTGGAATGAGGATTCCATTAGACTGGAGAATCACAGAGCTGCAAGTTTTTGGTGATTCACAACTTATGATAAATCAAACAAATGATGATTATAAAACTAAAGATGACAAGTTAATGCCATACAAAAACATGGTGGATGATTTCAAGAAATATTTTGTTGAGATCAAGTTTCTAAAAATTCCAAGGATTGACAACAAAGCTACAGATGTCATGGCTATAATTGCATCACTACTGCAATTATCAGAGAATCAAGCTCGATATGAATTCTTGGTGGAGCAACTGTTTTCCCCTACCTATGAAAATCTTGAAACCCAAATCATTTGTCACCTAAATGGTTTTGATTCTCCTCTAAATGGAAGAATCTATGCCTATCTAAAAGATGCTATCTTACTCCCGGATTTGTCTCAAAATCAAAAAAGAAATTTCATACACCAATCTTCTCGCTATACCCTAATTGTTGATACCTTATATCGACACAGTCTTTATGGTACCCTGCTTATATTTATTGAATGTGATGAATCGAAAAAAGGCCTTCAAGAGGTTCATGGTGGTATTTGCAGGACTCACTCAAGTGGACTAACCTTGGCTAAGAAACTTGTAAGAATAGGTTACTATTGGCCAACCATGGAAAAGGAATCCTTCATCTTTGTGAAGAAATGTTTGAAATGTCATATTCATGGAAATCTCATTCACGCTCCTTCTCAGGAACTCCAACCCTTCACTACAACATGGCCTTTCACTCAGTGGGGACTGGATCTAGTCGAAAAGATACACTCATCATCATCAAATGGACACAAGTTCATTATCATGGCCACTGAGTACTTTACTAAGTGGATTGAAGTTGTCCCATTGACAATAGTCACCGAAAAACAAATTTCATCTTTTATTCTAAACTATATCATATGTCGGTATGGTATTCCTAGCTCCATTATCATGGATAATGGAAGACCTTTTAAGAATCAAGATGTTGATGAACTTTGTGAAATATTCCACATCCAACACAGGTTCTCTACACCTTATTATCCATAGGGGAATGGCCAAGCAGAAGCTTCAAAAAAAGCAATTATGAAGATCCTGAAGAAAACAGTGAATGACGCTGACCATGATTGGCATGTTCAATTAAATCCATCTTTGTGGGCATATAGAACCAGCATTCACACACGAACAGGTGCCACCCCATATGCCTTGGTTTATGGAGCAGAAGCAATCTTGCCACTAGAAGCAGAGGTTCCCTTGCTTCGAGTCTCACTTAAGGGACTTATAAATGATGAGGATTACAAAGTTTCAAGACTATAATAATTGGAGCTACTTGATGAGCGATGACAAAGTGCAGCCAATCACTTGAAAGGTTATCAACAAGTTATGTCCTATAGCTTCAATCACAAAGTCAGACCATGTAGATTTCAAGTGGGTGACTTAGTTCTGAAGGAGAATCCCCATAACCAACAAGATCGAGAAAAGAAAGGCAAGTTCGAGCCCAATTGGCTGGGTTTGTTTGTCATCATTGTAGCATATGGATTGGGGGCATATCATTTATCTATGCCAAAAGGGGAGCTTCTTGAATATCCAATGAACAACATCCATCTGAAGAAGTTCTATGTTTGAAAAATACCAAAAACAATATAAAAGTCTTGGAAAATACCCAAAACAATGTAAAAAGTCATGAAAAAATCCATAAAAATCAAAAGAAGTCCTGAAAAAATCATCATCGAGGTGAAAACTTGGCAAACAGGCATCCTTTTGATATACAAAAAAAAATGAAAAAGCAGAAAATATTAAAAAAATGAAAAATAAAAAAATTCTTTTCCTTGACGAAAACCTGGCAAACAGGCGTCTTGGTAACAACAAAAAAATCATAAAATCTTAAAAGGTGCAATAAAAAAAATGGTGAAAACCTGGCAAACAGGCATTGTTTGTGATTTAGTGGGCTCTCCTATCTATTAGGTTATGTTCTGCATTGTTCATAGTAATTTTTATTAGCATCAAATTCATCTATTTTCATCATATCCACATCATGCGTCCAATATTTCCTTCAAACGACAAGGATTTCATCATGGCTTGATGATCATTGTTTATTATTCCTAGCAATAGGTTGTGTCTTATCAGGAATCAAACTACAAGTTCACTGGGGGCAATCAGTTTTTGGATATTTTGGCAAGACTAACGGCAACATGTGTCAAGTATCTGAATATCAGAACAACAATCAAATATCCAATCAAACCTAGTCAAAACAACTATGAGACATAAAACTGAAACAAACTAGATGATCTTAATCTGAATAAAATTAATGGAACACTTAAAGCATAAGTTGAATTTTTGTTTTGAAATTTATCGACATCATATCTCTAGAGTGATTCAATGATGTACTGAACTAGAATTTCAAGGAATATGGATTTTCTTTGATTGTTTTTTATAATTTAATCATTATTATTGTTCAAATTTGTCACGAGACATGATTTTAAAAAGTATCCTTGATGACATTTCAGGATTTGCATAGGAAAACAATTAACTTTTTTCTGTTTACACAAGCAATACTCAGGTCATCTTGGTTCAATTATACCTCGATGCTTGTATTGACTTGCTATATCAAACATCATGAAAGTTGTACTGAGGTCATCATTGGTGAAAATATCCGCTTTGATGCTTGTACTAACTTTCAACATATCAAAAGGCTCAATGATGAAAATCAAGCACATAATTGGTTTACAGAATGACAATAGTGAGTGGTTCATTTGGAATTTTTAGGACTACATGATTCATATAGATTGCATTTATTTGGCGGTTGTACAATAGCTTTTTGGAGGTTGGAAAAGATACATATCTCTCTTGAAATAAAGATTGAGTACACTTGGACATTTATTGCATCTCATTTCATTTTCATCTTCATATCATCATTAGTTGCATATCATTTTCATATCATATTTTGTATTTCATTTTTGCATTATTGGCATATCATCATCTTTTTATTATCATTTCACATCATTATCATTTTCATTATCATCATTTTTCATAATCATTTCATTATCATTTTACATCATTTTCATATCACCATTCTCATATCATTTATTATTGTTATCTTGCACATCATTTTTCATCTCATTGTATCCTACATTTTACATCACATGCACATTATCATTTTCACATTCATATAGATTTCCATATCATCATTTACATATACTTTTTACATATCATTTTCATATGTCATTATCATTTAAACCTATCATATCACCCATATCATATTTTCATATCATTCATTTGTTATCATTAAAATGGAATTTTCAGTATCATTTTTATTGTTGTATTTAACACATCCACATAATTGTATCATTTTTCATAAATATACATCAAAAAGAGAAAAAATGCATCCATTTCATCCACTTCATCTTTTTACATCCATAATTCATGCATTTTCCATACATCATACTGAACCATAAAATCATTACCATTTTATTTACATCATCCATCACAATACATGTTTTGCATATTCATCATATTATAAAAATCATTTCATTTGCATATTCATCAAATCAAAAAGAAGATAACAGTTTCACATCATCATCATTATTCATATCATGTGCATCCATCATCATACCATCATATAAACAAAAGCATCCATACAAAGGCATCATAATAACCATAAACAATATATCATGTAGAAATAAAAATGCATAAATAAACATCCATCATAGCATAATAAAAGACACATGCATATCAAAATCATTGCCACATATCATATATAATCTCATCAATATAAATTTCCATGGTTACAATGATATTAAATGTCTAATAGAGATACATAAAAAGTGACAACAAATGGTGTATACAATCTCATCACTAGGGAGCATCTGTATGAAGATCATGACTATTGTTGTTGCCAGAGGTAGTCACTCTTGTTGGAACCTTGCCACTAGTATCACCTATCTCTTATCTGACAGGCTGACCCACACTCCTGGTGGCACTCTTGGAATTTGTGCAGGAGTATTTGTGGGATTAGGTACTTGACTACGTGTATGATATCCTCTGCTAAGGTGGTACCACCTCAAAATATCTCATACGATAATACTCCGCCTGACGAGTAGTCTCCAACCCCTCTACAACAACCTCTCCAATAGAGGTGCCCTCCATGGATCTTAGTAGTCTCTCTTCCATCCCCTCTGCCTATTGGTAGTGTTGTCTCAAACTATCCCTCTCTGCTATAATTTGTTCTATCTATAGGTCAAGGGGTGGTGGTTGAGCCATCTTTGTCTATAACGGTGTAATAGTGGCCTAGGCTTGCTCTAACTCGCTCTGGAGAGCCTAACCCTATGCCTGTAATGAATCAATATGACCCTATGAAGGAGCCCTGATAGTGATCTATGGATGTGTAGTAGCTACCTGCTCAACTACTCTCATTGTGTGAGGTCATCCTGAAGGGTACATCAAAGAATACTCTCCCTCCACCACTCATGTCATCCCCATCATCATCATCATCCTCATCACTATCATCCTGCTCCTCTGCCTCCTCCTCTTGATCAATATCCATTGCTACACCACCCACATCCTACCCTCCTCCGGTGGGTTGCTCTACCTATGCCCCTACCTGTACCCCTACCTCTACCTATACCTAAGGCTACCGTCATGCCCACTGTAGTGATGCTCCATCCAAAAGTGGGGTAGGCTCATCTGGACTTGTCAATATGGGGAATGGATGAGTATACAAATATGTTTCATAATCATCCGTCATCCGAGCATCTGTCACCTCTAGATGATAATCCTAAAAATTAGGTTGTAGGCTGAGATACTCTGCTCTAGCTATCTCATAGGGGATAAAATGACTCCACTCCGCCACATCCTCCTACTACCTAGCATAGTGGTCCACACCCTATGGCATCATCTATACCTAACCATACTATATGAGCACCCGCATAACCATAAACCGCTCAATGATAAATAGGCTGTGGCCAATCAAGTATCTAGCTATGTCACAGTATAACAGCTCAATGCCATCATCATCCCATGCCTCATAGTCAACATATGGTCTCCAGATAATTGTATTCATGTCATCTAGCACACACCTCTAGTACTCTAACTTGCCCAACTTAGGCTAGACAAGTGGACCTGCATAAGAATAAATGTATGGTCTACCAAGCGGATGATCTCTCCCTACGAAAGGGTGGGTGATGGCAATATACTCCCATGCTCATATCTGGAGAAGTGTCACTCTGGAAGAAATAATCTTCCCATCAGTATATACCACCCAATGGAGATCATGGTATAAATGGGCTAACATGCAAGATCCCCATGTGTATCTAGTCTGATGAAGGATCATATCCTTCGAAATATGACCCCAACCGATAGACAGTCCCTTCGACCTATGGTTAGGATATACAAAGCCACCAATAAAACTAACCAAAACTAATGGAAGAGGGGCATAACTATCAACCATCTCCCTCCAAGGGATCTCATACCTGCTAATCCCTGGATCCTGAAAAATAGATCACAAAGCATCTGTACCTCCAATCTCCTTATGGTCATAGACCACAA
The DNA here is from genome assembly GCA_007115665.2 of Sequoiadendron giganteum. Lineage (NCBI taxonomy): Eukaryota > Viridiplantae > Streptophyta > Pinopsida > Cupressales > Cupressaceae > Sequoiadendron > Sequoiadendron giganteum. The sequence continues at coordinate 144,763,476 of CM021108.1, forward strand.
GCTCACCAAACATAGGGATATCTAATATCCTATACATGTCCTTTGGTGTAACAACGATCTCTCCAGTAGGAAAGTGAAAACTGTTATGCTCATTGTGCCATCTCTCAACTAAAGCAGTCAATAGTGCCTTGCTGACCCTATACCATGGGATCCTCAGAAGTGATCCCAAACCACATCTAATGATAATCCCAATCTCTAGATAGGAAAATCTAGCAATCATCTCCCAAGTATGAGGAAATCTCTCTCTAATCTGGAGGATTTTAAAATCCTCCTATAACATCAATTCAGCATTCAATCAAATCATCAGAATGGAAAATCAGTCAATCAAGAAATCAAACAATCATGTCAAATCAACTCAGAAGCAAATCAATTACTGCTATTTGTTTTTCATCCAACATGAAAGCAAAATTATCAACATCATCACAATCAAATCATGTCAAGCAAGCGAATCATATCAATCATTACTATTTGTTTTTCATTTCGGAGAACAAATTTATCAAAAGAAAATCATCATTACTATTTTTTATTCATCAAACATGACAAATTTAACAGCCAACTAGCTCATATCAATCATTACTATTTTTTTTCATTTCGAAAAGAAAATTTATCATAAGCAGCATCATTTTACTATTTATTTTCAAAACACGAGAACAAATTTATCAGATCTTTATCAAAATCACATCAATCTATCCTTGATTCTACTCAAATTCATCAAATCAGTTGTCTAATATAGCAACAAGTATCAAGCAATCATCAATTATTTTGCAGACCTTACAAAACAACAGAATTTCATGAATGCGCTAAAATAGAGGCTCAATACGCTAATTCAACAAATGAGCTATTCTATCAGATAAATGCACTAGAATATCTATCCTATGTGATAATCTAGAAAATGCACTAAAGCACTAAGTCTATGTGCTAATTGAGCATCCAATGCTGGATGTTTTGGCCTATGCACTAAGCTATCTATCCTATGCACTAATTTGGGCAATGCGCTAATCTAACATACAAATGTGCCAACTTGTTTAGTCTATGTGTTATCTTGAATGTGCTAATTTACCTATCCTATGTGCTAAACTAGGGCTTACATGCGTTAAATCAATTTCCTATGTGCTAAAGAAAAATTTGAAAAAATCTAAAACATCATTCAAAATTTATCAAAAATTCACAACGGAGGGTTGTACGATCTTATCGGATGTCCATATATAGCTAGTCTCTGATGTCTACAGGCTCGCTCGAATCTATGGTGCTCATAGTGGATTGGCATCTCAAATTCTTCTCTCGTAGAGCTCTGATTTCACCAAGTGAAGCTATTCAAATAACAACTTTTGCGTTTTTCCACCTTTTAAGGGGTTAAATAAGGTAGGGTTATTTTTATTTTTACCATGTGGAGTGCTATTTCGGGAGATAAATTGACGAAACTCCTTCAAATAATTTCAAATGTTTTAATCATCATCGAAATCTTCAAACGACATGATTTATCTCTCAAGGGGGCATATAGCATCATCAGTCAAATTTTCAAAGTCAGGGGAAAAGATTTTTTAATCTAAATTTTTCTTTGAAGCAATACGTAAAACACATCACTTCAAAGAGGGGCAAAATGTATACATCTAAAAATGGTCACAGTTAATCAAGCTTGTTAATTAATTAAATATGAATTATTTAATTAATCTTCTAAAGTCATCTACATATAAATAAATTTAATTATTTATTTATATCGTTCACTTTTCTAATTCTTCTAATCTAATTAAATAAATAAGTTTATTTAATTATTGAATTCTTTCTCTTAATTAAATTAAATAAATTTCATAATTTATTTATATTAATTATCATATTACTCTAAGTTTGAATTTTTAAATTCAAATAATGGAATATTCTTCTAAACTCATTTTTCATTCCACATTTAAATTAAATATTATAAATATCTAATTTTACACTTTCCTCACTTCACATTTAATTAAATATTTTAAATATTTAATTAAACCTCCTCTTTCATCTCTCACACATAATTAAATATTAATTATTTAATTATGGAAGCTTCTAAAATCCTTGTCCCATATAATTAAATAAATAAATTATTTAATTAAAGGATTTATCCTCAACTACCAACTAACTCCTCATAAATGAATTGCACAAATGGCAACTTTCCTTCAATTTTGAATGGAGAGTGTTGTGTAGGAGGAAACATTTCCCATTTTTCTCTTTAGCTTCCATCTTTCTCTCAACCTCCAAAATCTCTCACCCTTCATCTCGACAAGCTTGATTTCAACCATCGATCTTTGCCAACTAGATTTTTCCTTCAAAAATTTATAAATACAACCTCTTTGTGAGTTCAAAAGGATCCTAGATTTTGTGAGTTTAGCATGATTACTATAGTTGCATTCTATCTAGCATCTAGCAATCTTGTTTTTAAGCATAGAATTTTAAGTTCATAGCATCTTAGTTTCATATCTTAGCTTAATCATGTATAATCATTTATCAATAGACATGCATGTTGCATAATTTCATTCTCTAAGTTTTCATTCTTCCAAGCTGCTACTTACACAAATTGAGAGCCAACAACTTACATAAAATCATTTGGAGATAGGGGACAATGAGACATTTTTGAAGGAACTCTCGTTTTAGAGTTTGTTATATCTTTAAACTAGTTTCTTTTGATATAATGTCGCATTGGTGTGTTTGTTTATCTTTTTAGTTAGCTCACATATTCACACACATATTTTTCACATTAAACAAGATAATGAATGCCACACCCATTTCTATAGTGCTCTTTTAGGCTAAGGATGGGTTGAGAAGGCCTGGTTGACAAGATCATCTTCCTTGTCCTCATGAAAGGAATGTTGGTTCCACATGTGTCACCCTTTGGGGACGAGACCTAGTGAGAGGTATACCAGACAACCATATATGGGGGCTGAGGTCTAGTGAGAGATTGCTAGGACAACCCATGCTAGAACCATGTGATGACACTCTTCCCTATTGTTTTCTAGTATTCTCTAGTTGTTGTTCTCCTTCTATTGTATGTGTCCCTCTGGAAGTGAAGTCAATGTTGTAAGTGATGTATGTGTTGTATAAGATGTTAATGTTGTTGTAGTGTTGTGTTGGAGCCATTTACAACCTTGTTTACATTAGCCTATTTTCTTCTTTACTATTTGTTTCTAGTGGGACCTTTTGTTATCTCCTAGCACAGGGGGGTGGACCTTAGGGTTCCACATGGTTGAGAGGTTGGTGTTTTTTAATCCATTAGTTATCCTTGTTGCATGTTCGTATACATGGAGGTTGTACCTTTTGTAGCGGATTCCAGTTCATGATCTAGTTCAAGGAGAGAGTCTTGTACATATTTGTATTGAATTGTAAATTATTTGTACCATTTATTGTAATTTGATGTATTCTTCCCAATTGTATTCTGGGAAGCATTGTTGTAAACTATGTAATGATGTAACAGATTTTGATGTACTCTCATGTAATGGAATTTGTATGTATATTAGTTAATTATTAATAAATGATCTTTAATGTTGATTAGTTGATGATGTGTTATGGAAATACATAATGTAGATTCATTTAATATGGTGGTTTAAACTGAAGTTGCTTGTTAGATGAATCATGATATTTTTATAGATAATAAAATATTATAGTTCTTGGTAATAGATATGTTAATAGCGTAGTCATGAAACCTTAGAGGACCTAGGTTAGATCATATGTTATTGTGTGTAGTGTGAATCCCCTAGCCTAAAGGTGCAAAATGAAATGAAATGCAAAAAAAACAAAACACGACAACACATCAATATTAGTCTAGTTGAACTTGAACAAAATAAATGACAAAGGGAAAAAAATTACCTTTCCCAAGTTGATGAGTTGGTTGGCCCTATTGATCATTTGATTTTTGTGCTCCTTTTAATGGAAAATAGCATGAAACCCAGTTCTAAATGATCGTGTGATGATGAGGAATGAAATGATACAAGTAGGTATTGCAATGGATGCTTGATATGGATGCAAAGAGTGTTGCAACAATGCAAGTTTTTTGGATGTTTGAATGCTTAGGTGATTGCTTGATTGTATGAATGCTTAGGTGATTGTTTGATTGTATGAATGATTGAGTGAATGAAGGATGAAAATGATAGAAAAATATTCTAATTTTACTTAAAGAGCCACCATACAATGGAGGGTCAAGATCTAGCCACCATGGACAAGATCAAGGGCCAGGGTGAGTTGAGAACTCACAAGCCCTCACATCTTGCCATGTGGTCGGTGAGGTGTCAAAAGGGACATGAGGTGGAAGTACTTTATGGTACCTTGGGAATGGGATAAGATATCCTCATAAAGGAGGTGCTTGTCTCCATGTGGGTGATGAGACATTTAAGGAATTAAAAATTTCTTGAAAGGCCTAGGGAGAATAAATGTGAATTTAAAATTCACATTGGGAAAGGGTTGCCTTCTCCAAAAGGAGAAAGCATTTAATAAAAGGTTCACTTGGGGGTATGCCATAAATGGAAAAGGAATTAAGTTGACCTAATCATGTGATTAGGGCTATACAAATAGGGGATTAAGGTGGTTAATGAAGGATCAAGGCAAGTGGACAATGATGGAGGATGTGACATTAATCCTGATTAAGGGTGTACACATCCTAATAAAATATTAATTAAATTAATCTAGATTAAGGAGGGATTATGGAGGATGGGACAAGGAGATAGAAAATAATAAATTTAAAATTGATTTAAATTCAAAAGAGGTAAAGTGACTAAATCAAATAAATTAAAGAATTTATTTAGTTTAGAGAAAAAGGGGAATAAAGGTAAAGTATTTAATTATTTAAATTAAATACCTTAGCAACATTAGGGAAAGGGGGAAATATTAATTAAATAAATCATCTAATTAACACCGATGGGAAATGTGTGATAGATGAATAAAGGGGATGAATTTGACCATTTGGGAGAGGTCAAATTTAGGTCTACATTTTTCCCCTCTTCGAAATACTGTTAGAATAACAATGTTTCGAAGAAAATAAAATGAAGATGACTTGATAGAAGAATGGACTAGAAAGTAATGCCCCAGTGTGGGAGAAAGTTGTGCAGGATTTCGAATGGTGGAAAATGAAGGGAGATGCCCCAGTGTTGCAAGGAAATGAACGTGACAAAGGGATGAAGGAAAATGACAGGGTATGCCCCCTCGAGAGGGTGGATGGGGAAGAAAAAGGGGCCTCAGGTGACTTCTCGATATGAAGAAACAAAGGGTACCACATGATAGAGTGCAAAAAATCATGAAGAATGGATTTTGAACAGAAGAAAATAGACAAACGGGGTGCAAATGGCGGCCCGCGAAAGAAAGGAGATTAATGAAATTAAGAAGAGGTTAAATAAAAAGGGTAAAAAATACCCAAAACTTAAAAAGTTAAAAAGAGATGGAAATGTTATATATAGTAATTTTAGAAATTACTATTTACCATTTGCACATTTGGAAGCTGAGTCAGTAAGAGAGAGATAGAAAAGAGGTGATGAGGATGGCTGATGAGTACGATAGTGGGGAGGAGGGCCTTGTAGATGACGTGATCATCCACCGGGGTGACGAGGTGTGCCAGTTCTACCACGAGCACATGATACCCAGCTAAGTTAGAGAGAAAAACCAATCTCTGTGATTTTGTTTAGGATTTGTAAATTGTCATGTATTTTCAATTGAGGTTTTTGGGATTTAGGCAGATGAGAAATGGGTTGCTAGTGGATGGGAGAAATTGCCCATCCGCATAGCAAAATTACCTTGGGAGGTCACGACTAGAAATCATAGGAAAATTTGCCTATATCTGAGGTGAATTCGCCCTCGGGGAGGGTGAACACGAGATGGTGGGCGAATTCACCCATTTGACAGGAGAATTTTCCCGAGGGAAGGGCAACAAATGGGTTAGGCAGATTTTCTTGGCTGATGGGCGAATTCGCTTGATAAGAGAGGGCAGCAAGAATGGGAAAATTTTCCCAATTGATGGGTGAATTTGCTCATCAAGGGAGGGCAATGAGAATAGATGAAATTTCCTGGTTGATGAGCAAATTCCCCTATGGAAAGGGCGACAAAAGGGAATGGGCGAATGCACCTAGATGATGAGAAAATTCGCCCATGAAAAGGATGACAAAAGGGAATGGGCGGATTCACCCGGATGACGGGAGAATTCACCCGAAGAAAGGGTGACAAAAGGGAATGGGAAAATATGACTAGATGATGAGCGAATTCACTTATGGAAAGGGCAACAAAAGGGAATAGGCAGATTTTCCCGAATGACAAGTGAATTCACCCAATGAGGGATGACAAGGACAAGCAAATTCACCCAAAGGGAAGAAAACAAGAGACATGGGTGAATTTTCCCATGGTACAGGTGAATTCGCCTAACTAGGGTGGATGATGAATAAGGGCGAATTCACCGAATAGGTCAGAAAAGAGAAAACAGGATTTTCCTAGGGGAAAAGAAAATTCAATGAGAAAAACCCAAGGTAGGGGAAGAATGAGGAAAGGAAAGAGACTTGAGGAGAAGGGCTGACATGTTTTTTCATGTGGATATAGGGCTTCGATACACTATGGATGAGAGAGAGACACTTAGTAGTTTTAGAGGTGACCATTGGGGTGATGAGCACCCATGATCATGCAACACTGGCACAGGCGGGGTTGTTGCACATGTTGGAATATCTCAACATCAGATCAAATAGAGCGTTGTTGATGGTTGTGATGAAGCATTGGAGCTCGGAGACTTCAAAATTTCATCTCCCAATAGGGGAGATGATCATGACCTTGGAGGACGTATGGTGGATGCTACATTTGTCGATCATAGGGCAGTTGTTGAGTTGGACTCAGAGCGAGGGGTGAGAGCAAGACAGGAGCCCATGGGTTATCTTTGGACGAGAAAATCTCCCTATCCAAGGGGCAGAGCTAGATTTGGATGGATGTTTGGGATTGGGAGTTTTAGTGCTGCCACTATACCTCTATGGGTTGATCAATAGGATCCTATTGTCAGGCAGGAGTGAGATATTTTGTAGTCTTAGGGTTATTGAGGTTGTACGACACATCATGGAGTAGAGGGAAGGGGAGTTTGCATGGGGTGCATGCGTACTAGCTCAACTATATTGCAACTTGCATGTGGTATACTACAAGAGGGTACGCAACATTACACATGTGACACTACTACAAGTATGGGTTGTTGGCCCCACAGTTTTCGTTGCACCAAAAGATTGACCTTTTAGTGCCTGATACAACTGCTAGAGTTAATGGATCCACAAAAGGAAATTAGTCCATGTCACAAATCCCAAGGGGAGCGCTGACCACTTGCCAAAAATCTCCCCCTCAGCATTACTCGAGGGGATTTGAACCCGACACCTTTGGCTCTAATACCAATTTCTGGCCCCACGATTATTGTTGCACCAAAAGATCGGCCTTTTAATGCTTGATACAACAACTAGAGTTAATGGATGCATGAAAGGCAATTAGTCCATGTCATGAATCATGAGGGGAGCGCTAACCATCTACCAACATGGGCTTGGGAGTACATCAGTGTGACCAGGCTGGGGGTCTTGATATCAAGGATGCAAGATCATACTAGTATGGGATAAAGTATGGCTGGTGATTGCATTATCTGAATGTCAGCACCTTGGAGGGATAGAGGAGGTTATATGACCTGTAGGAGGATCAGATTGTATGGAGACCATACATGGTGTGATGATTTTTGGGTTGGAGATAGGATGAGAGGAGACACAAGGGTCACTTCTTCATCATATGGTACATGATTGGGAGGGACCCACACATTATGGAGCTTCACAGGGAGGATAGAGTGATGAGGTAGTTCAAGTTATAGCAGGATATCCCTCTAGGACCACAGAGGTTCAGGCGGATTGCCCGAGAGTGGTTATGGGGTGATCTGATCACAGAAGAGTTCACTAGAAAGATGTGGGAGGATGATGAGGGTGCAACCCAAGACACAAGAAAATCACATAGAAAAACCAGAGATTCTTATTATTTTCAAAATATAAAATTCTTACATGCAAAGGATCTCCAATCATCGAGTTCTGCAATACATGCAAATTACAAAAATTCTCCTCTTCGCAACATGCGATCTTCTTTCCCCCAAAAACTACCCACAAAAATTAGAAACTATCCCATAAATAGCCCAATTCTCCGTTTGGAGCCAAAAACAACATTCTAATTATGCACAAACTTCTGGAAGCCCTAACTCAAGATCTAATCGTCGGATCTTCAATGATAATACCTTTTCGGAAAGGTCTTGCGAAAATGAAGTGCTAAAAAGTGGGGCCTAAAGGCTAACCACTTTCATTTTCTGCCAATTTTCGGGCCCATCCGGAGCCTTTAAGTCCCTCAAAATTAGCTCTGAAGATTTTGTAGGGCAAAAAGCAGAAACTGAAACTTGAATAACTTTTGAACCGGGAATTATCTTTGCTTGATTCTTTCACCAAAGTGTTTATTATTCTGTCCTGAAGCTTCCCTTAAATTTCTGTCTCCTCACGCCTTCAAAATCATACCTGCTAAAAAAAGCAGTCGAGTAGAAAAAGCAGAAAAGCCGTTCTGAAAGTTGGGAATTCTTCTTCGATGAAAAAGATATCCATAAATGCAAAAACATCTACAAAAAAAAAATCTAAATGAAAGTAAATAAATTTTTGGATGATGTAGGATTGCCCTTACATCACTGGATGCTCCTGCATCAGACACTCGGGGTAATTTGAAAAGTGACCCCGTCACTTCTCAGATGGTTGAGGAAAACCCAAATGGTCAACCTCTGCCTTAGACAACCAGGATGAATCTTCCACATGCCTTCCTCTCCACTCCAAATATTCTTCATATTGCCTGTTTCTGGTACTCCTTCCCACACGGCTATCCAAGATTTCTTCGATCTCCTCCTTTTCTGAAGTAGGTGCTAGAATACAACACTGTTCCATTGCTGGTACTTCCTTTGTGCCACCCTCATGATATTCTGTCAAATCTACAATGTTGAACACAAGGGAAATGCTGAATCCATCCAGCAACTCTACCTCATATGTGTTCCCTGAATCATGCCTCTTCAAAATTTTACAGGGACCGAACTTCTTCATCTTCAATTTGTTATAGGTTCCTACTGGAAACCTTTCTTTCCTCAAGTGTACCATCACTTCATCACCAATCTGAAACTCCTTATACCTCCTCTTTTGATCTACCTTAGCCTTATACTGCATATTCATCTTGTTAATGTATTTTTTTACCTTCTCATGCATATTCTTGATGTGTTCTACAAAGTCTTCAACTTCAACACTTGTCTTCTTCTCTTGGTCCATCTTCCTCAATTCTGGAGTAGTCCTAGGACTACATCCATATACAATCTGGAACGGTGATCTACCAGTGCTTCTATTGACAGAATTGTTGTAAGTGAATTCTGCTTGGGGTAAGATCAAATCCCATCCTTTTGGTTTATCTCCTACCAAGCATCTTAGTAGGTTACCCAAACTCCTATTCACAACTTCAGTCTACCGCTCAGTCTGGGGATGGTGTGCAGAACTAAACTTCAACTCTATTTTCAACTTTTTCCACAAGATCCTCCAAAAGTATCCAACAAATTTTGTGTCACGATCTGAGACTATACTCTTTGGCAAACCATGTAGCCTCACCACCTCTCAGAAGAACAAGTCAACAATGTGGACTGCATCATGGGTCTTCTGGCATGGGATGAAATGTGCCATCTTTGAAAACCTGTCAACTACCACAAATATTGAATCATTCCCTCTCTGTGTCCTTGGCAAACCAAGAACAAAGTCCATACTTATATCCTCCAATGGCCTCTCTGGTACAGGTAAGGCCTGGTACAACCCTATATTCTGACTCCCTCCTTTAGCCATTTGACATACCCTGCAACTTTGCACAAACTTCTTCACATCTTGTGACAACTGAGGCCAATAATAATGCTCATTGATAATGGAAATGGTCTTATCTTGACCAAAATGTCCTGCCATTCCTCCACCGTGTTTCCCTTTTATCAAGTTCTCCCTCATGGAACTCCTTAGAATACACAATTGACTTCCCTTAAACAACATTCCTTCTTGAATTATGAGATCCAGCCACTTTGTCCTGTCAACTATAACAGGTTCCTTGCAAGCTTTCCAAGCCTTTGCAAAATCAGGATCATTCGGATACAATGTCTTGAGTTCACTAAACCCAACTACCTCAATCTGCATTTCTATCAACAATGTATGCCTCCTACTTAAGGCATCTGCAACCCTATTTGACTTCCCACTCCTATGTTTTAAAACAAATGTATAACTCTACAAAAATTCTACCCATTTCATATGCCTCTGATTTAATTTTCCCTGACTACTCAGGTACTGCAATGCTTGATGATAATTATACATAACAAATTCCTTAGGCAAAAAATAATGCCTCCATTTCTTTAATGCTTGAACTATTGCATAAAATTCCTGATCATATACAGAGTACTTTCTCTTTGCATCATTTAACTTTTCACTAAAATAGGCAATGGGCTTACCTTCCTAGCTTAACACTGCTCCAATGGCACAACCACTGGCATCACAATCCACCTGAAACACCTTATTGAAATCCAGGAGAGCCAAAATAGGTTGTTCTGTCACCATCTGCTTCAATAGTTCAAAACTCCTTGCTGCTCCAGTGCTCCACTTGAACTCTTTTCTATCCCCTCTCATTGTTTCAGTTAGGGGTGCACAAATACTACTGAAGTTTGTAATAAACTTTCTGTAAAAACTGGCCAAACCATGGAAAGATCTCACCTCAGTAGCAGTTCTTGGGGTAGGCCATTCCAGAATAGCCTTCACCTTCTCTGGGTCCATCTTGAGACTTTCTGTCAAGACAACAAACCCCAAGTACACTAACTCCTTCTTCACAAAACTACACTTCTTCAGATTAATCAGCAATTTCTCTTCTCTTAACTTCTCAAAAACTCTACCAATATGCATTATATGCTCATCCAGTGACTTTCTGAATATCAAAATATCATCTAAATACACAATAACAAAGCTTCCTAGGAACTCTTTCAGTACCTCATTCATGAGCCACATGAATGTGCTCGCTGCATTGGTTAGCCCAAAAGGCATGACTAACCACTTGTACAATCCCTCTTTGGTCTTGAAGGCAGTCTTCCATTCATCTCCCTCTCGAATCTGAATCTAGTGATATCCACTCTTCAGATCAATCTTTGTGAAGTACTGAGCTCCACTCAAACAGTCCATTAGGTCATCCATCCTTGGTAGGGGAAATTTATATTTGATTGTTATCTTGTTTATGACCCAAGAGTCTGTACACATCCTCCACTCCCCATCCTTCTTTGGTGCTAGTACTGCAGGTACTGCACATGGACTCAGACTCTCTCGAATCAAACCCTTTCTCAACAACTCCTCAACTTGTTTGTTCAACTCCTCATTTTTTGCAAGAGTCATTCTATGAGCTGCCATATTCAGCAAACTGGCTCCTGGGAGCAAGTCAATCTGATGACTGATCTTCCTCATTGGTGGTAAACCCTCAGGTACATTATCAGAAACAATATCCTGAAACTCATTCAATAACCCAGAAACTTCTACTGGAGCCTTCTCACTACCCTCCTTATTCATTTTAGGAATCAATGCATAACACACATGCTCATGTTTCATGCCTTCTAAAAATTTCCTTCCATCAACATAACAAATTCTAGCACTACTGCATACCTTTCCTTCTGCCTTCTTCAAGGGTTTCAACTTATGGCGGACTCCATCCTTCATCAAGGAATAAGTATTTGCATGGCCATCATGTATAGCTCGCCTGTCAAACTGCCACAACCTCCCCAACAACATGTGACATGCATCCATGGGGATGATATCATAGAGTACCTCATCACAATAGCTTCCAATCTTGAACTTCACCAGGCACTGCTCATTGACTAGAACTTTGTGGAGTTTCTGCAACCAGGCAATCCGATATGGATGTGGATGCCTTTCCCTCTTCATCTTCAACTTTGTAACCATTTCTTCTGACACTAGATTATCAGTGCTCCCACCATCAATAATGACATCACAACATTTGTCTTCACACTTGCACCTTGTGCGGAATAGATTCTTCCTCTATTCTAGCTCCTTCTCTTCAGTCACTAGGGCTCTTCTAACCACTAGGACTTATCCCCTTTTAGCATCATCTGAATGCTCAGATTGAGCCTCCTCATCTACATGCGCAACCCTTGCACGACCTTCTGGCCTTTTGTCTATCCTTCCTTGGTATTGTGGACATTCATAGGCTTGATGCCCTTCTTCACCACATCGGAAACAAGTTCCTATGAAACCACCCCTTCCGGGTCCTTGCCCAAATCTTCCTCGTCCTCTATTTCTTTGATCACCACCATTCTGATCATGTGGGCGATAGAAGTTATCATTCCTCTGGCTTCGACTGGTACCCACGTCTTCATTTTTCTTCTCATCATCATTTCGGCTTCCAAAAGATCTTCCGCTACCCCTTCCACTTTGACCTCCTCGTCCTTTTTGCTTACTGTCAAATCTTTTGTTCAACTTCTCTTCAACTCTCAGCAAAAATTTGTAAGCATCCTCAATGGTGGCCATTCTAACTAGGCTTAACTCCTCTTGAATGCTTGGCCGTAACCCATTAAGATAACGGGCTACCTTCTCCTTGTTGGCCTCTACATGTCCCATTCTAATGATCATCTTGTGAAAATCTTCTATGTATTCTTTCACAGATTACTTCCTTGCTTCAACCCTTGCAATTTCTTCAATAGATCTAACTCATAGTCCATTGGCATGAACTGCTTCTTCAGTTTCTCCACCATGCGATCCCATCTGGTGATCTTTCTCTTTTCTCTCTTATTTCTTTCTAGTTGGACCTCTTTCCACCAGATACTGGCGTGGCCCTTCAGCTTCATTTTTGCAAACTTAACCCGATTTGGGTCCTCTACATCTTCATACTCAAAATACTCTTCCAACTCGTTGATCCAATCAATCAACTCTTCTGGGTTTAAACTTCCAGAAAAACTAGGAACTTCTACTCTAGGTCCTTTTCCAATCTTCGAAATGGCCCTTATTAGCAGCATCTGATCTTGATCAATAGCTTCTTCTTCCTCTTCTACATCTGAATCTTCTACCTCTTCTTCATCCTCATTTTCTTCTCCCCTTCTTGGGTTTACCCCTCTTCTTAACTCTCTTTGTAATGCATTAATTTGTCTCTGGAGGGCTCTGAAACCCTCAGCTGCTAATGGATCTCTTCCACTAGCATTTCTGGCACCTCCGGCCCCACCTCGCCTACCACGTACCACTCTTGGAGGCATCTTGAATATCTTGAACCCATAACCACAGACCTAGTGCGAACTGCCTCACGATTGACGATCATCCACACGCTCAAGAAAACCCGCTCTGATACCACTTGATGAGGGTGCAACCCAAGACACAAGAAAATCACACAGAAAAACTAGAGATTCTTATTATTTTCAAAATATGAAATTCTTACATGTAGAGGATCTCCAATCCTCGAGTTCTGCAATACATGCAAATTATAGAAATTCTCCTATTCGCAACATGCGATCTTCTTTCCCCTAAAAACTACCCACAAAAATCAGAAATTACCCCATAAATAGCCCAATTCTCCTTTCGGAGCCAAAAACAACATTCTAATTATGCACAAACTTCCGGAAGCCCTAACTCAAGATCTAGCCATCAGATCTTCAATGATAATACCTTTTCAGAAAGGTCTTGCGAAAATGAAGTGCTAAAAAGTGGGGCCTAAAGGCGAACCACTTTCGTTTTCCGCCAATTTTCGGGCCCATCCGGAGCCTTTAAGGCCCTCAAAATTAGCTCCAAAGATTTTGTAGGGCAAAAAGCAGAAATTGAAACTTGAATAACTTTTGAACTGGGAATGATCTTTGCTTGATTCTTTCACCAAAGTGTTTATTATTTTGTCCTGAAGCTTCCCTTAAATTTCTGTCTCATCACGCCTTCAAAATCATACCTACTAAAAATAGCAGTCGAGCAAAAAAAGCAGAAAAGTAGTTCTGAAAGTTGGGAATTCTTCTTCGAGGAAAAGGGTATCCAGAAATGCAAAAACATCTACAAAAAAAAATCTAAATAAAAGTAAATATATTTTTGGGTGATGTAGGATTTCCCTTACATCACTAGATGCTCCTACATCAGAGGAGCTACAATAGGTTTCATATCCAGGGAGAGGAGGGGAGGTAGGTGTAGGTATGACAGTGCAATATTTTGCACGGGGGCGCTGACATAGAGCAGGGCAGATGGTAATAGTGCACCCAAGAGTAGGGGCACTAGGATATGGCTCAGAGGATGAGGTGAGACTAGCAAGATAGAGGAGGGGTGGAGATAGGGAGGATGAGGTGGAGGAGGAGAGATACCATTGTATGAGAGGATAGGAGGAGGCGATGGAGGAGGATGTTCCAGAGGTTCATCCCCTAGCGACAGTACCTTATGTACCAGTACCACTAGAGGATCCAGTTGTACTACTAATGAGAGCCCTAGCGAGGTTGTGGATCATAAAGTAGAGACTTAGGAAGTATGAAGTGGATAGGGAAAGGTTACAGGTAGAGGTAGAAAGGGTACAAAGCGAGGGGGATAGGGACTTTAGAAACCTAGCATATGAGGCAAGACAATGAGTATTGGAGATAGAGAAAGTGAGGGATGACCTCCAGAGGTGGCTAGTAGAGACCTACAGGGAGCTAGAGGAGGTGATGAGGGAGAGGATTGAGTTGAGGCAGGAGCGAGATGAGCTCTAAGATAGAGCAGAGTGCGCAAAGGTGACAACTAGAGACACATGGGCAGTGCTAGAGAGAGTAGAGGTGGCAATGTAACATATTCAGACCTTGCAGGATGAATAAAATGTAGTAGACGCACGAGTACATGCCTTAAAGGATAAGAGGGATGCAACCACATAGAAGATGTCATGGATACAAGCAGAGATAGATCAACTATGATTGGTGTAGGATGCATGGGAGTAGGAGAGGAGACACCTACCTATATTATGAGATAGGTATAGGACAGAGTGGTACATGGCTAGGTATCAGGTGATAAAGAGAGATGAGTATAGGAGGGAGTCTAGCTACTACATGGGGGAATATTTTAGGGAGGTTTCAGATCCTACATGTTGTCTACTTCCATATGTCCGAGTAGTTCCATAGATTCCAGTATCATCATAGTCAGGGGGGACACAGACATGAGGATACAACAGTTACAGAGAGACTCCCCCACATAGAGGGCCAATACTAGACTCATCGCAGAGGTCAGATGCAACTAGCATAGGGTAGAGAGGACAAGAGTGACATGACCCCGATTTTGACAAGTGCAGGGTGGATTTATAGCAGACAAGGATAGAGGCCATAGGTTCCATAGTGCATATTAGCCATGGATCATTCCATGTATATATGTAGTCTCTGCATTTTATCAAAGCCTTGTACCTATATTTTATTTGATGATCATGGATAGACATGGTGGATATGTATTTATGTATTTATGATGGACTTTATTATGGACTTTGTATTTTGATATTTAAATGATACACGATAGCCATTGTCGACACTATGTGGTTATTATGTGATCTAATGGACATTTATTCATGGATGTGTATATGGATATGATTTATTATAAGATATGCAGATGATTATGATGTATGCATGCATTTATGATGATTTATGTGGCATGCATGATGCCTAGCATTTTGTGATGTAGGATGTGATGTATGATATGATTATGAACTAATGATTTGTGATGCAGGTGGCGATGTATGAATGCACACTGTACAATCAATTTCTTTTAATTGCATGATGTGTACCATGGATATGTTATTATGATGTGGTTATGAGATGGAAATACAATAGGATGCAATGAATGAAAAATGTAATGTTAGTATATAATGTAATGTATATAATGAGATGGACTAATATGTAATGAAATGAATCTAATTTAAGATGCTTAAAATAACAAATCTATGTCAATCTAAACAACTTAGAATGAATATGATAATGACAATGCAATGTAAGATGGAAAGCAATTAAATTCCTTACAAACATTAATATCTAAATTAAATTAGCATGGACATGAGTTTGTAGACACATAAAATTGACCTACGCCTGCGAACTCAATTTTCTCATTAATTCCTCTAAACATAATTTGATTATGTCCCTCTGTCCAAATTCAACTATTAATTAAATAATGACCAAATATTTAAATAATTCACCTCTCATATTCTTTTTGACTATTTAAATAAATCACATTTATTTAAATATGACACTAATGTCTAATATCCTCTTTAAATTAAATAAATTATTTAATTTATTTAATTAATCCATTATTTCCCTCTTGATTATTTAAATAAATATACTTTATTTAAATGTGTCTCTAATATTAAAGTCTTCTCATAATTAAATAAATCCCCCGTAATTTATTTAATTATTAACCCACTTCTTCCACAATTAAATGATTGAAAAATTAATTATTTAATTGTCTCATTTAATTCTTTTCCAAATTTAAATAAAATCATTTATTTGGATTTCGCTTTTTTCAAGTAAATAATTTAATTATTATTTATTGTCACATGACTCCAGCCTTTTGAATTAAATTAATATTAAATTCAAAATAGAATTCCCTCCACAAATTAAGTAATTTCTAAAATTACTTGATTTTCTAACTCACTCTTTTTTTGAGCCAAATCTTATCTCCATGTCACACATATTCTCATTCCTTGATTTAATTTCTTAAATTAAATCTTGTCCACTCATTTCAAATTTCACTCTAGAGTTTCCCTAACCCTAATTGTGGGTTGTTATTTTGAATCTTGACCTTTGATTCTAGAGCACTTCTCAATCTTCAATCTTGTCCATTAATCCAAAATTGCATTTTCTATAAAATGACAATTTTGTTCTCATTTTAACATCTTGCAAATCTTGAATCTTGCACACTTTGTAAATCTTGAATCTTACATCTCTTATTTTCTTGTCTTCATCTTTGTCATTTTGCTAATTAGCTTGCATGTAGAACTTAGTTATCTTGCATAATCATTTGAGAATCCTTCAACACTTGCTTAGGGATTGTCATTATAATTAGATTGCTCATCATAAATCTGAGGGCAACATCACACTTTGAGCAAGTTGAGAAGGTATAATGGAGGTCAGCCATGGAGAATGAAGACACTTTGGGTGAGATTGTTCCATTGGTTTTTGTTTATTCCCTTGCACTTCATTATTGCTTTGGGGTTTTTATGTTGCATGTGATTTCCTAACCCTAGGAAAATTCCCTCAGTTACATTGGTGAACCCGAGATTTTAAAAACACTTTTTTTGCAGATTTCCATACAACTTTTTGTCTTTTTTGTAGGTACAAGTACGAAACGCCACAATCGAAACTTTATGAGACACAATCGCCTTGTCATGCCACATCTAATTTTAGAAATGACGCAAGTGCTCTATCGCGGTGCATCTGACCTGCAGAATGACACATCTGAATTCATGAGCCGCATTTGACATAAATAAAGCCACAATTCATTTCCTAAGCTACAATTGTCATTCCAAACAATGCATCTTCCTTTCTGTACCACATTCACTCTGTTGCAAGGTAATTGCCTTGTAAAGACTTGCTTTCAGATTTATTTTTTCCTGAATTTCTAGATTTGCTACTTTTTTTTTTTACATAGATTACAAATTTTTGGGCTTACTAATTTGTTTGTTACAACATGTTCCAAGCTAGAGTCTAACCCCTTTGTTGTTTGGATTCTTGTTTATTTCTACAATTTTAATCAAACAAACAAACAAATTTGCATTACAATTCATGAGTTAAAATGAGCATACACACATATTCATTGGGTTAAAAAGAACACAATCATGTATGTTCACTCACTGGATTAAAAAAAACTTGCACTCTTCATAGCATTGGGTTAAAATGAATACTTGCTTGCCTCACACTGCAAATGGTTAAAATGAACACTTGCTTGCTCACACTACAAATGGTTAAAATGAACAAGTGTTTGATGTGTTTTGTGATTTAGTATTGATCTTCTAAGTGTGTATGCAATTCTCTTGCGCCTTGTGCAATCTGAAGAAACAAAAACACTAACGAGTTGGTTACTTTATCACCCTTCATATTTCAATTTGGGCTTAAAAAAAAGAACAATCTTGCTAGTGTGAGCCTAGTATATTGTGTGTGTTCTCTCTTTGTTTATACAAAAAAAAATTGATCAAACTACGGGTGTACTTACTCACTATTGTTTACCTTAGGAATTGGGCCTTCCTTGGTGGGAAAAATTACTCACCCTAAGGTGACTCAAACTGGCAATGAAGCTCTTTAGTCGAGCTACTCCCGACCAGTATATAAATGTGAATCCTACTAGAAAGCTTAGGATTATGAGTGCAAATATGTCACACAGACAAAGTAGAATTCCCCAAAACCCTATTGAGTGTAACCTCTTCAGGCTGGAATTCCTCCTTTAACAGAACTTAATCTTTGCCCTATGTGTGGCCACTCGAATGGGTACCCTAACTAAACACTTTTGTGTAGAAGCCAAAAAACCTATCTATTGTTTGGTGCAACAATGGTCATTGTGAAGGCATCCATATTCTCGCAACTTTTAGTAGAGATGATCAACCTACCATGGGAGATTTATGGGGGTTGGAAGCATGGTTTCCCTGAGAAGTGAGTTCACTGTAAGAGGGAGCTTGTGGGGCCAAGATTTTGAATTCATCCGCTAAGAGCAAGTGCGGTTGGAGTAAAATCCATGTGGAATCCAAAATAATATATTATTTCAAACCATAGGCTTGTACATGTTTTTCTATGTGTTTTTTTTCACACTTTTTTCCAAGACAATGTTTTTGCCAAGTGTTTTCAGATAAAATGAACAAATCAACATCCTCTTCCAATCTAGAATAACACTTTAAAACTACAACAAAATTTCACAATCTGCCAAAATATTGAAACAAACCAAACTTTTTGATGCATCTTCTATCCTGGACCGCATTTGCTTCTTCCAAAACTGCAATTCACCTATCGTGCCACATTTGAAATCTTAAGCGCCGCATTTGCCTATTTCACACCTCATTTTCTTTACCAAACATTGCAATTGCTTTGTCGCACCACATATGCTTTCTCAAATGCCGCATTTTCCAATCTTATGAAGCATTTTCTTTCCTACAATGCATTTGCAATGACACAATTTCCAATAACCTAAAATTTCATTCATTGTCAGAAATTTGAAGTTTAACTTCTCCAAACAGGTTCCACACATCTTTCTCTACAATTTTTGTCCACAACCAAACCAAGAATTGCTCAACTTCCTTCATCCTTGCATTATAGGTTGCATTCTTAGTTTTCCATAGGTTTCTGATTGCACTTACTTAGCTACATCCTTAGGCTTTACCACCATTCTAGGTACTCATTTTGTGGATTTTAGGAGAAGATTCCTTACCATTCTTTGTCAAACCTTTGGCTTCAAGAGTAGGTTATCATTGGACTTGATCAAACCATTTCCCTTAGTCATTACCTTTTGTGAACCATTTCCCACTCATCATTCTAGTGTGGAAACTTCACTTTGTCTTCCTTAGTCCTTTTTATAAGTCCATTGGCATTCCAAAATTAAGACATTGCCAAAACGTTGTATGGTTAACTGTGCATCTCCTTTACATTTGCATACATTTTAGTCTACTTATTTTAGTCTCCTTTGCATTCATCATTCAATAAGCATTCCTTAGTCCAAAAACCCTAAAACATAGTATCATAAAATTTGCATACTTAGTGTCATCCTCCACCATCCCCAAAGTTGAGTAAAAAATTTATTGTTGAAACAAGACTACAGAGAAAAAGAAGACTCGTGGATTCTTTTGGTCAAGACACCAACCTAATCATTTTTTCCAATGACATGAATAGAAATACTTTCCCTAACAACATGAATGGAAATACCAACATGGGAAATTCTTTCATAAATTCGTTCAGTGAGATGACCACTCCATCTTCTTCCCAAATTTTTTTTGAACAATTCATCCGTAGAGACCAAAATGGACAAGTATTTGAGGAAGATATACAAACTGCCACAAAAAATCCAGAAGTACCTTCCTTTGTTGAAGAGTTGGTCTTACATGATTCAGATATATACCTAGCCATAATCCTTGACCAAGGGGCTAGGTTACCAAAAGGATTTGACCTCAACACCATAAGAGAAACATCTCTCTATCCTATCAATCAAACAAGCCAATCAAACGATGCAAACAATGCTTCCATGGGAGCCACCACACAAAATGTCATCAACACCATTAATGCTACCTCCCTTGGTGCTGCTACCACCCATACTACAACCAATACATACAATTTGGTCAACATAATGTCTATTGGGGGATCATCAACCCAAACAAACACTACATCACATTCCATCCCTCAACAAACATCCATAGTTTCCTCACAAACTATTGGATCAACATTTGGGATTTCATCTAGCACAATGGGCACCAACACACCAAACCTCTTTGGAGCTTCATCTAGCTCCATGGGGACATCAACAAACCTCTTACTCATTTCCTCTAATACAATGGCAACAAACTCATCAAACCCCTTTGGGAAGAATAAATGAAGAGTTGTCATCCAAGGAACTCAGCCGAATATCCCAAATTCATCACAGGTCAACACCAACATTCCCTTGAGATAAAATACCAATATTCCACAAGGCCATACTTATCTATTTGGGCAAGGAAATCAAGGCACCTAATATACAACTCCATTTGGTAATCAACATGCTCAAGGCCAACAAGGTCCTCAAATTCATCCATGGCTAGAATCCACACCCCAACTTATGCTTCTCAAGTCCATACACAGTAGCAAATCCCTAATCAAAAAATTCATTTCCAACAACCACCAAATAAAAACACTCAATTTTCTCACCAACAACACCTTCCAAATCAACACATCTCATCACAACAAGTGGGCAATCAAGCCATACCTATCACCAACATGTGTGATGCTACAAACAACCCAATTGTGGGAGCACTCACACTCAAACTTGTTGCTCTGCAAACACAGGTGGAAACCTTGCAAATATAAAAAAAAAAGCCATACATTTCATATGACCTATTTCCATATCCATTCGACACAACCTTGTATATGCCACCATTCCCTTCAGGATATGTGGTGCCACACTTCCCTAAATACAAAGGCAAAAGCAATCCTATTGAACACATAAGAGAATTCACTAGTAGTTGCATGGAATTGCCTACAAACACACTTATTTAATGATAATATTCTCTAGAACTCTTGTGGGTCATGCACTAGAATGGTTCGCACAATTTCCTAAAGGAATTAAATCATGGGATGAATTGGCCAACAATTTTGTTGAAAAATATGCCTATAACATTGATACAAATATTGACATTGCATCATTATGTCAACCCACTCAAGAAGACACATGTGAGACTTTTATCCCATTCTTCCAAAGATGGAGAACCCTAGCAAGCCGATGTCCTATAGAAATAACCAAAAAGGAGAAAGTCTCCATGTTTGTACAAAATCTCCTTGGACCACTCAGATATGGCTTACAAGTCCATTGTTGCACCACCTTTATTGACCTTGTCGAAAAGGGTGTTCAACTTGAAAATGCCTTACTTGCCAAAGGAAAGATGAAGTGTGGTGGGAAAACAATCAACACTACCACAAACATCAACTCAAGTGCTTCCAATGACAAAACAAATACTGGGTTAAAAATAAACACATCACTAGCGATGGTGTGGTCGATGTGAAAATAGTCAATGCAACAGGTCCTATCCTCACAATCAAAGGAGTCCAAAATCAAAATACACCTTTGATTACATCAACACCAACTGCTAATTCCATTCAAAACAATCCTACTCAGTTAAATCAAAGGCAACCACATCAAACATGGCAATTTAAAAAATGCACATACACCCCCTTGGGTGAGCCCATCGAAGTTGTCTTAAAGAAACTTATTCAAAATGGAGTCATAACTTTGGAAGAACCTAAACCATATGATCCTAGTCAGTTCAATCCATCATGGTGGGATGATAACACATTTTGTGATTATCACCATCTCAAAGGGCATAAAACTTCTTCTTGTAATATTGTCCAAGATCTTATTGAAAACCACACCATTGAGCTTGGTGGTTAGCCATTTGTGTCTAATTCAGATCATACAATCCATAAGAAACCATTGCAGGACCATGGTTCAGGTAACCCCTCACTATCCAACACAAAGAATAGTAACAATCAAGCCATTTATGCTCGTGCTACCTTCAATTATTCTGGTGGTCCCATCATTAATAATCTTCGCACTACTAGTGAAGACAAATGTGTCAATACCATTACTATTAAAAAATCCCCAAAATGCAATGTCACTACATGCAAAGGTAAAGTCACCATCCCAGGCTTGTCTACTCGTTAGCCCAAGATTACCATACTAGGTCCATCTGCTAAATAGTCAAAACCCAATCCAGAGTTTAACCTTATTGAGCAATTGAACAAGATGCCAACTCTAATATCCATCCTTGAATTGCTCCACATTTTTCTCATGCATAAGGCCATCTTGGATAAAGTCTTGCAAGAGTCTTCCATCCCCGACAATATCGATGTCAACCATTTTGAAACTATGGTCAGATATTTGACTTCACCTCATCACATTAATTTTTCAGACCTGGACTATTCCTCCCCTAAACCATCTCATAATGATGCCTTGCATATCAAGGTTTTTATCCATAAGCATAAGGTTAGACGAGTCCTAGTAGATGGTGGAGTAGGATTGAACATCTACTCTTTAAAATTGGTTAAATCTCTTGGCTTTTTTGATGCTTGTGTGGATCCTACAAAGAGTATTGTGATAAAAGCATATGATGATGAAAAACATGCTTCTAGAGGCATCATCACACTTCCAATTTGTATGGGACCAGTTATCATAGAGACAACATGTCAAGTCCTGGATTGTGACATACATTGCAATATCTTACTTGGTCACCCATGGATTCATGCTCTAAATGCCATTCCTTCCACATACCATCAATGTCTGAAGTTCCCTTTCAATGGCACCAAAATTACTATCCCAGGGGATCCTGACCCATTTCAATATTGTACCAACCTGAGATACATTGTCGAGCACCAAGTGCCTATCAATTGAGATACTTCACCTTCCACTTCTTCTAAATACATTGACCCATCTACACTCACTAGGTCATCCATATCCATTCCATCAACTTCCACCACACCATCCTCCTCGGCCTCCATACCAAGTACTGACCTTCAAATCTAGGACATTGGCTATGGAGAATTCAAATTAAATATGACTTAATATATCACCACAATACCTAAGCCACCTAAATTCTATGGTCGACCTTGTTGCATAGTAGATCCTAACAAGACTTTCAAGGTTCCTCCAATGAGGATATTCACATTATGGGGAGACATGAATGAGGAGGACATTTCAAATTTATTTACTTGGATCTACAAGGACCCAATGGAATCACCCCCATTACTAGTATATATTTATGGCAAAGGATACGAGATATGGAAAGCTCATGGTTTTGATGGAACTAGCAGACTAGGACCAAGTAGCAGCAATAGGAGAGAGCCTAATATTCCTTCTTCCAGACCAAAGTATCTAGGGCTAGGGTTTGAGAAAATTGAAACTGACAATTGACATACCTATGTACTTTCACGTAAGGATGTAACAGCTCCTGACAGTGTTGAGACATTGGAAGACTCCCCTATCAAAAATGACTCTCATAAATGGGAATGGGGATCTGATAGAACCCTCAGTGACTATGATATTGATGAACTATTCCTAGAACTTGACCAACTCCCTTTTGAGGAAAGATTCAAACAAATGTACAACATTGATCATATAGATCACCATTCTAAACATAAAGAATGGGTAAGCATCCCTTGGGACCCAAGTGAGCATAAATTGTCACCAGTAACATATGCATCATCCCGCCCCATTCTCGAGCCCACCCAAAAGCTTGACATGCCTGAACATACTATACAGACCTCTAAGATACCATCCATTGATCATGATGTTGATTTGTTTGTCCCATATTATGACCAATAACATAACTCATCTAACTCTGAGGATGGTCCTTGGATTGAATCTGACTGGGAAAGTGAAGATGACAATTTTTCCTTCACACTTGAGGCTTCTATTTGTATGCTTTTTGCATCTTCCTCGTCCTTTAACAACACTGATGATGGGATTTCCCTTGTCTACCCATAGCTCATTGACTAGGACCAACAAAACCCGCCCACTATGGATATCTTTTAGAATGACAAGGCCATTGAAGAATTCATGGGACTCCATGAGGGCATACAAAGTGGCAATCACAAGGTAGGATTTTCTATTGATCTAGATTTTCCAGCATACTTCGGGGAGACTGTGTAATCCTCTAGTTGCAAAAATATAAAAAATAAAATAAAAAAAAGATGTCTTTAGGTTAAAATAGTAAGGCACCTTCTAATAATTCAATAGTAAACATAAAGGAAGTATCTAAAGGTGAAAACCTCTCTAAGGCGCCTAATGATGGAGGATTAGACTTTCTTCTTGTAACATAGGAAAAATCAGCAATGCTTGTTGAAGACACTATAGAAGTTAACTTAGCTACACCAAAGAATCCCAAAATGGTTCTCTTTGCCACATCATTAAGAGAAGAAGAAAAACCTAAATTCAAACAACTCTTATCTAAAAGAATAGTTAATTTCACATGGTCATATGTTGACATGCTAGGGTTGGACCCCTAATTAGTATTACACCATCTTCCTTTAATTCCAAGCATCAAACTAGTCAAGTAGAAATTACGGAAAATACATCCATAGATTGCGCTACTTGTGGAGGCTAAACTAAAAAAATTATTGGATGTTGGATTCATAAGATCAATAGACTATGTTGACTAGATTTCTAACCTTGTCCCTATCACCAAGCCAAATGGATAGATCTACATTTGTACAAACTTCAAATATTTAAACAAGGCCTGTCCAAAAAATGATTTCCCATTACCGAACATAGACATCATTGTTGATCTTACTATAGGATATGAGATGTTGTCCCTCATGGATGGTTTCTCGGGCTACAATCAAATACGCATCACCCCTAAGGATCAGCACAAAAAAAACATTCACATGCCCTTGGGGAACATACAGTTGGAACGTCATGCCTTTCCGCCTAAAGAATGTAGGTGCCACATACCAAAGAGCCATGACAACAATATTCCATGATCTCATGCATACTTTAATGGAATATTGTGTGGATGATCTCTTGGCCAAATCTTTGACACAAAAAGATCATCTCAAGGTTTTGGAAAAAAATTTAGGCGGCTAGAAGAATACAAGGTTCGTTTGAACCCAAGGAAATGTGTTTTTGGGGTTACTTTAGGCAAACTATTAGGCTACTTATTTTAACGAAGAGGCATAGAAGTTGACCTTTCAAAAGTAAAAGAAATATTAAACATGCCTCCACCAAAATGAATCATTGAGCTAAGGACACTACAGGGCAGATTACAATCCATCTAACGCTTCATTGCTCAGCTAGCAAACAAATGTCATCCATTTTAGTACTTTTTATGCAAAAGTATTCCATTTGTGTGGACGGATAAATGTTAAGTGGCCTTCGAAAAAATCAAAGAATATCTATTGACACCACCTGTCTTAATGCCTCCCATTGAAGGAAAACCTTTAATATTGTATGTCTCTGCAACTACCAGTGCACTAGGAGCATTGTTGGCACAAAATGAAAATGAAGAAAAAGAAAGGGCTATATACTATATTAGTCGCACATTGGTTGGGTACGAGCTGAACTATACACCCATCAAATGTGCATGTCTTGCAGTTGTCTTTGCAGCACAAGAGCTAATACATTACATGTTGAACCACCAAACACACTTGGTAACAAAGATTGATTCATTGAAGTATCTTTTGAGTTAGGCAGCATTGAAAGGCCGTTTAGAAAAATGGTTCATAATTTTGATAGAATACAACATACAATATGTTGAACGCAAGGTAATAAAATTACATGTAATAGCCAATCAACTTGCAGATGCACCTATCCAAGGAACTCATCCATTGATAGTTGATTTTCCTAATAATACTATCTTCCACACAAAACCTTCATCACCTTGGAAACTATATTTTGATGGGTCTCATATTGGTCATGGCTCAGGAGTTAGTATCATATTCATCACATGATAAGGGGATTCCATTCTTAAGGAATTTTGGATTGCCTTCCTTTGTACTAATAACATTGTAGAATATGAGGCACTGGTCATAGGACTCAAAATGGCAATAAAATGGAAAATTTAGACACTATTAGTTTTCAGAGACTCTCAGTTGGTCATTAACCAGGTGAATGATGATTATGAGACAAAGGATGAAAATGTGTTTCCTTACAAGCAGATGGTTGATAGCTTCATGACATATTTCAGTATGATTTCTTTTGAATAGATCCTGAGGGCACAAAACAAGGCAACCAATGCAATGGAAAATATTGGATCTCTCTTAGACATCCGAGCAATAATGTGTCACAATTTGAGTTCTTAGTGGAATAAATGTTACTACCTACATATGAAATTCCAGAGTAAAAAATGGTTTGTGAGCTTGTTGGTCCCAACTCGCCCTGGTATCAAGACGTCTACGATTATCTTAAAACCCAAATCCTTCCACCTAACCTCTCCAATAATCAAAGAAAATACTTCATCCAAAAAACCGCTCGACACACCATCGTCAGTGACACCCTTTACCATTGTATCTTTGACAACACCCTTCTTTGTTGTCTCGACACTGATGAAGCTCACACAAATTTACGTGAGGTACATGAGGGTATATGCAGATCTCATTCGAGTGGCCCAACTTTAGCTAGGAAAATCACCAGACTTGGGTATTACTGGTCGACACTAGAAGAAAATGCTCTTCAATTTATCAGAACATGTCAAAAATTCTAGGTGCACATTGATCTAATCCATGCACTTGCACAGGAGCTGAGACCGTTCACTTCTCCATGGCTCTTCGTACAATGGGGACTCGACCTCATGGGGAAAATCCATCCATCCTCCTCCAATGGTCATAAGTTTTTCATCACCGCCATTAAGTACTTCACTAAGTGGATCAAATTCGTTCCCCTCACTTACATCACAAGTAGGCAAATTTCAAAGTTTATCCTTAATTACATCATCTACCGATATGGTGTTCCATAGTCCATCATCACAAATAACGGTCATCCGTTCAAAAATCAAGATGCCCATGAGCTTTGTGAACGCTTCCACATCCAACACCATTTCTCCACACCATACTATCCCTAAGGCAATGGTCAAGTCGAGGCGTCCAATAAAACAATTCTTCAAATTCTCAAGAAGACCGTCAATGACGCTGGCCGAGATTGGCATCTACAACTCAATCCTGCCTTCTGGGCCTACCATACCAGCATTCACACACCCACTGGAGCCACCCCATTTTCCTTGGTCTACCAATTTGAATCTATATTGTCCATCGAGGTCGAAATTCCTTCTCTTTTAGTCTCCTTGAAGGGAATGATCAATGACAAAGAATATAGACAATCTCGCCTGCATGAACTAGAAATACTGCAAGAAAGAAGACAAAATGCCTTGAACCACTTACAAGCATATCAAAATCATCTATGTAGGAGCTATAACAAAAGAGTGATGGTCAGAAAATTTGAAATTGGTGACTTGGTCCTCATGCAAAATCCAAGAAATTAGGCTGATCGTGAGAAGCCCAAAATTTTGAGCCTAATTGGCTTAGGCCTTATATCATTACTACAACATTTAGTTCTGGTGCTTATCAGTTAGCCACCCCTGATGGAGAATAGTTGACAGAACCCATCAACAACCTACATCTATGAAAGTTCTATACAAAGCATCAAAGAGCTTGGCTGAAACTTTAAAAATACAAAAAAAATGAAAAATCAAGAAAAAATTGTCACCTTGATGAAAACTTGGCAAATGGGCATCTTGGTGACACCAAAAAAAATCAAAAAAATAGAAAAATTAGTAAAATAAAATAAAATTCTTCCAATAGTGAAAACTTGGCAAACAGGTGCTTTGGATAAGTACCATGGTGAAAACTTAGTAAACAGGCACCATGCGTAGTTGGTTGTTACTTCACCACCTACTATCATTCCAATAGGCCTTCATCCAATTTGCATAACCATGACATCCTGACATTCATGACATTATCCATCAGTCTTATCATTTCCATCCATGGCTAATAGTGGTTAACATCACACCTTGCATATCCTTTCCTTTTATCCTACATATGCCCTTTTCCATGTCATTCTACTTAGTTAATCCTCGACCTACTTGGGGGCAAGACCTTTATCATTTGACTGCAGTGGGTATCACACATGGTCATAAAATTCAGAAAATTCCCTAAAAAAAGTCATTAAAAAAAAGTCATAAAAATTAGAAAATGTCTTGAAGAAAACACAAAAACATTTAGAAAACATCAAAAATCTCAAAAACAATGTCAAAATTTGTCTCGTTAATTATGACATTCAGTATTTGTCATGGTCTGAACTACGTTATCTTTGCACATTTGCTACTTAGGTAAGACTCATCTTTGAATCACTGAGACATTAGGTCTATCTTTTTAGGTTTGTCAAAATAAAATCATGACTCAATCTTCTGTCCTTCAAACAAAGTCATTGGTCGTGTTGAACTACAAGGTCTCTGAGCGCACAATGTAGGAAAGGCCATCAATCGATGAGCCCCTGAGGCTGCACTAGGTCAGTCCATTAGGGTTCATGGCATTGCACTTTCACACACATCAAATATCTTCAAATCAATCGAATCATTCAACCTAAGCAGGAAATCTATCGAAAACCTTTAACAGTCCTTTAAACCAACATCTCAATCAAACCCACATGTCCACACTGATATGTGATCAAATCTATCATCCAAGAAAATTCTATCAAGGCAAGTCAACCTGTCAATCATGGTTCTCCTTAAGATGTGTCCTTTTGAAGAACAACCCTTGTCATTCATGCTTTTAGATGTGTCCTTCCTAAGCTTTGTCATCATTATCTAGCATTTTGATGGATTCTCCTAACTTTGAGAATCGATCCTCTTGACATCAACATCATTCAGGATGTGTCCTTCCTGAATCTGGCATCACTCGACATTTGGCAACCTAGAACTCATCAACCTTGGCATTTTGACATCAAAACACTTGACATTATGTTCAGTTGGAAAACACTTGGAAAACACTATATGTCTTTTTGATGGTCATCATTATATTAGCTCCTTACATCCAAGGAGCCACAACATATTATGATAATCATCCTTGTCCTTTTAATCAGCTTACTACTTGTTCCTCGAGGATGTCCTAATTTCAGTATTTAAAGGATCAATGACGTAGTGTGATGATTTTCTTATCTTTTGTTGACTGTCTTGTGGCTATTTTTCTCAAGGATGTCCAGACATTAGGATTTAGAGAAGCAACAACCTTGCATGACTAGTCTTGTTTGTTTGTGGTTTTTAATGACAAAATGACTATGGGCCATTGCGTTCCTCGTATGAGTCGTGATTATCCTTGTTTGCAACTACTTGTCTTATGTGATGGTTTGGCCTTGCACACTATTGATCTATGTCATATCATAGTTTTTTTTGGACATTACAACAATCCGCCCAATGATGATTAAGAGCAACAACTATTATAGTACTATGGAAATTGTTGAAGGATTCTTGTTTCTGCACTAACATGCATACCTTTCTCTTCACTAATATCCACCTTTGTCTTCTCTTCTCCCATCCTCTAATGATATCCTATGACATACAAAAACATAGTTGCATACATGATCATATGATCATTTCACTATCACATTTCACATTTGCATAAATCAAATTCCATAATAATATCAACATTCACATTGCATGACATATGAGTTTATCATTTACATCCATCCATTTTTCATACATAAAACCATCATTTGCATTAACATATGGATATCATAACCATCATTAACGTCAATGCATAGTATAGGAATAAAATCATCATACAATGCATAATTCATAAATACATATCCATAACTGCATCCATAATCATAAATCATGATATCCATACATCTCATGATACATTAATGCATCCATCTCACCATATAGAATATGATTATCATCAGCATATAAAATAAGACCATCATGGCATATAAGGAAAAAATCATCATCATTAATGCATAACATTACAATCACATCACATTGCAACATATAAAGCATAAAACATCATAAGATAAAGCATGTAGTCTACATCAAAATCATCTCATATATATATATATATATATATAAAATAATGTCACAAGATAGAATCTGAAGGAATCCCAAAAATGGAGCTCGTTGGCTCAAAATTCAACATATTAAATGTCTCATAACAATAAAGAAATAACCCCTAGGATGTGCCCTCCCCATCTCATGGAGGTGAACCATGAGGCGATTGACGCTGACTCATCAACTCAAAAGTAACATGTATGTAGGATGTAGCCTGACTTTGAGATCCTAAGGGGTCGATGACAGGAGGTCAGCTTTGCTTTGACTGGTGTCCTGAAGACACTGACCTATGACTATGGCTAGACCTATGACTATGACCTGATGAATGCCTCTGAGAGTGTTGTGACCTGTGACGAGAGGACTACCTAGATGATGTGGACCCGCCTGCATCGGTGTGACTGTTGTTGTGGGATCTACTACTACTATGTGTAAGAGTACCACTACGAGTCCTACTATATAATATTGATAATCTAGGGTCCCATCTCACAGGTGGCATAGCCTGCTCATGCAGATGATTGATGTATGCATGCATTTATGATGATTTATGTTACATGCATGATGCCTAAAATTTTGTGATGCAGGATGTGATGTATGATATGATTATGGACTAATAATTTGTGATGTAGGTGGTGATGTATGAATGCACACTGTACAATCAATTTCTTTTAATTGTATGATGTGTACCATGGATATGTTATTGTGATGTGGTTATGAGATGGAAATGCAATAAGATGCAATGAATGCAAAATGTGATGTATGCATATAATGCAATGTATATAATGAGATGGACTAAAATGTAATGAAATGAAGCTAATTTAAGATGCTTAGAATAACAAATCTATGTCAATCTAAACTACTTAGAATGAATATGATAATGAAAATGCAACGTAAGATAGGATGCAATTAAATTCCTTACAAACATTAATATCTAAATTAAATTAGCATGGGCATGAGTGTTGTAGACACATAAAATTGACCTACGCCTACAAACTCAATTTTCTCAATAATTCCTCTAAACATAATTTGATTATGTCCCTTTATCCAAATTCAACTATTAATTAAATAATGATCAAATATTTAATTAATTCACCTCTCTTATTTTTCTTGACTATTTAAATAAATCACATTTATTTGAATATGACACTAATGTCTAATGTCCTCTTTAAATTAAATAAATTATTTAATTTAAATTTAATTAATCCATTATTTCCCTCTTGATTATTTAAATAAATATACTTTATTTAAATGTGTCTCTAATATTAAAGTCTCATTTAATTCTTTTCCAAATTTAAATAAAATCATTTATTTGAATTTCCTTTTTTTCAAGTAAATAATTTAATTATTATTTACCGTCACATGACTCCACCATTTTGAATTAAATTAATATTAAATTCAAAATAGCATTTCCCTCCACAAATTAAGTAATTTCTAAAATTACTTGATTTTCTATCTGATTATTTTTCTATGCCAAATCTTATCTCCATGTCACACATATTCTCATTCCTTGATTTAATTTCTTAAATTAAATCTTGTCCACTCATTTCAAATTTCACTCTAGAGTTTCCCTAACCCTAATTGTGGGTTGTTATTTTGAATCTTAACCTTTGATTCTAGGGCACTTCTCAATTTTCAATCTTGTCCATTCATCCAAAATTGCATTTTCTATAAAATGGAAATTTTGTTCTCATTTTGACATCTTGCAAATCTTGCACACTTTGAAAATATTGAATCTTACATCTCTTATTTTCTTGTCTTCATCTTTGTCATTTTTCTAATTAGCTTGATTGTAGAACTTAGTTATCGTGCATAATCATTTGAGAATCCTTCAACACTTGCTTAGGGCTTGTCATTATCATTAGATTACTCATCATAAATCTAAGGGCAACATCACACTTTCAACAAGTTGAGAAGGTATAATGGAGGTCAGCCATGGAGAATGAAGACACTTTGGGTGAAATTGTTCCATTAGTTTTCATTTATTCCTTTGCACTTCATTATTGCTTTGGGGTTTTTATGTTGCATGTGATTTGCTAACCCTAGGAAAATTCCCTCAGTTACAAGTGTAAATAAGGGCATGCATAGTTATGGAAGGCATTAATAGGCCTACTTTATTTGCAGATCGGGGTTGCTTGAGCTTATGGCAAGTACTTTCCATGTAATCACTATCAAAATGAGAGATGATGGTTGGGGTGGTAGGCGCGAGGCTACACCTATCAAAACCATATGAATCCTAAGAAAGAAAGGAGATGGAAGATGAATGTTTGTACAACCAAAATCACTAGTCATAGGCTAGAGAAATATGGGAGGATAAATGGAATGCAACGAGATAATGAAGTATGAAATGCAATCCTAATACCATTTACGAGTTTTGGGAGCATTAATTTTTTCTATAGCAGAAGACACAAGATGCCAGGGTATGAGGAACCAAGTCAGATTAATGTCTAGTGCATGAAACAAGCACAACATACAAGAAGGCTATCCCAATACCCCAATGTTTCCAGGACTCTACTCGAGCTAGGCATTGGGATAACCACAAGCACAAAGGATTCCCCAGCGTAACACAAGACCATGGGGATCTTGGTGGGTACTACATGGGACAGCCAAGAAGACAAAAGTAGACAAAAAGATCAAGATATGCCCCTATGTTTACCAGCCAAAGCACACCATGATATGATGGATTGTGGTGACCCTGATGAGGTATAATAGGAGGCTCAAATGATAAACAAAATGTCAAAAGCATCAAAATATCACAATAAATATCAAATTTCCTTTTCCACAGGATCAAAGAGGCTGGATGGGATTGATGTGACTTGTTAGGAAGGATGCATCCTATTAAGACCAAAGGTGGAAACTAAAATAGATGATCAACATGACGCAAGATATCTAAAACCAATTGAACCTCATGATACCAATGAACTTTGTTTGTAAGTACTAGCTAGGATAGGAACACATTTAACAACATGACAAGACAACAAGACACAAAACTGACACACCCTAAAGACCTAGAGGCTTAAGGGTTGATCAAAGATCAACCTTGCCTACGTGAAAGCACAGAGCCCTCATAGTTCAATAAAAGACCATGGATAAAAGAGAAAAGAGGACAATGGAGACCATGATGGATGACAAAGACCAAATGAACAAATCCCTCGGGGGATGATCAAATGATCAACCTTGCCTATGTGAAAGCATAGGGGCAGCATAGTTTGACAAAAGAGATGAAGGATAGGATGAGACCTAATGAAGAATGACATGATGAAGGACCCTAAATTATGATGCAAGACCGAAAATGGGACATGATGTACAAGAGATGACAAGGTTAGATTAAACATAAAAGCTAAGCATTGTAGATAGCAGATTTGGATCATCAAACACTTTATCACAATATACCAAGCGACCAATGACAAGATGCTGATGGGATGATAGGATCAATGGGATGCCAAGATAAGGCCTGAGGATAATATGGATGGAAGGACAAAGGAACAAGGATGCAAGGTATATAATGATTAATCCCTCTATGAATGGTGCCTATTTCCCTATTTTCACCAAATGTGCATATCCAAGGCACCACGAAGAGTGGTTTTCACAATAGGATGAATTACTTCTCTTTACTATTTTTGGATTTTTTTACTGTCTCGATTTTTTTTTTTTTGTATTTTTTTCGAGAAAGGACAACCTAGCTGACTTAGATATAAAAAAAATTAGGTGCATGATGTTGATGGGATCTTCCATGGGTTCTCCTTCAGAAGTAGCAAGCCTATATGTGCCAAAACCATATTTAGTTGTGATAACATAAGGACCTAGCCAATTTGCTTTGAATTTTCCCTTTCTGTCTCGATCTTGCTGAGTACGTTGATTTTCCTTAAGGACTAGATCACTGACTTTGAACTACCAAGGGTGGACCCTTTTATTATAGCTCCTCCTAAGATGATGTTGATATTCTTGTAAATGACTATATGCTTTGATCAACTTTTCATCTAGGAGTTCCAACTGACTGAGTTGTGCGACCCAATCATCTTCATCACTTATGAGATTCTTCAAAGATATTCTAAGTGATGGGATCTTGATTTCGATCGACAAGATAGAATTAGCAACATAAACAAGAGAGTATAGAGTGGTACCAGTGGGAGTGTGAATGGATGGGTGGTAGGCCCAAAGGGCAGTATGGAGATGGATATGCCAATCTCGACCAGTATTGTTAACCACCTTTTTGAGGATCTTGATCAGGGTTTTGTTGGTAGCTTCCGCTTGTCCATTACCTTGTGGGTAATAAGGGGTAGACCAATGATGTTGGATGTGGTAAGTTTTGCAAAGGAATTGCATGTGTTGGTTTTTAAAAGGCTTTCCATTATCAGAGATGATGGTGGATGGGATTCCATACCTGTAGAGGATATGGTATAGGATGAACTTGGAGATTTCAATATCAGTGATTTGAGAGAGTGGAATTGCTTATTCAGTTGCGGTGAGGATGAAGGTATAGTCCTCAGAAGATGGAGGGTATATATTTCCAATCAAGTCAAAACCCCATTATTAAAAGAGCCATGGTGGTACGATTGGTTGCAAAACTTAGGTGGGAGCATGTATCAAATCTGCATGTTATTGATAGGGGAGGCATTTCTTCACAAACTCACAAGAGTCATGCTCCATGGTAGGCCAATAATAACACACTCTAAGAATCCTTTTAGCCAAGGCCATGCCATTGGAATAGGCCCCGCAGACACCACTATGTACCTCTCCTAACGTAGTGTGAGCTTCCAATTCCTTCGGACACCTAAGGAGAGATCCATTATACCCATGATAATAAAGTGTATCCCCTACAATATTATTGTGAGAGGTGCATTGGATGAAGGAATTACGTTAGTTTCATGTAAGGTCAGGTGGAAGGAAATTATCACAGAGGTAGGTGTAAATTTCACGGTACCAAGGGGATTCAGGACCTATGATGTCGTATGCTGGGATTAAAATTTGTTGAATGAGGAAGTCGTAGTCTGTTCTATCCTAAGGGATATCAATGAGGGACCTAATTATAGCCATTGCATCAAATACCTTATTCTGAAGTCTGGGGATCTATTCGAACTCGATGAAGGTGAAATATTTTTTAAAATCATTTACCATGTGTTTGTAGGGCAACAATTTTTCACCCTTTATCTGAAACTCATCATTGAATTTTTTGATAATCAATAGGGAATCATCAAAGACTCATAGGCAAGTGATGTTCCATTGAATGGTGATTCTAAGACCAGTGATGAGAGCTTCATACTCTTCTATATTTTTATTGCATGTGAATGATAATCTGAATGACTTTGGTATGTAGTCACCTTGAGGAGTGACAAATAAGACACCTGCTCTAGCTTCATTATGTGTATAGAACCCATCAATAGAGCGTCCATGTATCTGTCTTTGTGACTGTGAGTAATTTTGCATCTGGAAACTCTGCTACCAAAGGATAAGCATCAACCAAAGGGGCATCAACCAATTGATCTGCTATGACTTGTCCTTTGATCACCTTACAGTCTATCTACTCTATGTCAAATTCACTTAGTAACATGACCCACTTGTCCATGCGCCGAGTCAGAGAAGTTTGGGGCAACAAGTATTTAAGTGGATCCACTTTGGATATCAACTTGACAGGATGACTGAGCATGTAATGATGAAGTTTTTGCAAACTAAAGATGACTACTAGACAAGATTTTTCCATTGGAGAGTAATTGAGCTCATATCCCACCAATGTTCGAATGATGTAATAAATTAGACACTCTTTAGAAGACTCATCATGTTGAGCTAATAGTGCCCCTAGTCCAACTAATGTAGTTGAGATATACAACAAAAGTGGTTTACCCTGAATAGGAGGCATCAAGATGGGTGGATGAGCCAAGTATTCTTTAATTCTGTCGAAGTCTTGCTGAAATTTTGTATCCCACTTGAAGGTAGTGTCTTTATGCAACAGGTATGTAAATGATTGGTACTTTTCTACTAATTGAGCTATGAAATGTCTGATGGATTGCAACTTCCCTTGAAGGTTTCTTAATTGCTTAAGATTACGAGGTGGGGGAATTTCCATTATAGCCTTGACCTTTGCTCGATCTACCTCTATACCCCTCAGGGAGATGATGAAACCCAATATCTTCTCATATGTGACTTTGAATACACACTTCTTTGGATTTAGCTGAAGCTTATAATGCTCTAGATGCTTAAATATTTTCTTTAGGACCTTAGGATGTTCTCTCGTTCTAGACTTCCCCAACAACTCATCAACATAATCTTCCATTATGATATGAATTAGGTCATGGAAGATAATAGTCATGGCACACTGATAAGTTGCTCCTACATTTTTAAGTCCAAAGGGCGGGGTATGACATTGTAGCAAAAGGTGCCCCAAAGAGTGGTGAAGGTAGTTTTATGTTGATCCTCTACTACAATTTTGATTTGATTATAACCAGAGAAACCATCCATAAGGGATAGAATCTCATGTCTTGCCATAAGATCCACTAACATTTCAATGTTTGGTAGGGGGAAATCATATTTAGGACAAGCTTTATTGTCTTGAAAATTTGTAAAAATCCTGATACTCCCATTTGGCTTTGCTTTGGGCACTATATTGGATATCTAGTTTGAATAGTTGATTGGCCTTATGCACCTGACTTCTAGCAACTTTTCCAGCTCTTTCTTAACAAGGAGATCTACTTGTGGATGAATCTTTCCTAACTTTTTTTTGATGGGTTTCGTATCCAAGTGGACATCCAAATGGTGAACCACTAAGGTGGGATCTAGACCTAGCATATCTGAATAAGTCCAGGAAAAATTGATGATTCCTTCTTTAAGCAAGCTAACAATGGTTGAATAGTCTTCCTTTGATAAGGACTTGGCTACATATGTGATTTTTGGATCTTCCTTTGTTCCCAAGTTGACTTCTTGAGTTTCTTCAATCAAGATAGAGGACAGTTCAAAAAATTGAGTCCAACAAGGGGAAGATAAAAATACCCATCCTCCAATGCCTCTTCGATGTTTTCACTATTGGATACACCCTTTATTTTGACCTTTGATGAGTCAGGAAGTGCCTCGGAGAGGTTTTCACTAGATGACCCTTTTTTTATTTCATTTCTTCTGAATTTTTCAGTTAGGGTGTTCATCTTCCCCCAATTCCATGAGATTTGCGTATGTGTCCACTAAAGGGAAGATATCAATAGGTGCACTAATTTGTAGGTCCCAATCAATAAGCTTAGGTTGGCAAAGGGAAAGGCTAATGGAGAAGATGGATAGGTAGTCAAACATGGATGAGATATCTATGTCATTGTATGTGAGTATGATGAACTCTTCTTCGGGTATGTCCTCAAGGAGACCATTGTCCACACTAATGTTATTAGAGGCACTAGTTGATGTTGTAGGACCCTTTTTTTTGTCATATCCTAGGCCTATTCTTTGGGGTCACACAGATGGTTCTATAGGTTGGTGTTATCCTTTTTCTTCTATACCAAGACCACCTCCCTAATAGTTACACTTTTTGGGAAAATTTTATGCATGTGGATAAACCTCCTAAAAGTATTCTATGAGGGGAGGTGATGGTTCAGGCTCTTTTTGATAGACCCACTGGCTGATGTCATCTTCCATCTGTTCTTCGAGTTTACCCAAATCTCTGAATGTCATTGAACCCATGTTCTCAGAAGTGAGGGTTTTTGTCCTTTATTCTACCCTTGATGCTCACTAAGATGGTTTCCCATACGAGCGGGGATAAGGTTGCATTGTGGCCACGTTGAGTGTAGTTTTTGTTACACATTCTCCATAGCCCTTGTCAATGATCTTGACTTTAGTGATGGTGGATTTAGAGGTGGTGGTTGTGGTGGATGTATTATTGGCAGATGGATTATGGAATGGATTAAAAGATGAGGCTTGAGGTGCCCTCACTTCAACTCCTGGACAATAATGAGAGTGGGGGAAGGAAGCTTCCAAAGCACGAAAATATTCAAATGGTTGTGGATCAGCCTATATGATTACTTCCATCCCATTGGATCCATGGGAGATCAAGGAGGAGATTGTATGGAAGGTCGAGGTCAAGAAAATGACATGTGGTATACTGCATAATAAGACCAACCTGAATGGGAAGATAAATGATGCCCTCAGAATCCCTCTCAGCATTTTCATATGCCTCATGGTGATAACCTAGTTGTTCAAGTTAGCATGGGTGTATCCAACCAATTTTATGAACTTCAATGTACAAAGGTTGAGGGCTAAGCCATTATCTACCAGGACCCTTTTTACTTTATGACAAGCTTTGAGGACCTCAATGTGAAGGGGATGATTATGATTTGAGTTGATGGAAGGCATATAGTTTTGACTAAAACTGAACTGATAGGTTGACAACAGGTGTCCTACTAAGGCTTGGAACTGAGTGGGATCTATGTCATTAGGTACATGAGTATCTTGTAAATCTTTGGTTAGGATTTGTTGATGGATAGGAGAATACTTGAGAAAATCCAAGATGGATATTTGAGCGGGTGCCTTTCCTAGGTGGTCAAGAATATTATACTATGAATTTATAGGAGTTGGCTGGGCTGATGTGGAAGGACTAGGGATGGAGATACAGGTGCGATGGGTTGTAATAGCACATTGTGGATCTTTACCTTTAACATGAATCATGGATACATGAGGCTCGACTTGGCTAATGCACATAACTATACCATCATGTTATAAGGCACATTTTTATAGTTGATATTATTGGTATTGTTGTTTTGACTGTTGTTGTTACTTGACCCGGGATTAGCATTGGATGTATTGGCACCCTGGTTATGGTTTGGGAAGGCATTGTGATATATCTGTAGCTAAGCATTAGATGGAATTTCTTGGTTGGCATCCACTTGTATATCTCCACAATCTATTAGATCTTGGACATGTGTTTTAGGTCCCTCACACTTTTTTGTGGAATGACCTTTGATCTTATGAAAGTCACAATACTCATTTTTTTGTACCAGGCTAGCTTTGGTTTAGACTCATCAAAAGTCTTAGTCATAGGATATGTGATCGGGTAACTAGCTTGCAGAAGCCTATTGAGCACGACACTTAAGGTCTCTCCCAAAGCAGTGAAAGAGTGTTTAATGTTGCCTTGATTATTTTGATTGGACTACTAAGGACGACGGGGTGTAGCTTCTGGTAGAGATATGGCATGTGGGATTGATTGTTGTGGAGGAGCATATTCAATCCTTTTTGAGGTATTTTTCACTTGAACATGCTTGGTGTCAATGACACCATCATTGACTGCATTCTTTTTTTTATTCTAGTAGCGGGACTTATCTCCAGATGACTTATCCTTATTTGGATTATAAATTTTAATCTATCCCTTAGCAGTGAGTGCTCTCTCGATGATAGGACCCTTTTCTATGACTTCTGCAAAGGTTGAGACATTATGAAGATTGAGATTATGTCTCATGTCTAGATGAGCATTCACCACAAAAAGGGTCACTAGGTCTTTCTCATTGAGTGGAGATTTCATTCGACTATCCAAAGAATGCCACCTTTGTAGGTAGCTTGCAAATGTTTCACCGTCACATTGTGCTTCTTTTAGAAGATCTAGGGTATCAATATACTTCTCCAAATTGAAGGAGAAGTGATGAATTTTTTTGAAAGATCTGAAAAAGAAGAGATTGGTCCCTTTTGAAGACCCATAAACCAATCAAGAGCCACCCCCGTTAGACTCTTAGGGAATAACCACAAGAGATAATTGTCATTGTGGAGGACCTCCTGACAATGCGAATAGAATTCCTGGAGATGGTTCTTTGGTCCTTTATACTTGTCAAACTTCAGCATTTCAAAATACTTGGGGAAAAGAATGAGTGAGATCAAGGAATCAAATTGATAAGGAAAAATCTCTTCAAATTTGAAAGAATTTTTAGAGGTCCTTGTTTGTAAGTCTTTCAATGTGGATTTTACTTCTTCCAATGCCTTATTAATAGGTGTTGATGAAGATGGATTTGATGGGATGGATTGAGTATAAGGATCATATTATTGATAGGATGAAGATGGGGTGGACATGGTTTGATCATATGGTGGTGGAGGCATATATGAAGGATTTGATTGATGCTCATTGGTATAGCTGGGTTGTGATGGAGGATTGGTATAGGATTGATGATAGGATGATGGATTTTTGTAATAATAAGAGGAAACCCCTTGCTGATATGGTGGAGGTGCTTGATAATATGAGGTGGAAGCACCTTGTTGATATGATGGCTATTGGTAAGATGGCTACTATTGTGAGGAATAATATGGATTGGATTGATAGTTGTAGGTCGTGCATTGTTGGGATACATACAGAAGCTATTGTGGATTAGGCTTTTGATAGGAAATGGTTTGTTGTGGTTGTGAAGGGGTAGCATGAGATGGCTACTATTGATATTGTGGGGGATTGTAATAGGCATAAGTAGGGTTTGAATTAGATGCAACAGGTTGTACATAGAATGTGCTTTGTGGATGGTATAGGTATTGATCCATGTTGCTAGTGATTGAATGGTGGGTATGTTGGGGTTGTGTTGGGATTTATGGCTGCTGAAGAGGTTGATGATAAAGAGGTTGAGTTGGGATTTTAGGTTGTTGAGTGATCTACAGTTGTTGGAAGGGTGGATTTTTTTGTGATACTTGTTGATGCAAAGGACTTTGAGGTTCATGAGGGAGTTGTGATGGATTACCTTGATGTTGATGTGGGGGTGGTTATTTTTTTGTGAAGGAATAGATATAATCTGATGCAGAGGTTATTGTTGGATTAGTTGGGACTGAATTGGATTGTGACTTTAGGTTGATTGACCATGCTCTCATTAGCAGGAGGTGATGTAGTTTGAACCTCAGTATTGGACTATGATGAGCCATTGTTATTAGGATCCTAAGGGATGTTAGACTAGGTACCTTGAGCTTGTTGATCTTCCATGAGCTTCTTTGCTTGTGATCAGGTAAGGAGCATGAAAATGCAAAACTATCAGATGATTGAGATGATGCTACACCCTAAGATGCAAATGAGGATGAACTAAGTGAGGACTAAAGGATTGATTGGATTGGATGAGGGATTGATTGATTGAATTGGATAAAGGATAAAGGATGTAATTGGATTGGATTGATTGATGGTATGACATGATTGATTGGATTAGATGATTGGTTGGATTGGACTAATGAAATCGATTCTAAACTAAGTTTAGAAGTTTTGATTAGATGACATAAGGTGATGAGTGATTGGATTGAACTACAAAAATGATGATTATGACATTGAATCTACCTCAAGATGGAAGTATATTGATTGGGCCGTAGATGATGATTGACTCAGGATGGATGGAAATCCTAAGTAGATGTGAATGGTGGTGATCGAGGTTGGGCACCTAAGCCAACTTGGATGAAAACCTCAGAAATGAAGTCTAGGGGATTTAGATTAATGAACCGATGATGGATATGCAATCTAAGGATGCTCTAAGATACTCCTATATGATTTTATTGATGAAATTATGATCTTTATAAAATGTAGACGGATGAAAATGATGATTATGGGAAGAGAGATGGTGATAAAAAAAATTGATCGTGACAAAGGACTTGGAAAACAACAAGCTTTTAGTGGCCAAAAGGATTCACATTCTGGAATTTGTATGGGAAGTGGATTCACCTCTGTGTGTGACAAATTTTCCTCTTTAGATCACAACTTTGCTTCTATAACCTACATAAATTCACCTTTGTATTTAGCAAAATTGCTCGTTTAGCGAGAGAAAATTCACCCAAATTTGAGGTGACATGAGAAACAGGAAAAAATTTCAAGCAGATTCGCCTATCTAGGGAAGAAAAATTTCCAAAGTTTGGACTGGTACAAGAAACAGGTGAATTTTTTGAGAAAGTTCATCTATCCGAGATCTGGTTTACCCAAACAGCTGGCAAAATTGCCTAAACTCTCATAGTTTCACCTATTCTCTAACAAGTTCACCTAAAACCTTGGAAAACACTAGGGAATGGACCAATCTGACTTACAAGATTGCCTAACGGGATGACAACTTCACCTATTTCTTGAATGGTAGGGACGAGAATGGACTCGCCTCAAAATAGGATCACCTAATAGATAAATGGATTCACCTAAACCTGGACTTGGACGGAAAGAGGGATCGCCTATTTGGGGAACAAATTCACCCAAGCAAGGGAGAAAATTTTCCTATCTTAAGAGAATGAGTGAATTTTATGGACAGGGGTAACTGACGAAAGACTCAAATGAGAGACAAGATCACCCCTATAGGGAGAAAATTCACCTAATGGATAGATAAACTCACCTATCCCGAGAGAACGAGTGAATTTCTTGAATAGGGACAGATAGACTCACCTAATGGATGGACAAACTCACTTGTTCTCGTGAATGGGTGAAAATGGGGTTGCCTAAGAAAGTGACCCATAGGAAAATTCACCTCTGACAAAGACAAAATCGCGTAAACGGAGGACCTAGACTAGACTGAGACATAGAATCACCCTTTTTCAGGGAAAAATCGCATGTTTGTAGTACAAATTTTCCTCTGTAAGGGACAAATTTGCTCCAAAGGCACAATCTAACTATGGCAAAGGAAAATAGGCACAACAAACAAAAAACAGAAGGGTGAATTGAATCAACTAAAAATGAAAGTACTGGTATTGCACAAAGAAGACACGCCAGGAAACACAATCCTAAAATTAGTGATATGGGTTTACAAACTTGATGTAGGCCCACCACCTTGAGCAGACAACCCAAGGTTAATACTCTGTGATATCGGGATGGTTCTCTAGATCACCCTTTCTCACAAAGGTGAATAGATAGCGTTCCAGTGGCACTGGGTCATCAACAAATGCCATGGGCTCACCTTCACACTCTCACTCGAAGACTATTGTATTCCACTATGAGGATTCTTTTCTCAACCCGAGGGAGTACATGGTGAGTAACTTCAAGGTACGGTTCACATCCCCTACACTACACCAAGTTGTGGCTAGAAAATGGGTCTCTATCTAGGCTAAACAAGGTTGTCTTGTCAGCCCTTGATATACACATGGTACATGGGGCACAACCGTGAACACCAACCTATCAAAAATGTGAGTTCGGAGCCCTAGCGAGGTACTATAAACTTGAACCAACTTTGTACATCTTATCTAGGTATCACCCTAGCTTCGATGCTTCACTAAACATGATGTGACTAGATTGGGGTACAAATTTTGTGTTCCCCATTTTATATACCCCACTGATAACATGTGGTTGGAATCATCCCTTGAGTGATGAAATCCCAGGTAGGTCACACTAAAGGAATAAGATACTAGACATTTCAGTTGGTCCCCAGGCTCACACGTAGTGGAAGAGGAGAGCTTAGATGCACTAGAACCTCCTAGGTAGACTCGACTGGACTAGAATGAACTATAATTTCTCGTCACCCAAGATCATCAAATGGTACAATGGGATTGGATACATCAAAGGTCCACTCATAAGCATGGAAAACAAGTTAATTGACCCTTTAATTAATCTACGTGTTCCTAGTTAGTATGAAAAACAATAGATAGACTAACTAAGATGTCTTGGACTGATCATTTTTCAAACAATGCATTAGTATTTTACAACTGTCGATCTTGAAAAAATGAGAAATAGCTACACCAAACATTAGCAAAACTGGGCACACTCACAAACAAATGAGTCAGTTTATTAGTGCTGAAAACCAAAATCAAGTTGAAGCTGCAAACTAGAAATTCAAGTCTCAAATTTACCTCAAATTTGCCTCTGTAGGAGGTAAATTCACCTATTTTGATGAGCAAGCTCACCCCTGTGCCAATCAAATTCACCTATCTTATCTAGATAGGTGAATTTGACTATGTCCGCAACTTCGCCCTAGGAGGCAGATTCGCCTGTTTCCAGTGTGCAAATTCACCTATCTTATTTGGATAGGAAAAATTGATTTTTTTTGCAACTTCACCCTGGGAGATAGATTTACCTATTTTACAGGAG
This sequence comes from Sequoiadendron giganteum, assembly GCA_007115665.2. NCBI lineage: Eukaryota > Viridiplantae > Streptophyta > Pinopsida > Cupressales > Cupressaceae > Sequoiadendron > Sequoiadendron giganteum. The sequence continues at coordinate 144,807,679 of CM021108.1, forward strand.
AAGGTTCACCCCAGAAGGAAAATTCACCTTTCTATCTGATCAGGTTCCCCTGAACTAGCTAAATCACCCCTTTTGATAGAAAGGGAAAAAATTCTTGATCTTTGCTGAATGCAAATTTTCCTATGTAATAGGAAAATTCATCCTTGATGTCAATTTATCCTATTCCTAAAATCAGATTCGAATCTCTAAGGCACAAATTCGTCCATTGAGGCGGATTCAACCCCCACGTGTAAACCTAAACCTGCAAAACTTAAACAACAACAAACATAAAAGAAAAGACCTATGACGTGGGTCCCAACAGGCATGCCAAAAATATGTGCAATGTAAATCCCCTAGCCTAAAGGTGCAAAATGAAACGAAATGTAAAAAAAAGAAAACATGACAACACCTCAATGATTAGCCTAGTTGAACATGACCAAAACAAATGACAAAGAGAACAATTTTACCTTTCCCAAGTTGATGAGTTGGTTGGCCTTGTTGATCATTTGATTTGTGTGCTCCTTTCAATGTAAAATAGCATGAAACCTAGTTCTAAATAATCATGGGATGATGAGGAATGTAATGATGCAAGTAGGTATTGTAATGGATGCTTGATATGGATGCAAAGAGTGTTGCAACAATGAATTTTTTTTGGATGCTTAGGTGATTGCTTGATTGTGTGAATGCTTAAGTGAATAAATGATGCAAATGAGGGTAAAAATCCTCTAATTTTAGGGGAAGAGACACTAAACAATGGAGGGTCAAGATGCAGCCACCATGGACAAGAACAAGGGCCAAGGGGAGTTTATAACTCACAAGCCCTTACATCTTGCCATGTGGTGGGTGAGGTGTCAAAAGGGACATGAGGTGGAGGTACTTTATGTACCTTGGGAATGGGACAAGATCTCCTCATAAAGGAGGTGCTTGTCCCCATCTGGGTGATGAGATATTTAAAGAATTAAAAATTCCTTGAAAGGCCTAGGGATAATAAATGTGAATTTAAAATTCACATTGGGAAATGGTTGCCTTCTCCAAAAAGGAGAAAACATTTAATAAAAGGTTGACTTGGGAATATTTCATAAATGGCGTAGGGATTAGGTTGACCTAATCATGTGATTAGGGCCGTGCAAATAGGGGATTAAGGTGGTTAATGAAGGATTAAGGCAAGTGGAAAATGATGGAGGATGTGGCATTAATCCTAATAAAGGGTGTGCACATCCTAATCAAATATTAATTAAATTAATCTAGATTAACGAGGGATTATGGAGGATGGGACAAGGAGAGATAAAATAATGAATTTAAAATTGATTTAAATTCAAAAGAGGTAACGTGACTAAATCAAATAAATTAAAGCATTTATTTAATTTAGAGAAAAAGGGGAATAAAGGTAAAGTATTAAATTATTTTTATTAAATACCTTAGGAACATTAGGGAAAGGGGGAAATATTAATTAAATAAATCATTTAATTAACTCTGATTGGAAATTCATGATAAATAAATAGAGGGGATGAATTTGACGATATGGGAGAGGTCAAATTTGGAAGTCTACAATTATGTTATGATAAGCACTCCATTGTACATCTTATTAAAAAAAAATTGTTCCATTATTGTAGCATGGTTGTGTTGTCCTCTGGGGTTCTTTGGTTGGGCATTATATACAATGTTGTTTATACTAGAAAAAAACATTGAAAAATGTTACAATACATAGCTAAGAATATCCAAAACCCTCAAATATGTCTGTAGGCCCTATACTATTCAATAGATTGATTGAAATTAGGAACATGTTTTGAGGAAATAATGACTAGTGTTTACTTTATTTTTTTGGGTCAAACCTTCTTGTGCATCCAATTGAGTTATCTCTATTTTTTAGCTCCCCAAAGTGCTCCATGATGCTAGTTGAATAAAGAAAATTTACTCAACTTGACATCTTTCATTGATGATCCCTTTGGAATACTCCTAGATGATTGTAGCTACATTAAATTAGTTCAAACTACCTTCTATATTCCCTCAATTTGTTGCACAAGTCATCTAATAATCCTAGATATCCTCAACTATGCAACAATTGGACATCAATTATGCTCAACTATTACAACCTCTCATCCCACATTTTTAGGACATATGTAATAGAGTTTAAATTCTTAGAAAACCTCCTAAGAGTGTATTCTTATTATGGAAAGTATTTGACACATGTGCTTCATTTATGAAGGCTTCTTTACCTTTTCTCTCTCACCAACAATAGTCATTGTTCACCTTCCTTCTTTTTGACCAAAAAAGCTATCTTTAAACATCAACAATTATTTATGAGAACCTTTGTGACTATCATGTATTATGTTAACTATTCCTCTAATGCTCTTCTACCCTTGATCATTGTTATAAGACCCCTTTTCTAGTATTCTCCTTATGATATGCCTTTTGACTTTTTTACTCACTAGGTTCAATATGTTTAACATGTATTCAATTGGACTATCCTTGATAGAAGCTTCAATAAAGTTATATTTTTCTTAATGATTGAATTCTACCCACTTTTTCTTTGGCTTTATTGTATGCCAAGTTATTCGTATATAGTTTGGCACAAGAAAAATCTCTTAGATGTGGCATATCTCTACTCTTGTAGAGGACTGTACTACTATACTATGCTCTTGATTATTTTCTCTCTTAATAGTTCTACTTCTATCTAGGTTTTCCACCCCCTTTCATTTTCATTTGTAGGTCCCTTAAATATTGTTATCTAGGCCTCCTTTGTTTGTTGTTCATTTTACTAGCTATTGGTCTTTTGATTGTTGTCTTTCTCCTCATGTTTGAAACCCTATCATGTGTTCACTCTCCATGGCTCTATGTTATATTTTATGTTCGTTCATTCATTTTATAAACTTGTCAAGAATACTTGTTCTTGGTACCTTATGTCTTATTGAGCACTCCTTAAGAAATTTATCATTCACTACTCAAGCAAGCCTTACATTGTCACAATCAACTTGAATATTTTTCTAGAATAAATTAGATGATATTACTTTTTCTCCACTCAATTTTAGATGACTTACTTTAATATGTAGTCCAAAACCCAAAAAAAATGAACAAAGGGTGAAACTTAAATCTCCATACCATGCAAGTTCTTCAAATCCTATGTGTTAGCAGGTGGTTCCTAACCTCAACATTCCTTTGCAAATAAATGATTTAGTGGATGGCAACCAAGAGAATCAGGGTGAAAATGAAGTTGAAGAAATGGAAGAATAAGTTGGCTTTGTTATGTAAGTGGTTACTTCATATATAGTTTATGCATAGATATACAGTGTATTTAGTTTTGGGGAAGTCTATTTCAAACAGTCGATTTTAGTATAGTACATATATGGGGATATTGTAAATGTTACAATCAGTGATAGTATAGAACATGTATGGGGTTTTATGTAAATTTTATCTACAACAAGCAATCAGGGTATCAATCAATATATTTTATATGAGTTACTTTAATATGTAGTCCAAAACCCAAAAAAATAAACAAAGGGTGAAACTTAATTCTTCATACCATGCAAGTTCTTCAACTCCTCTATGCCAGTAAGTGGCTCCTAAACTCAACATTCCTCTACAAATGAATGATTCAATGGATGACAATCAAGAGAATTAGGGTGAAAATGAAGTTGAAGTAATAGAAGAGTAAGTTGGTTTTGTTTTGTAGATGGTTACTTTAGATATAGTTTATGCATACATATATAGTGTATTTAGTTTTGGGGAAGTCTATTTCAACTAGACGATTTCAGTATAGTACATATAGGGGATATTGTAATGTTATAGTCAGTGATAGTACAGAACATATATGTGGTTTTATGTAAATTTTGTCTGCAACAAGCAATTAGGGTATCAATCTTGATTTTCAAGAACCATGGAAAGTCTTATTTTGTAATTTATTAATATATATCAGCATTTAGCCTTTTGCCTAAAAAAAGTCTCCATTTGGGAAATAATTGACTCAAGGAACTTAAGATAGACATCATAAAAAAAAGGTGTAATAATAGTATCAATAGGAACCTTTTCAATAAATCCACCAAATGATCTTATCTTATCCAAACATTTTTTTCCATTAGATTCTTCATTAATTTGATCTCTATTCCTTTCTCTATCTTTTCTTTTTTATTACTCTTGACTGTGCTCTAAGCCCTTTTATGTATTTCTAGTTATCATTCTCTAGCTCCTTCAACGTTGTCATCTAACAAGATCATTTCCCTTACCACCTAGGATACAAGGTAATTGTGAAGCCCAAGCTCACTATCCCTATGGATGATGATTTTCCTTTAATTGTGGTGTTCTTTGACTTTGGTGATTGTCCTTTATGTTGCCCTCAAAACTACCATTCTTTGGTGATATTGTCATGTCAAATTGCCCTTTAAATTTTTTGGCTTTGAAAATTTTAATAAGCAATCATAAATATAGTCAAACTTGTTTGTATACATATTTGGGAACCCTAAAAATTCATAAATATAGTCAAACTTTGAATTTTGTGAAACCCTATCCAGAACATAGGTGTCCTAAGTGCCTCTATCCTAGTACTATTGGCTCAAATTTGGCTTAGATTCTTATTTGTATTCTTTATGCCTATTTCTATTGTCAGATTTCTTATTTGGGTTTGTCAATTGTAAAAAATAGTGTTACATTTGAAAACAAGGGGTTACTTTTCTTAACTTATTATAAATTTGTGAAAAAAAATTGTATTTCAATATTTGTAATTATCAGATCTGTAGGACAATTGTTTACATTTTTTGAAATATTACATAATCTAGGTAAATTATTTTTCATTTTGGAAAAATTTAAAACCCTAGGATTTTACAACACATTTAAAACTTAAAATCTTTCAAAATAGTAGCATAATTAATTCCAAATCTAGGTTTCAACACTGTTATAGAGTCACCTTCTATCAGTAGAGTCTTTGAAACTAAAATTTTAGAAAGAGCCCTAGTTGGACATAGGTGTCCTGGGTGCCTTTGTCTTACTAAATTTTCCTTATATTTTAGGTGCAGACTCTTCCTATTGTCAATTTGCAAATCTAGATCCAGATTTTCAGGTTTGTGCCTATAACAAGTTTGTAAGTCTATTTCTAGTCCTAGTTTGCCTTAACATGCATAAACCTAAATTACAATTGAAATTTAGTGATTAATCTTGGAGAAAGCATAGCAATTTTATCATGTTAGATTTATTTCCACAAGTGAATTGTATATTTACCAAGACGTTCAGTTGTGATGACTTTCACATGTTAGATGATGCCCTTGGGGATTTCATCTCACTTAGATCATCCACTAAGGCTTCTAACATTCCAAAAATTACAATCATTGATACTCATGATAATCATGGTAGCTATTCTCATACTATCCATCCTAATTGTGAGAGTATCTTAACACAAGAAAATGACATCATTGAAATATTTCTTAATATCACTTTTCCTAATCATCATTAACCTCCCAACATCTTCCCTATTTGTGAGAAAACTTTGGTACAAGAGGATTAAATCATGGACAATCATGAAAATCATATTTTTTCTTATCCTGATACCTCACTTGTAAAAAAGAAGGTACCTTGGTGTTAGAGGATCCAAGTGTTCAGTGTAATGAGAATCTTGTTTATTTCGCTCCCAATACCTTTCTTCAATGCATATGGATTGTAGGTAGTTGTGTACATTCCTAGAGGATTAATCTCACCTTATTCTGCCCCTCTCGGACTCCAACTTGGTATAAATTAAGACCAAGTAAATTTTAGTTGGGTGTTGGGTTGGCTTGTGGGGATACCTCTGACACAACAAAAAAATGAGTAAAATAAAAATAAAATAAAGTCAAAGGAGTCAAATAATAGAATATTTTTTCTTATTATATAGAAAATTATTGTACAATCATTACAATTTTTATAATTCCATTTACCACACTTTAACATAACTATACAATACAAACATTTTATGTTACAAGTACACACACACACATCATGAACCACACTCCAAATTTGCAAGAGGAAATTAACCAATATATAAGAGTCATCTACTCTTCAATCAATAGGTTATAATATAGGTAAATACATTATCACTTGCATTAAAAACCATCCTATGTTTCCTCTTTGTAACTTGTAGCAAAAGAGAGAGTTTCATCGAGGTGATATCGACCTTGCCATGAAGCATTACACTTTATCATGCTAATCCACTGGAGCACCCCAAACCATCTCAAAGGATCTAGTAGTATGTGACCAACATACATGATGGAATCCAATTCATTATGTGAGTTATTAACAATTAGCATATCTATATGCTCATGCATCACATATATAATATGTGTGTCCATTATTAAACATATCATGGAAGAGGATGTAAATAAACCAAGGTAATGTGTGTATACATAGAGATCAATAAAATTTAATGTTAACAACATAGAATATCTCAATCATCTCATAATGATGTCTTGACATTCTATAAAATGGGTAAAACAATAACTAGAAGACAAAGCCCATGCTATCATTAGTTCAATAATATAATTTCAAGGTAATTAAATTTATTAAATGGTAAACCAAGAAGGATAATCCATATCCCACATGCTCCCTAAATCCACTCACCACTAGGTTATTTAGGAATCAAAGGTTTTACTTGCTCATTACTAAATTTATATACTTAACGAAAAAAATTAATTCAAAAATTTCAATCTGTAATTTGCATCACATAGGATAGAATTTAATCATATATATCACATCCCTTGGCCAAATTTAGAAATTCAACTTGTTTTGGAAAGGTGGTAGAATGAAGAAAAAAACCTATAAATGTTTTTCCAACAATCCCAACCATTTAAAATTGGTTTTATCTACAATACAACTTACTATTTTCTACCCAAAATAGTAATTGACATAGGGCAATCTACATATTTGAAAATACCTTTGAAAGGATTTTATTTAATTCGAATTACTTTTAATGAATTTTAGCTTTACCCAGTTTGTAGTAGAAAAATTTATATACCATTTATGCAAGAAAATTAACTTCTCTATTGATGTTCAAGAGCATTGTAACTCTACTATTGGGTTTATCAGCTAGGTCTAATCCTCCTATTTTCAAATCTTATTTTCCAACTCATGAATCTTAAAATTTGTAAGATATTGGTAGTGGTTAAGAAGATAAAAATCCCACTATGTTTTCTTTTAATTTCCTTGAGCTATACAATGAATGTGAAAACATACCTAATAATTTTTTATTGAACGACATAATCTTGATGTAGCCATTATGATATAATGTATAGTTAATGATGGCATTGCAAGTATGAAACCCAACCGATCCAATAAATCTAAGGTAGCAACTAAGATACCCACTGGTCCATATCACAAGTAGATACTACTAAATATTGAGTATTCCTTGCATAATCCAAACAAGGAATCATAAATATGTAATAGATATAAATAAATTCAATGACACCCCAATAGATTAACATTTAATTTTTCATGGAAACAATCCACATTACACAAATATTTGATTATACGGATAGAAAACAACATTTGTGCACCTATGCTTGAGATTCGAGTTTATTATGTTCTTAGTCCTATACTATCATAGTTGTAATTCATATATTACTTACAACCATAAAATATTAGTGAAGAGAATGAGTTAAAGGTTGCCATGAGATGGTTGCTTAAGTTAACAACACTTTATGAGTCTATAAAGCTAAAGATAAACTATAATAGCCATAGTATCTAGAGAAAGTAGGGGTAAAAAGATTCACACTAATGTCCTTTAATATTTCAGTGATAGTTTTTAGTGGTTTCTATTGATTTTTGAAGTCTTAAGGTTAGTAGTTGACTATTCACACAATGCATGATATAGAGGCTGATAACATAGTTTATTTACACCAACAGAAGGGGAAGTTTTGTTAGTGTAATTAATTATTTATTACACTAGCATAAGTTAACTTTGGTCTTCATTTAATTATTTAAGTCCTATGTTGCATTATTAAATAAATCATAAATAATGGGGTAATTCCCCTTTCCATGTTTGTAGGAGATGAGATTCCTTCTAGAAGATGAGTTATATTTTCTAGAACTTATCTCAATTAGGTCATCATTCCCTAGGTAGGTTTTTAGGGTTTTCATGTTGTCACATTAAGACACTCGGCAACATCTTGTGCATACTAGGTTTTCCTCTTGCCTATTTAATCAGGCATATGTTCTCTTGTAACATATCTCATATCTTATAATAGAATCTCTATTTTCATGCCCTTAGTTGCAACATTTTTTGTGTGGTTGAATTTCTTCTTGGAAAGATCCTTTGAAGTGTGTGTAGCTTCATTGGATGATTCAACATCCATTATTCCAATAGGGTATCAGAGCTACTCCAGTGAAGATTCATCCTAGGATCAATAAAGTTGGGCGAGAGAGATTCATTGCAGGCTTGAAGGTTTCCATTGCAAGATACTTGACTTCACCTAGAGACCAAGCTGATTTTTGGAGAAGATTGAGTCAGGTCCAATCTCACCATTGTCTTCAGAAGGCCTCAAAACCCTAGGATTGCCTATTCATTCATCAAAATCAGATTCATCAACCTAGGAGCCATCAGAGGTATTTTTGGGTTTGCAAAATCAGCAGTATGATCCGTACAATTTGCAGTAAAAAAAATCACATTGGCAGGGATAACTTTAGTGGCGAATCTTCACCAATTGGTGAATTCTAGGAATCTGGAAATTTGAATTTGGCGAATCTACCGTATCTACAGCGTGTTCAAATTTCCAAGAATTCACAAACTATCGGTCCAATGCATGTCCATTCGCCAGCAATTTTTTTTAACAAGGCATGTTTAGGCAATAAATTTTCCATAACAGACTATGCGTTTCCAATGCACCGATCAATATTTTCACCTAGAATCTTGGGGAGCATGTCAAAGTCACCAACATATTCGCCAATACTATTAAAACAACATTATATGAAGACCCATTTCGCCAATTAAAATTTACAAATAGGTGCTTGTGAAGACCCATTTCACCAATTAAAATTTATAAATAGTTTCTTATGAGGACCTATTTCACCTTGAAAATTTCAAGGTATCGTTATATAAGCATGCGGGATTCGCCAAATTTTTAACATACCATTTCAAAATCCCGCGGAATTCACCAAATATGGATTGATATAAATACAATTGAAACTGTTATTTGTACTTACACATTTTGTTTGGTTCTGAGGTTCAACTTCTCGATTCAGAAGTTAGCGAAACCCGAAAGTGTAGACTCAAAGGTGAGTGATCATTTCTTCATACTGTTATTAGTTATTAGACTATTAGTTATAATAATAAGATTTCTTTATCTGTTTTTCATTCTTGCTTCAGTCTTAAACATAATTTTAAGTAGGGAATGGGATCTATATTCTTTGTCGGTCTATCCTTCTTAAACAAGAAGACTTTTTTTTTCCAACTTTTATTCGAAGTGAGATCAATTTTTCGAGTAGCAAGGGTAAGAATCTTGAGCAGGCGGGTAATGAAGAGACTAGGAGGCCATCAAAATGCCCAAAATGGGGAGGTACCATACAGTCTTACTTTGGAATTGGCAAAGCTTCTAATCCATCAGATCAGGTGGAGCTACACCATCAACTCTTCCACCAAATATTATTGAAGATGGAGATACATCATCAACTCTTCCACCACAGGAAGGTCAAGGTGAGATTGTCATTGTGTTAAATCAAAATTTATCAAATGAGGAAGGCAATACTAAAGAAGATGTTCCAAGGGATACCCTAGATAGCCAGAATAAGATAATCAACTTGGATGAGGATGATGTTGGTAGCAAGAAAAGAAAAGACAAAGCAAAATTGGGGCGCGAGTGGAAAATGACAAGGAATTTTCAAATTGGTTGGTTGTCGAAGTACCCATTCCTTGAACTAGTGGGGGTATCAAATGAAAATGATATTAAAAGGGCAACAGAGGTCAGTTGTAATATTTGTAGTTGGAAATGTGGAAGAGACAAGACGATGCAGCTAAAGCTTGACACTATAGAAAAGCATATCAACAAAGTTTACGAAAAACAAATCATAGACCGAAAGGAACAATTAGTCGTACGATGGAAATCAAAGGAAGAATATCTTCATGTTAAGTATGTCATAGATTATGGAGAACATAACAATAGAATGTCAAAGATTAAAAAATGTGAAGGTACACTTGAGGCTCATTTTGGAAAAGCCATGGTAGCAGAAAATCTATCAAAAATTGTTCAAATGAGTGTTGTTTTTCATATATTGTCCAGCGGGCATCCTATGACAGACTACCCAAAATATTTTGATTTATTATCTTATTTGATTGTTCCCCACTTTCCCTTCTCACATTGGTCAGTAAACATTGGATGGGAATTGGCGAACTGTCTTGCTGTAGTGGAAAAGCAAGATTTAAAGGAGAAATTAAAAGTCAAATTTCATTGCATTATCTTTAGATGAAGTTACTGTGGTAGACAATACTTCTTGGGTTTGTATGCATTTGTTTACTGTAGAACAAAATGTTCACCAAGCTCATCTTCTTTGTGTTCGTAAAATGAAGGACAGTTCAACATTGCAAAATCTATTTGAACTAGTCAAGAAATCTTTGAATGAAATTGCAGGTTTGGATGAGTTGACAATTACCAAAAAGTTAGTGTGTGTAGGAGCTAATGGAGCTGCAGTGATGCAAGGTCAAAGGAGCAGTCTTTGTAGAAAGTTACAAACTACTTGTGCACCATACATGCTTGGCATTCACTGCATGGCCCACAGAATGAATTTAAGATTTAAAATTGTAAGCAAGTTTCCAACAGTATCAAAAGTTAAAAATCTAGTTCGCGAGATCCACACATACTTCTGCCAAAGTCCCAAATTTTTCCTTGAATTTCAACATTTTGCTAAGGGAATAACACCTGAAAACAAGCTTCTCAAGGATGTCGATACCAAATGGATCTCCCTGCATGGACCAGCGCAGCAAGTTCTTTCAGAATATCAATCCTTTATTGGGTTGATGTACGAGCATCGTAGCACAGTAGACAAAGCTCCTGAACTCTTACATAGGTTAAGCGATATAGAGACACTCTTGACTTTAGCTAGTCTTCTCCCCATGCTGTATGAGATGAACAATCTTGTGAAGAAAACCCCAAATAGAACTATGTATATTTATGAATATGCCAATCTACGTAAACTTACATGCTTGGCCCTCAATCATCTATATCTAGATCTAAGACAACAAGGCACAAATTATTTGATGTGGTAGAAAATTACTGATTTGAATAATCCTGATAATTATTTATAGTTTAATGCAAGTGGGCACTTATGTATTTGTGTACATGGATATGAGATACCAATGTACCATTGTAAGATAGCCAGGCGCTCTAGAAAAGAAGTACCTGTTAACGAGGAAGATTTTAACGACATTGTTAAATCTATTAGTGATAATTTGAAGGAAATTGCAAAATCTCTTTCCTCAGAGATTCGTGAAAGATTCCCTTGACATGAAATACTTGAAGCCATGGGTATTGTGTATCCTCAATTTTGGGTAAATCGAGATAACCCAAAATATTTTCGTGATCAAGTAAAAATCATGATCGAACAGGTTTTGAAAAAGGTAACATACAATGAGTAGACAATAGAAGGAATTTTAAATGAAAATAAGCTTAGAAAGCAATATCAAAGTTTTGCAATAGCTATGAGGGACTAGTCTGATTCCATGGGCAAGAAGAAGGCCTTTGAACCGGGATCAATAAAAAAGATTTGGACAAGCTTAGGTCAGAGTGAAATATTGTGTGGTTCGATGTCAAAATATTTCAAACTTGCTGATTTATGTCAAACAATGATATTGGGGTCCGTGGAGGATGAGATATTTTTTAGTACATTGGGGTTCTTGAAATCAAAGTTAAGAAACAAACTGGACAAGAATTCAGAAAATTGATTGAGGATAATGTCAAAAAATTTCCTTTTGAAAGGGCACTTGCAATCTGGAGGTCCACATGTGAAAGAAGAGGGGCCGGATTGTAGGCTGTCCAATTCCAAGAGCCATCAGTACTGGTGGTGGTACTAGTGGTAGTGGCAGTGGGCCTGGGATAGATCAAGATGACAATGATATTGAAATTGACACAAATCAAACAAGGAATGTTGATTTTGAGACACAAGCTGAACAAAGTGCAGAGCAGTCTCCGAATCAAGATGACTCTTTTACTTTATCTAAAGATGAGCATCGGTTTGAGGACCCTAACTCCGTTTGGGAAATGGAAGAGAATTAGTAGGTTTTAGGTATTTTTACTGCACTTCTTGAATCAGTTTCCATTGTTCCAAAGTCCAAACTGTAGTTGATGATATTTTATATTCTATTAAATGAAAATTTTGAATCATTGCACTTCAAGTTCATGATATCTTATAATCTTATTTTATATTGCACTCAAGCACTGCATGAATCATATTCCAAATAGTAGTTGATGATTTTTTTCATTGTATTCAAATAAATTGTGAATCATTGCACTTCAAGTTCAGGAATCAGGATATTTTATTTAATATTTTATTTAATATTTTATATTGCACTCCAAGTCTCCATGATATTTATATTATATTGCACTTCATGAATCATATCAGGATTTTTAGTCAAAACATAATAGAAGCTAATAGACTAACAGCTCAACATCCATAACTTAGAAATGAACAAAATAACCCTTGATCATTTAATTAAAAATAATGATATGTTTATACAATGGAGAGACATGAGTTCAAAATGAGTAATTTCCATTCAGATGCTAGTACTATCCTGAAACATCAAACTCTAATGAGTTTAAAACCTACTATAGAATGACGGATGCACTGGCCAGTCGCCAAACCTCAAGAAACTTGTGCCAAAAGTGGCCCAAAACTGTCATCAAGACATAACCAAAATTTGTTATAACTTTGTGGTAAAATAGAACGAAGGAAAATTACTTAATGTCGATTGAATTCAAATCCCAACCATCGATCCTTCACTTTCATCAGACCATCAAATGACTGCCTTCAAAAAGGCTGATGTAATCTCCATCTCAGCACGACGGGCCCACCACACTATGCATCACCAAAGGAATACACGTGGTGCTCGCCCGTGATATCGCAATCAATAAACACCTCACATATTCCCATCATGCGATGGTGGGAAACCATTGATCTTCTTCATCAGCAATCATGTTCATTCATAATAGTCACCGTTGTAGAAACATAACTGTCGAGCAACTTTTTCATCAAGATTATAACACCTCCATTGATTTTGAGCACGTGCATCTTGTAGCCGCTTTAGTAACCTACCATATAATGTATATCTTTGGGTTGGGTCTTTTCTGACATTACCTTTTTGAGGGTGGTTTCAAAACAACTTATGTCCCATTGAATCATCTAGGTCGGGCCCCTTTTAATAAAAATGCTAAATATTTCGCTTGACCTTTTATTTCTCAAGTTTGGGTCGGACTGTGCCCTATGTTTTAGAACAACTTTGAGCCATCGTTTGTCGTTGTCCTAGGTAGTGTCCCCTTCCCCTCTTTTATTTTAAGTAATTGTATTATTTTGCAGGGTTTATTTTTAGTGACCGTCGATCTCCCTACGGTTGATCTTGACCGTTCCCCGCGATCTCACGATGACATCACCGCTGGTTGCTTGGTGATTGCGATATCACGGACGGGTGTCACGTGTCCCAAGTTGCTGATGCTGAAAAGGAGTAAATAAAGTGCTTAATATTTGTATCAGACTTTAGTACGTTATAGAGTGGGTTACTAAACTACATGTGAGATGCACATACTTGAGATCGACAACAATGTTTAACCTTAATGAAAAGTTGCTTGATGGATAGGTTTTGGTGCTACTCACTGTTGTGAATGATCATGATCACCAATGGAGGGAATCAACAGTTTCCCGCCATCGCATGATCCTAAAGTGAAGGGTGTTTAGTGATTGCGATATCATGGGTGGATGCCACATGTATTTCTTTGGTGCTGTATATTATGGTGGGCCCTCGATAATGACATGATGATGTTTTCAGGCTAGCGGCCTTTTGAATATGGCCATATGATCATTGATGATCTAACAGGAACAAGAGATCAACGGCGAGGATTTAAATTTGCATCAAATACAATTGAATCTATTGGCGCGGCATGCAAGTGAGCTTTAAGGGTGGATGAGATGTCTACTAGCCATTTTTCATCGGCTTTAAGTAGTTAATTCCATTTTATCTTCACCACAAAGGCATTCAAATGTTTTTGAAGCGGTCTAGAGCCAGAGATTGAGTTTTTCAAGCAATTATAGTGAGGTTTGGTTTTCTGCAAGGCATGAAATCCCATGAGTTACCTTCTATGCCATGGTTTCTATTTGAATGTGTTTTTTGTGGAGGGTTGTATTGTGTTGGTCAAGGGTCTTGTTGATTAAGACTATAAGGTTACTAGTTCTTTTGAATTGTGGGAAATTGCAAAGTTCTGGTGTAATTTCATTTTGGGTAGCCCTAGTTTGTTCAAGAATTTGATTTTAGGAGAAGCCCTGGTTGTTCAAAATGGCGCCATCAAAGCAACATTCTAGCCATATTGATTATTTGCAAAGGAATTTATATGACGATTTCCTAGATCAATTCCTGCTATCAACGAACGACAAGAAGATGGGTTTGATTTTAATGAATGGAAAAGCCTTAGGTGAGGGACTAAGGTGTAAAACCTATAATATTGCAGATGCTAGGGTCCAAATGACAGGCCTAGAAATGTTTAGGAGATGGTATGGGCAGTGAAATGTGCCTCATCCTTTTTATAATGGCTGGAACTACAGTATGGGGAAACTAGTTGTACCAAATGTATTTCCTGATATTGACCTACTCAAAGCAGTGGCAGCACGATATGATCATGTTACAAGGATTATCAGGGATAATGATGGTGGGGTTCTACTGAATATAAATGTAGATGAGATTCGACAGGTTTTTGATTTGAGTGAATATAGCCCATTCTTTGTCCAGGTAGATTTTGAGGAAATGAAGCAGGAATATGCCAGGTCAAAGCCTCTTTTCAAATCAAAATTGCTTCCTCCTCATTTAGCTAAGGCAGGCAGTTCAACGATTCACATCAGCCCAACTGATCAGGAGCCTTTCAGGCTGAGTTGTTTTGTTGATCACTTCTTGGCAACATTTTATTCACTTTGCCAGATTTTAGGTTTTAGCCCTAATATCGTGATGCCCATTTCTTATATGTTTATGGGGCTCAGATTCAGCATCCCAATTTTTCTATAGTGTACGACTATGCATCTTTTCTTGTTGAAAAGATACATGAGGGTTTGTTGGAGTTGCATATGGGGACACTGGTACTCCTTTCTTTTTGGTACTCCCTATTAATGCATATGTTCCTATACAAGAATGCTGACTTCTTCTCAGAGAAAATGGTGTTGAAGCAAGATGTGAATGGAGAAAGATTACCAGTACAGGTTTGGAGTGCAAATTTGTCTTGCAACAGGGGAGGTGGTAGCTTTGTTCAGTTTGATAACTATTTTTCTTCTAGACGTAGAGTTAGATTGATGGTAAATGTGCCAAGGGTCCCTAAGGATTTGCATGATTTCCTCTGACCCAAAGTGAGGAAGCCTGATTTGAAGGTGTTCCACAATTGGGGTGACATCATCTTATACCCCGTAAGCACTATCCTAAGGGTTTATGGTTTCTAGGGATCTCCTCACATTCTCCCATATAATGTACCATCAAGGATGGGATTTTCTGAGGTCATGTGGCAACTAGGTTGCATTCATGAGGATAATTTAACAGGGAAAGGAAAAGGGACTTTGTTCCCTGATTATACTGTTGTTTTTGATTTTGTCTTTTTCAAGGGAGGATGGGTCCACTTTGGAAGATTTTTTGATGATTATCATTTGAAGAGTGGATCTAAGAGGCAGTATGACCCCGAGGGATTCTTTTCCCTATTCGGGCAACGAATTAAAGGTGGCAAGTTTACACATGTTTTCAATTTTCCTGAGGATCTAATCAAAAATGAGTTTGATTTGAGCAAGTAGGAATTGAATAAAGAGAAATGGATTGCCTATGAGAAATTGTTGGCTATGGTGCATAAAATGGATCCAAAATATGATCCACTGATCGAGTTCACTCCATTTCACAAAAGAATATATTTCTTAATGAATAACTTCAAAGATATCATGAGCACCTTCAAAACCAAGAAAGTCAATTTGGAACTAGACTTGGGAATTCAGAGACTGGAGGTGAGGCCTAAAGAAACAAGGCCAACTTATTAGCCATTGAAGGACAGGCCTCTATACAAGAGGAAGAGAGATGATATCAGTGATGAGGAGGTAGGAGATAAAAGGGGAAAACAAATAATGCAAGCATCATCACAACCCGGTCAAGGGATCAGGAAACCTGGAGGGATAAGGATTGTGGACCTAGATTCACCACCAAGAAATGATCCTGTAGAGTTACTATCAGAGCCAATCCTAAAGAGGCAAAGGGTTGAGGAAACACAAGAGGCTCTGATGGATGAAATAATTATAACTGATCAAGACATGCAAGTTGGTATCCCTTCTCCTCCTAGATCAACACAATTGGTGTTAACTGATATGGATATAAAGGGGCAGTGTGTACAGGATGCCAGGATGGAGGCCTGCAAGGCATTCCTGGATGATGAAGCCTTCGTGAAGACTCCTGTATTCTTGTAGTTAATTTGGAGAATGAAATTAGAGGAATATCAAGATAAATGCAAGAGAAGGAGAGAGTCAAGACCTGATAGGTCTGAATAGGAGAATGATGATGAAATTAAGGCTGAACTAATGGAGGAATTCAAAAGCATTACTCCTGAGGAAGGAAGAGACTTGTGACTCAAGCTGGTGTCTTACTTCTACCTGAATGGGACATAGTTGATGCTATAGCATTCAATGCTATCCTGCAGTTCAAGCATCCTATGCAAAATAGTGAGGAAGAGGTTAAGGCAGCTCTGCAAGACTCTACTTTCAGTGAGGAATATGAAACTCTGGCCATATGGGTATTGGCACCCCAAGGTAGAACACCAAATGTGGCTGATATTGGCCCAAGTATAAGGGGAGGGCTCATCATCAAGAGAGATTTTGAAACCTCAACAATGGAAGCCACAAGCTTGACATTGAATGTGGCCAAATTGGCCCAAAATATAGCTGAAAGGGAGGAAGCTAAAAAGAAGAGTTTGATGGAGAAATACAACGTAATAATTAGGGAATATAGTAGAATATAGCAGAGGAATGTTGAGTTGCAGTCTAAAGTAGATAGACTAGAATATGGGCAGGTAGGATAATCCTCTAGTGCCCTTGGTATCAGAGCACTACCCACTACTTCAGGGTCAGTTCCCTAATATCCCAATCATTTCTACTCCTAGGTCCCCCATTCAGACACCTACTCTCAGCCCTACACTAGAGCCAGTTGAAGAGGAAGTTGAGTATTCTGTGGATCCTACCAAGAAGCAAATGTTGAATAAAATCATAGAATTGTAGGCTGCCCTAAAGGCAAGTGAGGATGATGCAATTGCTAAACACAATGAGGTGGTTGACACCATTTTGAGGCATCTAAATGAGAAGGTTAATTGTAGGTTGCCGTCTGTACATTCTTTGTATTCTTTGTTCTTGGGTGGAATTAAAAACATTAACAAAGATCGGGAAGTACTTTTTCCTTTGGTTGAGAAGTGGATCCCTTGGGCCATTGATTTAGATGTTATGTTTAAGGCTTCCAGGTTTGATGCAAACAACAGGCCTCAGTCATTGAAGCCTACTCTAAATTTTTTCAAATCATTGAAGGGATTCCAGGCCCTACCTAATGATTTGAGTAGAAAAATTAGAGAACTAGTAAAGAGTTTTGATGACTGGAATGATACTTTTCTACCAGATATAATAGATGCACAAGGAAATATTAAGACATTGTAGCAGTGGCAAGATAGGGCAGAAGAGGTTATTGATGCACAAATCAAATTGATTTGTGATGGCTCGGACTATGACTTGCTGGTGAGCAGTATGGATAAAATAATTAATACCAATATATTCTTAGAGTCTTTTGAGAGAGAGGCTAACTAGGTTGCAGTGAAGTACACACCTTACGATACTAGGGTGATCGTGGTGGTGAATTTTAACTGGCCAATGGATGAAGAATACCATAAATGGGTGGACAAGTACTTAACCGAAGAGGAGTAAAACAATGTCTATTACCGAAAACTAATAGCTCAGCGGTTATAGTATAACTAATTATGATCTATTAATAATTGACCAACGACATGTGTAATTTCTAGCTCGATGCTTGTTTGCTCCTTCATTTTCTATAAGAAGGATTTCAAGGCCAGAAATAGGGGTTGGAAAGTGAGATATTTTGAGATCGAGTCTAGGTATAGTTGCAGAATAGATTGTAAGAACCAATTATTTCAATATTAATACAATTTAGGTTTGGGGTTATTCAGTAATGGGGTTTTAGGTCTATGAAGATTTGATGTTTCACAATAGTACTAGCATTTGAGTTATGATGTTATATTTCGAGCTCATGTCTCTCCTTTGTATAAATATATCATAACTTTGAATAGTATAATCAAGGATTATGATGTTCATCTCATTGCTCATTGCTCTGGTGTGTATGTTTTCCATTTTGGCTTTAATTCAAGAAATTAATTAAAATGCTTGGATGGAATCATGGATGGATATCTTTGTAAAGGTATTTAGTAAGAAGTATTGGGTTAGGATATGGATTGACACTATTGTAATGCAATATTTTTAGGGATATTATATGCTATGTATTTGAAAAATTGAATATGTTGTTAAATTTTAAATGTTTCTGAATTTGACTCCCCAATGGTATATGGTACTAGTTTAAATTATATGAGTTTGTGAAGTCATGTGTCTGTATGTCTTTACTTAGAGCTTGCTGCCAAATTACAAATAAAATGACTATCATAAGTTACGAAATAATGTTGTAATCATCCCATGCCCTTGATTGGAATTGGCAATTCCATAGGTAGATTAGGAGACAAACTTGGTTTATGTTAAAAAGCACCAACAAAACCCACCCAAAAAAGGTAACATCTGAATAGATTTTCACCCAAGGTATTACATATGACATTAGGATTTTCATGAAAACCAAAATAAAAACCCTAACGTTAGGTTCTTTCCCAAACAATATGACACATTGACAGACCGGGACAAGGTCAAGACAAAGAGGAATTCAGAGAGAAAAATTAGAAGTTCCATCAAGTTCATCAATAGTTCAAATGATAAAATAAATAATATAGATAATTGAAGTCTGAATTTAGATTTTTAATTGAATTTCACATGAAGGAGTGCATATTGGCACTGGCAATGCAAAATCTTGCCAATGCCCAAAGAGAAATTTGCACAGAGCTGAGTTGGAACTTGGAAACTCATATTATCAAAGGTTGAAAATAAAAAATCAAGTCAGTATATCACCTTTTCTAGAAAATTCCACTCTTCAGGAGGTGGAATTTCCATTTGTTCTAACTAATGTTGTTTGACTTGAAATTTTTTTTACATTTCATGATTGTAATTAGAAGTGGAACCTATCTTGAATTCTTCAATCAATTTTGCATTCAAGGTTATCAGTGTTCTGATTGAATCCAAATTAAAATAGTTCAGATCTAGGTTCTGAGGAAATTGGTCCAAATCAATCTTCCTTGCACCTTCCATCTTCTTTATGAAACCATCCTTTCCAATGAATCACTCATTTGTGTCAAAAGCCTCTGGAAAACAAAGCTCTGTGAAGTTCCTTACCTTTTCATCTACCACCTTCATCTTGTCTGCAACCAAATGCAAATATTCCTTTGTTCCAAACATTCTCGAACACTTTTCAATGATAGATGACAACTTCATTGAGGTTTCAATCTGATTAGTAATCCCTTTTGATTTCAGATCATTGTCACTGGCTTTGTAGACTATTTGTAGAACTTCATTTGTA
This sequence comes from Sequoiadendron giganteum, assembly GCA_007115665.2. NCBI lineage: Eukaryota > Viridiplantae > Streptophyta > Pinopsida > Cupressales > Cupressaceae > Sequoiadendron > Sequoiadendron giganteum. The sequence goes on from CM021108.1 coordinate 144,827,540, forward strand.
GATTTCTCTAATTCCAGCACCTGTTTGTTGTCCACTAAATATTTGTTGAGCTTCTTATAATGTTGTCTGATAGCATCAATCAATTGAAACATGTCACACAAATGATTAAACCTCTACATTATTTCATCCTAGATCTTTTGTTTCATATGCCTTACTGTATCTCTACAAAATGCAGATAACTTATTTTGAGAAGACTTAATTTCTTCTTTTGCTTTCGTCAGCTCTCTCTCCAATCTTTCAATTGTTTTTCTCTGTTTCTCCAATTTTTGTTCCCACTGTACATTTCCATTCGAAATGCTTACTCTTAATTTTTCTAAAGTGGATTTTTCCTCATCATATTTCTTGTTGCTCTCATCTAGCCTTTGCTTCAGGTCATTCACTTATCTCTCATTTGATTTATCCTCTTTGCTTGTTGATGTAGAGGCAGATTTTATTATTCTTTTTTCTAATTCATTGCTCTTGTTATCTGCTACTTTCCTGTTTGTTTTCTCACTTGCTAGGTCTACCTATAACTTTTCTATTTGGGTCTGCAACCTTCTTCTCTCTATCTTGCTTTAGCAATGATGTGTACACCAATTCATTGTTCTTCTTTGATACATTAATTTTGTCAATATTTTTCAGGCCAAAAAAATCCAATTGAAAATTGGTTACCTAGTATTTAGATCGATCCATCTGATTTGTTGGTTTGTTTTGAACTGTGGGAACAACGGTTGTGTACTCCATGATTTCTTTATTTGTGTCAAATGTGGGTAATACCATGGTTTTTGCAGTCTCTAAAGTTATAGCAGATGCACTATCCATCAATTGCTTCTTTTCTTTTTTATTCAAGTCTTATTTCTTTTTAAACTCTTCAATGAAATCATAACCTAGGGAGGTAGGAATAATGGAATGCTTGAATGGCGAAAGAATAGGAGTACTTGCAGTTGCTAATGATGTCACACCCACACTATCTAGATTTGTGGGAATTTCTGGAAATAACTCCTTTGTGGTACTGGTGGATCCACTGATAGTGTGACTTGGACCTATCAAAATCCTTTGCCTTGATCACTTGGTGTTTTTGTGGTATCTTTTTTTGTTTTCCTCTTAGTATTGTGTGTAATTTTTCATTGTAGCACATGTTGACCACTACTAGTACTACTACCCTTACCATCGCCACCAATGGCACTCCCAGTTGCACTAAGCTGTCCACCAAGGGCATGTCCTAGTTGTGATTGTATATGTTCATGAGGATGAGGACTAGAAGCTCTAACAAATTGATTTTGTCTTGTATCCCCTTGGTCTAATTTTTCACCTCCAACCCCAAGGCCCTATTTATCAACTGTTTTTCTATGCTCAACACTTTGTATTGTCCAAGGGCCTTGTCCTTTGGACCCCAAAGGACCACCTTCATAACCAATTTTTTGAAGTATGGTTGCTCCTGAAGTATATGTTGAAGCATATTCTTCTTTTGGAACCTCACTTAAAATAGGTTTGTAATTGGCATGGCTTTGTTCTTCTTCTTCCATATCAATATCATCATCAGATTCATCACGTTCATTAGGATGCTATATATTCCACAATTTTCTAAAATCTTCATCTTTTTTATTATCATCATACTTTGCAAGAGCTCTTTCTTCACCTAGGTCCTTCCTCATAGACCAAAAGGTAGTAATTTTTTATAGTGGCCATTTTTTATATATAACATCCTTCTCTAGAGAACCTGGAATTTTTACTCTACTAGATGGTTTATCACTTTTTTCATAAAAAAATTTGTATGTTTTGATTGTCTTTCGGTGCAATGCCATAATTTCACCTAACAATTGTTCAAAAGAAATACCATTCTCAGCAGCACTTTTCTCCATTGCTATTTTGACCTCATGCCAAGAATCCTTGTTTCTCAAGTTTTCAAGCAAGGGTTTACTTCGATGTTGAATTCTATTTGCAGCATTCCTATTGGCCACAATCATTGATTTAATGATATCACATGGATCATCTGCCAGTGATAGATAGCATCAAATGCAAAAAAATTCAAAAGATTATGTGCCACACTAAATGCTTTTCTCTTGAATGTGAACCCTCCAGATGAAAAAGGTAAAGAAGGAAATAAGGTCTTCTTTTGCTAACTGGGAAAGTGTAGTTCAGTAGCTCTCTACACCTGCCTTACATACTCCAACACAAAAACCCTTTGTCACATGTATTGGAAGTTTGTATGGCTGTACTCCCAATCCATAAAATCTTAGCACAGTATATTCTTCCATTAAGTACCAATCAGCCAATTGTTTTTCTTTTCCTAGTTGCATGCAGTTTCTACATGACATAGGCAATCTAGGCATTGGATTATTTGTAATTAATTGATGCAATGGAGCCAAAACGTAGCCTACAAAATGACTGTAGTTCCTTCGATAATCATGCATCCTTATCTCAGTAGTCCATTCATATACTAGAGCCATTTTATTTTCCTTTGCATTACTGTAGGGTTGAATCTAAAGCTTGTTGGTCTGAAACATTCCTCTAAATTTGAATAGAAAAAGATAGCATAAGTAGGTTGTGAACCTAAATGTCTTCGTGGAACCTACATTAATCATTAAAAATTGTTTATGCATGGATTCTACAATGTGTTGAGTATAATTATATTTGACATGTTCATTAGCATAATGGATATTATATACCATTTCAAGGAGGCTTGCACCCACTTCAAAATTGCTATCCAGATCGAGGCAAAATGCTAGCATGGAAATAGTATCCTGAACCCATGGTTTAAAAAAATCCAAATTATAAGGAGGCTTCTGATCACCTTTCAATTTTTTTCTATCCTTAACTATATTATTTAAGAAATCATTTTTTAGCCTTTCTTCCACTACTTCATAATCACTAGCAAGCTTTTCTAGGTCAATGTGGTGGTTTCCAAATTCTTTGGTTGTAAACCCCAACACTTTTCCAAGTTCTTCTGCATTAATGGATAACAATTCTTCTTGGTTATCTTTATTAACAATTGCTCTTTTCTTATCATCATAATTTTCGGCACAAACCATGATAAATTTTGGGCAAGGGAAAACTTCATTTAACATCATGCACCCTAATCCAATTACCCATGGTGCACTGATACTATTAGATTTTTTTTGCTTTGTAGCCTTATTCTGAGATGAAAATCTAAGTTCTAAGGTATGCCTACCATAGATTTCAGGATCATAAATATCATGGTACCCATCGGTGAAACCTGGGGTTTTAAGCAATTCTGCATAATGTTATTTTTTATCAAGCATTGCTCTAGTGGTACTGGTGGTAGACATGCTTGTACAAATGTGAAGTTGCGAAATTTGAATTCCCTAATAAGTAATACCTATTAGTACTCCTTAATTTAAATGAATTCTTGAGTCTCTAAAGTCTAAAACCAAACTTCAAACTTTGACAAAATAAGATTTTAAGAAATGTCAAATGATGAAACATAGCCACGGGAATTCTTTCACTTACCCAGATTCTGAGTCCCGACACTTGAAAACTAGAATGGCGTTGTTGGAAGTGGAACTGTGGAATCCAAAACAGGGTGGTGCACTGCAATGGCCAATGAGCAATCTGAAGATTGAAGACTTTAAAAATCACTGTACAATTTCAAAGTGCAAAGTGTTTTAAATGCTTTTTTTCTCGTAATTGGAACTTTAAAGTGAATGATACGTCTTAGGAGTTAGGTCTACAAGACTACAAGTTGAAAATTCTCAACTGTTGATCTTTCTAAATCTAACGGTTATAGGGTGATTCCAAAGGTTTAAGTTGGGAAGCCCATCGCTCTATGCATTTCATTACGGAATGCAACTGCAACCATACATCAAATGTTCATCCAACGGCTAAAATTTGAGTAATTTACGATATTAACTTTAAAGTTTAAAAATAAACATTAATCACTTGATAGTTGACACTTAGTAGTACAAAGTGCTTTAAATGCTTTGTTTCTTGAAATTGGAACATTAAAGTGAATGACACGTCTTACATCTACAAGTTGCAAATTCTTCACCGTTGATCTTTCTAAATCTAACGGTTATAGGGTGATTCTGGAGGTTTAAGTTGGGAAGCCCATCGCTCTGTGCATGTCATTACAGAATGCAACTACAATCATACATCAAATTTTCATCCAACGGTTGAAACTTGAGTAATTTATGATATTAACTTTAAAAATAAACATTAATCACTTGACAATTGACAACAAGCCTGGAATTTGATGGTCTATTAAATATTTGACCGTTTTTTCTATTTTAGACCATATATTGTAGTTATAAAATTTATTAGACCGTATAGTTTAACTTGCTATATTTTTATTAAATCATAAAAAATGGCAAGGAGGAAACGTTTTCAATGTGATCCAGCCTAGATTTGGTGACGTGATTTGGGTTATTTGGAATGCCAATATTGCTTCTCGGGAGGATGATAGTACTATGAGTATTAAGTTTTGGGAGAAATGGGTACTTGGTTTATCTCCTAATTATTTTTGGAGATATGAGTGTATGAATAATGATGGGACCATCCAAGATGCGTACTGGTTGTATTCTAGAGGTTTCACATCGGCTAGTTTAACTAGTGGTTCCTTTGGCTTCATTCAGTTGATTACTAAATTTAGTTTGTTGGGTTATCTGCGTGGGATTTTGTGCCTTTCTTGCCTTTTCGCCAACTTTTGGCTCCTTCTCTGGTTTCTCATGTTTGCCTTGTTCCCCTCCGCGCGTGTAAATGGCTTGAGGGAATTAATTACCATAAGTCCTGCATTAAACATCCTTGTTCATTTTTTGTGCGCAACACTTGGCTCTGGTTTTTTCTGCATTTTGGAGTTTTTCCTGTTCTTCCTGACAGTATGGGTGGAGATAGGGTTCAGACGGAGCCAGATTGTTGTGATGAATTCTGGAATAACCCTCTGGTTTGGCATATTTGTGTTGAGGGAGGTATTGCACCGCTCATGGAGAGTCTGGTCGGCCATGATCCCATCCTTTCGAGACAATTTGCATGTCCTTAGAAGGATAGGAGGGTTTCTGTTGGGGGGATTTCATTTGAAGTCAGTGAGGAGGTCATTGCACAGGCCATGGGCTTGAGCTGGGAAGGGAAAAAATACCCTAAGTACACCAAAAAGCCAGACCACGAGAGCCTTAAGGCTTTCTTTAGAGGAGAGGAGACTCCAATCAGGAATCAGGCAAGATTCGAAAGAGCTGAGCTTCCCAAGCCGTGGGATATGGTCTGCTTGGCTCTGATGAAATATGTGACGCTGGAAGGTAGGCACAAAACTTGCTTTTTCTATCACTTTCCTCTGCTTAACCATCTCATACACAAAATGTTGCTTAGCTTCCCATTTTTTCTTCTTATGGACCTAAAGAACTTGGTGGATAAATGTAATACGATGGCCTGTCGTAATCCTGATGACCCCCCGCCTCTCTCACTCCATCAAGGGCTTATCTTTTGCCTATACCACTTTCATCTCGCCCTCTACCCGCCTAAAGTCATCTTTGTCCATGCTGAGAATGTTGATCCCATTTCTTCGATTCACATATCCCCAGCCGAGTCCATGAGCCCTCGTAAGAAGCCTATTGCTGATAATGTGGGGAGTATCAAAACCAAAGTGGCCAATAAGAAGCTCAAGGGTGGGTTAGGTTTGGCTCATGCTTGGGAAGCGAAAAGGATTTGCGAGCTAAAGGCCACCCAGGTTGACATGGCTGCTAATGTTACCAAGCTGAAGATGGGCAAGGAGAAAGGGTTGCAGGCCACGACTACTAAGGAAGGCAAGGGTAAGGGCAGGAATGTGGTCGGGATCGACTCCAAAGGGGAAATGGTTGTTGGGACCACGGAGGTGACTGGTGGGGAAAGTGGTAGGAGAAGATTGGGGAGGCTGGCCAAGAACAACAAAAAGAGATTGATTATTGAGGACTCGGAGGTGGAGCAGTCAGACAACAAGGGTTATAAGGAGGAAGAGTCTAACGATGAGATTGATGACTTGGGGGAGAAGCCCCTGCCTAATCTGATGGACAACAAGATTCCTTGCCATGGCTCTGACTCACACACTCCGTTGGTGACTGAGCCTGGTGAGATGCAGGAGACTAGGGATACTGGAGAAGTTTCGAATATGGTGGCGAAGAGGCTGAACACTCTGGACAAAAGATTTAGGGGCTTGACCCGCTTTACTATGAAACTGAGCCACTTTGTCACTAGTGTGCTGTCAAATATTATAAAAGAAGAACTGGAGGGGAATAATAGCCAGGAAAACAAGGATTGGGTGGGCGATGAGGTTGTGGACCTCCTAATCAAGAACTGGCACGAGGCCAGTTAGCTGCATTTTTTGGTGGTTTGTCGATTGTTTTTCGGCTGTCTGTGTGCTGTCCCTGGGCTGTCTCTGGGGTTTTTTTGGTATTTTTCTTATTGTTGTTTAGTCTCTTTTTGGCCCTAGTGGCTCCTTGTGAGGGGTACAGCACCCCGTAAATGTTGTTTAACTTTTCATAAACATTATTATTAAAATAAATATTTCTTAAGGATAAAATAATATTCTTGAGAGTTTAGAGTTAGAACTATTATTTTTTTTACCCATTATTATTGCTGTCATTTTAATCTCTTTTAAAACCTCATCATCAAATAATATTCAAATAGTATTGATATTTATAGTGTGATTACTAATATTTCTATTGTTTTTGAAAAGTTAAGCAACATTTACAAGGCGATGTACCCTTCACAAGGAGCCACAAGGGCCAAAAAGGAACAAGTCTAAAAAACTAACTTTGAAGCAAAAAGTAACAGAGACAACACTTCAACAACAAAAAGACCACAAAAAGGGAGCCAAAAAATAGAACACCGGCACAGGCAACAGTAAACTGGTACTATCCTAGTTTTTAACTAGGAGGTCCACGGCATCATCACCAACCAAGTCTTTATTCTCCTGGCCATTATTACCCTCCAAATCCTCCTTGATAATAGTGGACAGGGTGCTAGTGACGAAGTGGCCCAACTTCATCGTAAAGCAGGTCAATCCATGAAGCCTATTATTGAGCTTGTCCATTTTCTTCTCCAAGGCACAGGGCTCCTCCCTAATGTCCATAGTTCCCAAGATCTCTTCAGGCTCATCAACCAAGGGATGCAAAGAATGAGAAGCCGAGGTTTCTTTGGTAACTTGTTGTCTTCCAGGGTAAATTGGGGCCCCTCCACATTCTTGTCCTCCTCTTCCTCAGTTTCCTCATCCTTATACTCTTTGCTATCACACTGCTCCTCCTCTAAATCCTCAATTACCTATCATTTTTTACTATTTTTTTCCAGCCTCCCAAATCCCCTTATGGTGTTCTCCCCACTAGTCATTACCATGGTTTCCACAACAGTATCTCTTTTGAGTCTTTTCCTATTATTTTTTTTCCCTTCCCCTCTCTGACACTCAACTCCAGCATAATTTTATTACCATCCTTTTCTTTTTTGGCCATGTTGGCCCTATAGGAATACTTTGCTAGGGTGGACTTCAAATCATAGAGGCTGGAAGCCGCACTAGCATGTGCATTATCCAACCCTCCCTTTAGTTTTTTGGTAGCCAGTTTTGCTTTGGTTTTTATTATAAAAAGAAAATAGAATATAAATTTTTTGAATATTTTTAATATGAATTTAGAAACTTTTGACTTTTTTATAATATTAATAGCTATCATTTTTTATATTAATATATGTGATTTATAATATTATTATAAAAATATATATTAATTTAGAATCTTTTCAAAATAAAACATAATTATTTTTAATTTTTAGAATATATTTAACAAGATTTATTTTTAATACGATTTTAGAAAATTTTGTTAATTGTTAATTATAATAGTAGATTTTTATATTTATCACTAATAATTATGATTGTTTTCTAATTTTTCAAGATATTCCATTTATAAAATATTTTATATAAAAATTCGTAAATTAAACAATTTTTTTGATAGGAATTTAAATGACCAAACCGTCATAAAATTTTCATATTGATTGTTTGCTATTGTCATAATCTTAACCGTTGATCTTTTTAAATCTAACAGTTATAGGGTAATTTCGAAGGTTTAAATTGGGAAGGCCATCGCTCTGTTCATTTCATTACGGAATGTAACTACAACCATACATCAAATGTTCATCCAACGGTTGAACTTGAAACCTGAGTAACCATGAATTCTCAAGTGCATATTGCATAGAGTATATTACTTAATTTCTCAAAAGAATAAAAATTGATTTGAATATATTAAATTATTAATAGACACTGAAGTTCCGAACTCAGAAAACAACTCTTTACTCTTAAACATAAATGAATAACGAAGATTCAAGAATAACACAACACAACCATTTATTTTATTGCAACTGAATTTCAATGTCACATTATTACATATCTTTTTACAGACGAGTAGCACTGTAGCTCATGTTTTGTATAAATAACATATGTCAGTGTGTCACTTTAGTATTTTACATAGACAAAATTTAATAATTTATTCCAAGTTGTTGCTCATTACAATGGATTACAAATTGATTCCAATTTCCAAGCTTTGTTGCTGAAAACTTACTACACATCTATCTCTAAAAATAAATGTGGCTCTGAAAATAAATTCATGATTCCAAGCTTCTGTTGGTGGACTTGCCAACCATGCTGGGCAAAGGGGGTTCCAATCAATCCTAGGGAAATGGGAGTCATGAAGATACAAAATGTACTTATCCCCTTCGAGAACTAGAGTCATATAGAAGATGAAATACAAATGTCTCTTTGAAAATAAATGCATGGGGCTTGTCTATCCAACCATGTTGGGGAAATGGGAGTTGTTAGAATACAGAAGGAGAAGCAAATCTACTCCCATCTTTTACCTGTAGCCTCTATGCATCGGGATAACACTTATCTCCATCAGAGCTCCTCATCCTAGTTCAAAACCCGTCTAAAAATTCAAGTTAACCAAATCAACTTCTTTCCAATTCCACCCATTCTGAACTTGAAGGAAATTTGTCTTTTACTAATTACTTTGTAACTACATAATTGTAGGTAGGAGAGTTTACTGTATCCCCAATACTGCATCATCTTCTTCATGAATCCTTATTAACCCTAGAAAATAAAAACCCTTATGACACTATCTACTAATCATTGAATCACTATCCCTATTTATGGGCCACCAGTACCACTACCAGCCTGTATAATTAAAATTTCTAATTTGATTGACGTATTGCTATGTGCCAACTTGAACTCTACCTCAAGCTGACAACTGACAAGTTGTCAAAATCATTCATTCAAATGATATGAAATCATTACAAATCTTGTTTCATTAAAGCTATGAGTTGTCCAAGAAATTGCTTCGGATGTTCATATCACATATGGCATTAATTGCCACCACTGCCACTGCCACTGCCAACCACACTTTCTTCAAAAAGATTAAGAATTTCAATTAAATGAAATGTACAACATCGAGATTCAAGGCATTGAAAAGAGTGAATGAGTGATGAGTGATGGGCCTTTATCTCACCACATGTTTGCATCTAACGATTAATGTGTTATTTTGGAGGTTTCAATTCACAAGTCTAATGCTTTAGAGATTTACTTTCAGACTGCAACTCTCTTTTCTTGTTGGTGTACATATTTGTCACTTTAACCATGAAAGTAGATGCAAAATATTTTAAAACAAATGACACAAAGTCCTTTTTTTGACAATCAGTAAATAAAAGCAATATTTTCTCTTTTAACAAATGAATTAATCTGAACACAAAGTCTCAGAGATGAAAAAATAAGCATTCTGAATTTGACCTAACACTAATAGATAAACATTGAACAATTATCATGAAGAAACACAATTCATTCATAATTAAAAGGAAGCATTGATAAATACATAGATTTAGAAATATATTCTTTTATCTCTCTAATGCCAAAAATGTGGTTTCACAAACCTGTCACCCCACACCCTGTACAATCAAAATTCAAAAAGCGCTCAAAAGTTGAAACTACACCCCCTTATCATTATGTGTCACAAATTCATAATTCACAAAAGAATTCATGTATGTTGTTAAATTGCTGTAGGTTTCGGGACTTTGTACAGTTCCAACTACATTTCCATAACTAAATTATGAAATTCAGTGCATTCTTCTTCTTCTTCTAAAAGAAAAATTACCTTGTTGTACTCAGCATAGCTAGTTTTCTCTTTCCACACCGCTGAATGTAGCTGGGAAATGATATCGAGTTGCTCTTCTTCAGGCCAATTCAAATTTGGTTGCATGACGGCCACAATTTCATCTTCCCATAGCCTAATATTGGCTGGAAGTACCATATTGAGCAAACTCTGACTATGGAGTTCAAAATGCTGTCACCTTTCCTCATATGTAGGCTCACTTAACTTTACCAGCAGGAAGTGACAATCTGCTACTAAATCCATTTCTCCAAACTCCTTAATACCTTATTTAAGATCTCTCCTTTCGGAGGATTTAAAAGATTACGTTAAATCTATCCAGTTGGTGTTTGAGAAGACATCCCTTAATGGCATTGTATAATTCATTAAATGAGTTGTCACTTTGAAAGTTGTGCATCCTGCCGAGGTCACCCAATCACTGAGAAACAGAACTTTATAACCATTTGTACGGTAATAAAATCTCAACCATTGATTTCTAGAAATCTAACGGTTCTAGTGATATTCCAGAGGTTTCAAATCACAAGTCTAGTGCTTTAGAGATTTACTTCCGGAATGCAACTACAGTTGTCCATCAAATGACCCATATGATTTTTATTTCGCCACTGGATTTTTTTATTATTTTGAGATTCATTTTAATTCGCTAATAAAAATATAGTTTTTTGCTTTGAAAAAAGGTTTTAATCGCCAATGGAAAAAAAAATTTGGTTTGCAAAACGGTTTTATTTGCCAATTAAAAATATTTTATTCAATTAAAAAAATTTGCAATTCGCCATGATTTTCCATTGACTTCTAGGGTTATAAAAGATTCACCAATGGGGATTTTTTTTTCTCAAAAAACGAAAAAAATCTCCAATAAAATTAATATTTTTCATCGAGAAGTATACAAGATTCGCCAGGATTTTATACTTGCGCTGAGGGGCGGGTTTCTGAAAGTTATCCTTGCACATTGGTCAGTTGTCCTTTGTGGCAAATTTTTTTTTAGCAATAGGCCATTTTCATTTCAAAAAAAAATCAGGGCTCTATCTCTTATTTTTTTGGCAAAATAATATTCGAGCTATTCTATATAGTTTGCTGAAAAATAATTTCTGGAGCGACAAGCATTATATTTCATGTTAGCATCATCTAGGGTTTAAAATTTCTTTCACAGACTATAGAATATTTTCCTCCATCGACATCAAAATTTTATTAAATTTTTAGGAGTTTGATTTTTACAAATCCTCGGGCGTAATTTCTTTTCTATCAGTATATATTATCAATTGGCTTTAATTTTTTGATCGATTGGCATTGAGGGGTTTTTTAAAATTTGCAGCACATAAATATTTTGATCGACCTTGATTTTTTAATTGCTATCAGCAATTGATAAGTAGGAGGTTTCTTCCACAACATGTCAAATTATGATATTGCTAGAAAAATTCAACCGTGTAGTTTTCGAGTCAAACTCATTGAACCATGATTCATGAGTAGTTGTTCACAAAAACCCATCTCACATGATAATGAATGGTCCAATTAGCACTCATTGCATCTTTGTGATGCTCATAAAGGTGAAGCATTGGTCCACCCTAGGAAGTCACCCATCCCAGTACTGCTCCAGATCAAGCGCACTTAACCACAAAGTTTCTCCCAAGGTTAAGACCACTTAGCTTGTTACCCCACTTGCAAACCCTTCAGCAAGTGTTGTGCCCTATGAACCATTCATTAAAGAGCCCATTTAGCTCATCAATTGATAAGTAGGAGGTTTCTTCCATAGCGTGTCAAATTATGATATTGCTATCAAGATTCAACCGTGTAGTTTTTGAGGGAAACTCATTGACCCATGATTCATCAATAGTGGTTCACAAGAACCCATCTCTCATGATAATGAATGCTCCACTTAGCACTCATTGCATCTTGGTGACGCTCACAGAGGTGAAGCATTGGTCCGTCCTGGGAGGTCACCCATCCAAGTACTGCTCCAGCTCAAGCGCGCTTAACCACAGAGTTTCCCCCAAGGTTAAGCCCACTTAGCTTGCTACCCCATTTGCAAAACCTTCAGAAAGTGTTGTTCCTTATGAAGAATTCATTATAGAGCCCCTTTAGCTCATCAATTATTAAGTAGGAGGTTTCTTCCACAATATGTCAAATTATGATATTACTATCAGGATTCAACTGTGTAGTTTTCAAGTCAAACTCATTGACCCATGATTCATGAGTAGTGGTTCACAAGAACCCATCTCTCATGATAATGAATGGTCTTCTTAGCACTCATTGCATCTTGGTGATGCTCACAGAAGTGAAGCATTGGATCATCCTGGGAGGTCACCCATCCCTGTACTGCTCCAGCTCAAGCATCCTTAACCATGGAGTTTCCCCCAAGGTTAAGCCCACTTAGCTTACTACCCCATTTGTAAAACCTTCAACAAGTGTTGTGCCTTATGAACCATTCATTATAGAGCCCCTTTAGCTCATCAATTGATAAGTAAGAGGTTTCTTCCACAGCGTGTCAAATTATGATATTGCTATCAAGATTTAACTATGTAGTTTTTGATTCAAACTCATTGACCAATGATTCATGAGTAGTGGTTCACAAGAACCCATCTCTCATGATAATGAATGGTCGGTCCACTTAGCACTCATTGCATCTTGGTGATGCTCACAGAGATGAAGCATTGGTCCGTCCCGGGAGGTCACCCATCCCAGTACTACTATAGCTCAAGCACGCTTAACCACAGAGTTTCTCTAAGGTTAAGCCCACTTAGCTTGCTACCCCATTTGCAAAACCTTCGGCAAGCATTGTGCGTTATGAACCATTCATTATAGAGCCCCTTTAGCTCATCAATTGATAAGTAGGAGGTTTTTTCCATAGCGTGTCAAATTATGATACTGCTATTAGGATTCAACCGTGTAGTTTTCAAGTCAAACGCATTGACCCATCATTCATGAGTAGTGGTTCACAAAAACCAATCTCTCTTGATAATGAATGGTCCCCTTAGAACTCATTGCATCTTGCTGATGCTCACAGAGGTGAAGCATTGGTCCATTCTGGGAGGTCACCCATCCCAGTACTGCTCCAGCACAAACATGCTTCACTACGAAGTTTCCCCCAAGGTTAAGCCCACTTAGTTTGCTACCCCATTTGCAAAACCTTCAGCAAGTGTTGTGCCTTATGAACCATTCATTATAGAGCCTCTTTAGCTCATCAATAGATAAGTAGGAGGTTTTCTTCCACAACGTGTCAAATTACGATATTGCTATTAGGATTCAACCATGTAGTTTTCGAGACAAACTCATTGACCAATGATTCATTAGTAGTGGTTCAGAAGAACCCATCTCTCATGATAATGAATGGTCCACATAACACTCATTGCATCTTGGTGATGCTCATAGAGGTGAAGCATTGGTCCATCCCGCGAGGTCACCCATCCGAGTACTGCTATAGCTCAAGCACGCTTAACCACAGAGTTTCTCCCAAGGTTAAACCCACTAAGCTTGCTACCCCATTTGTAAAACCTTCAACAAGTGTTGTGCTTTATGAACCATTCATTACAGAGCCCCTTTAGCTCATCAATAGAGAAGTAGGAGGTTTCTTCCACAGCTTATCAAATTATGATATTGCTATTAGGATTCAAGCATGTAGTTTTTGAGTCAAACTCATTGACCCATGATTCATCAGTAGTGGTTCACAAGAACCCATCTTTCATGATAATGAATGGTCCACTTAGCACTCATTGCATCTTGGTGATGCTCACAGAGGTGAAGCAATGGTCCATCCCGAGAGGTCACCCATCCTAGTACTGCTTTAACTCAAGCGCGCTTAACCACAGAGTTTCCCCCAAGGTTAAGTCCACTTAGCTTGCTACCCAATTTGTAAAACCTTTATAAAGTGATGTGCCTTATGAACCATTCATTATAGAGCCCCTTTAAATCATCAATTGATAAGTAGGAGGTTTCTTCCACATCATGTCAAATTATGATATTGCTATTAGGATTCAACCGTGTAGTTTTTGAGTCAAACTCATTGACCCATGATTCATGATTAGTGGTTCACAAGAATCCATCTCTCATGATAATGAATGCTCCACTTAGCATTCATTGCATCTTGGTGATGCTCACAGAAGTGAAGCATTGGTCCATCCCGGCAAGTCACCCATTCCAGTACCGCTCCAGCTCAAATGCTCTTAACCACGAAGATTCCCCCAAGGTTAAGCCCACTTAGCTTGCTACCCCATTTGCAAAACCTTCAGCAAGTTTTGTGCCTTATGAACCATTCATTATAAAGCCTCTTTAGCTCATCAATAGATAAGTAGGAGGTTTTCTTCCACAATGTGTCAAATTATGATATTGCTACCAGGATTCAACCACGTAGTTTTCGAGACAAACTCATTGACCCATGATTCATTAGTAGTGGTTCAGAAGAACCCATCTCTCATGATAATGAATGGTCCACATAGCACTCATTGTATCTTGGTGATTCTCACAGAGGTGAAGCATTGGTCTATCCCGATAGGTCACCCATCCCAGTACTACTCCAGCTCAAGCACGCATAACCACGAAGTTTCCCCCAAGGTTAAACCCACCGAGCTTGCTACCCCATTTGCAAAACCTTCAGCAAGTGTTGTGCTTTATGAACCATTCATTACAGAGCCCCTTTAACTCATCAAGAGATAAGTAGGAGGTTTCTTCCACAACTTGTCAAATTATGATATTGCTATCAGGATTCAACCGTGTAGTTTTTGAGTCAAACTCATTCACCCATAATTCATCAGTAGTGGTCCACAAGAACCCATCTCTCATGATAATGAATGGTCCACTTAGCACTCATTGCATCTTGGTGATGCTCACAGAGGTGAAGCATTGGTCCATCTCGGAAGGTCACCCATCCTAGTACTACTCCAGCTCAAGCGCGCTTAACCACAGAGTTTCCCCCAAGGTTAAGTCCACTTAGCTTGCTACCCCATTTGAAAAACCTTTAGAAAGTGTTGTGCCTTATGAACCATTCATTATAGAGCACTTTTAAATCATCAATTGATAAGTAGGAGGTTTCTTCCACATCATGTCAAATTATGATATTGCTATCAAGATTCAACTATGTAGTTTTCAAGTCAAACTCATTGACCCATGATTCATGAGTAGTGTTCCCAAGAATCCATCTCTCATGATAATGAATGGTCCACTTAGCATTCATTGCATCTTGCTGATGCTCATAGAAGTGAAGCATTGGTCCATCCCGACAAGTCACCCATTCCAGTACTACTCAAGCTCAAACACTCTTAACTAGAAAGTTTCCCCCAAGGTTAAGCCCACTTAGCTTACTACGCCATTTGAAAACCCTTCAGCAAGTGTTGTGTCTTATGAACCATTCATTATAGAGCCCTTTAGCTCATCAATTGATAAGTAGGATGTTTTCTTCCACAGCGTGTCAAATTATGATATTGCTATCAGGTTTCAACCGTGTATTTTTTGAGTCAAACTCATTGAACCATGATTCATGAGTAGTGGTCCACTTAGAACTCATTGCATCTTGGTGATCCTCACAGAGGTGAAGCATTGGTCTGTCCCTGGAAGTCACCCATCCCAGTATTGCTCTAGGTCAAACACGCTTAACCATGGAGTTTCCCCCAAGGTTAAGCCCACTTAGCTTGCTACCCCATTTGCAAAACCTTTAGCAAGTGTTGTGCCTTATGAACCATTCATTACAGAGCCCTTTAGCTCATCAATTGATAAGTATGAGATTTTCTTCCACAGCGTGTCAAATTATGATATTGCTATCTCGTTTCAACTGTCTATTTTTTGAGTCAAACTCATTGATCCATGATTCATGAGTAGTGGTTCACAAGAACCCATCTCTCATGATAGTGAATGGTCCACTTATCATTTGTTGCATCTTGGTGATGCTCATAGATGTGAAGCATTGGTCCGTCCCGGGAGGTCACCCATCCTAGTACTGCTCCAGCTCAAACACGCTTAACCATGGAGTTTCCCCCAAGGTTAAGCCCACTTAGCTTGCTACCCCATTTGCAAAAACTTTAGCAAGTGTTGTGCCTTATAAACCATTCATTATAGAGCCCTTTAGCTCATCAATTGATAAGTAGGAGGTTTTCTTCCATAGCGTGTCAAATTATGATATTGCTATCAGATTTCAACCGTCTATTTTTTGAGTCAAACTCATTGACCCATGATTCATGAGTAGTGGTTCACAAGAACCCATCTCTCATGATCATGAATGGTCCACTTATCATTCATTGCATCTTGGTGATGTTCATAGATGTGAAGCATTGGTCCGTCCCGGGAGGTCACCCATCCCAGTACTGCTCCAACTCAAGCGCTTAACCACAAAATTTCAACCAAGGTTAAGCCCACTTAGCTTGCCTCTCCATTTGCAAACCCTTCTGCAAGTGTTGTGCCTTAAGAACCATTCATTATAGTGCCCTTTAGCCCATCAATTGATAAGTAGGTGGTTTTCTTCCACAACGTGTTAAATTATGATATTGCTATCAGGTTTCAACCATGTATTTTTTGAGTCAAACTCATTGACCCATGATTCATGAGTAGTGGTTCACAAGAACCCATTTATCATGATAATGAATGGTCCACTTATCATTCATTGCATCTTGGTGATGCTTATAGATGTGAAGCATTGGTCTGTCCCGAGAGGTCACCCATCCCAGTACTGCTCCAGCTCAAGCGTGCTTCACCACGGAGTTTCCCCCAACATTAAGCCCACTTAGCTTGCTACCCCACTTGCAAACCCTTCAGCAAGTGTTGTGCCTTATGAACCATTCATTGTAGAGCACCTTTAGCTCATCAATTGATAAGCAGGAGGTTTCTTCCACAGCATGTCAAATTATTATATTGCTATCACGATTCAACCGTGTAGTTTTTGAGTCAAAAACATTGACCCATGATTCATGAGTAGTGGTTCACAAGAACCCATCTATCATGATAATGAATGGTTCGCTTATCATTCATTGCATCTTGGTGATGCTCATAGATGTGAAGCATTGGTCTGTCCTGAGAGGTCACCCATCCCAGTACTGCTCCAGCTCAAGTGCGCTTCACCACAGAGTTTCCCCCAATGTTAAGCCCACTTAGCTTGCTACCCCACTTGCAAACCCTTCAACAAGTGTTGTGCCTTATGAACCAGTCATTATAGAGCACCTTTAGCTCATCAATTGATAAGTAGGAGGCTTCTTCCACAGCGTGTCAAATTATGATATTGCCATCAGGATTCAACCATGTAGTTTTCAAGTCAAACTCATTGATCCATGATTAGTGAGTAGTGTTTCACAAAAACCCATCTCTCATGATAATGAATGTCCCACTTAGCATTTATTGCATCTTGGTGATGCTCATAGAGGTGAAGCATTGATCTGTCCCAGCAGGTCACCCATCCTAGTTCTGCTCCAGCTGAAGCACGCTTAACCACGGACTTTCCCCCAAGGTTCAGCCACTTAGCTTGCTACCCCATTTTCAAAACCTTCATCAATTGTTGTTCCTTATGAACCATTCATTATAGAGCCCCTTTAGCTCATCAATTGATAAGTAGGAGGTTTCTTCCACAGCGTGTCAAATTATGATATTGCTATCAGGATTCAACCATGTAGTTTTCAAATCAAACTCATTGACCCATGATTCATGAGTAGTGTTTCACAAAAACCCATCTCTCATGATAATGAATGGTCCACTTAGCATTCATTGCATCTTGGTGATGCTCACAGAGGTGAAGCATTGGTCCGTCCCAAGAGGTCATCCATCCCAGTACTGCTCCAGCTCAAACGTGCTTAACCACGAAGTTTCCCCCAAGGTTAAGCCCACTTAGTTTGCTACCCCATTTGCAAACACTTAAGCAATTGTTGTGCCTTATTAACCATTCATTATAGAGCCCCTTTAGCTCATCAATTGATAAGTAGGAGGTCTCTTCGACATCGTGTCAAATTGTGATATTGTTATCACGATTCAACCGTGTAGTTTTTGAGTCAAAATCATTGACCCATGATTCATGAGTAGTGGTTCACATGAACCCATCTCTCATGATAATGAATGGTCCACTTAGCACTCATTGCATCTTGGTGATGCTCATAGAGGTGAAGCATTTGTCCATCCTAGGAGGTCACCCATCACAATACTGCTCCAACTCAAGTGCGCTTAACCATGGAGTTTCCCCCAAGGTTAATCCCACTTAGCTTTCTACCCCATTTGTAAAACCTTCAACAAGTGTTGTGCCTTATGAACCATTCATTATAGAGCCCCTTTAGCTCATCAATTGTTAAGTAGGAGATTTTCTTTCATAGTGTGTCAAATTATGATATTGCTATCAGGTTTCAACCGTGCAATTTTCAATTCAAACTCAATGACCCATGATTCATGAGTAGTGGTTCACAAGAACCCATCTCTCATGATAATGAATGCTCCACTTAGAATTCATTTCATCTTGGTGATGCTCACAAAGGTGAAGCATTGGTCTGTCCTAGGAGGTCACCCATCCTAGTACTGCTCCAGCTCAAAAATGCTTAACCACAGAGTTTCCCACAAGGTTAAGCCCACTTAGCTTGCTACCCCATTTGAAAAACTTTTAGCAAGTGTTGTGCCTTATGAAACATTCATTATAGATCCCCTTTAGCTCATCAATTGGTAAGTAAGAGTTTTCTTCCACATCGTGTCAAATTATGATATTGCTATCAGGATTCAACCGTGTAGTTTTTGAGTCAAACTCATTGATCCATGATTCATGAGTATTGGTTCACAAGAACCCATCTCTCATGATAATGAATGGTCGACTTAGCACTCATTGCATGTTGGTGATGGTCACACAGGTGAAGCATCGGTTTGTCCCGGGAGGTCAACCATCCCAGTACTACTCCAGCTCAATCACACTTAACCACGGAGTTTCCCCCAAGGTTAAACCCATTTAGCTTGCTACCCCATTTCCAAACCCTTTAGCAAGTGTTGTGCCTTATGAACCGTTGATTATAGAGCCCCTTTAGCTCATCAATTGATAAGTAGGAGGTTTCTTCCACAGCGTGTCAAATTATGATATTGTTATCACGATTCAACAGTGTACTTTAAAAGTCAAACTCATTGACCCATGATTCATGAGTAGTGGTTAACAAAAACCCATCTCTCATGATAATGAATGGTCTGCTTATCACTCATTGCATCTTGGTGATGCTCACAGAGGTGAAGCATTGATCTGACCCAGGAGGTCACCCATCCCAGTACTACTCCAACTCAAGCGCGCTTAACCAGGGAGTTTCCCCCAAGGTTAAGCCCAGTTAGCTTGCTACCCTAATTGCAAAACCTTCAGCAAGTGTTGTTCCATATGAACCATTCATGATAGAGCCCCTTTATCTCATTAATTTATAAGTAGGAGGTTTTCTTCCACAACGCGTCAAATTATGATATCGCTATTAGGATTCAACCGTGTAATTTTTGAGTCAAACTCATTGACCCATGATTCATGAGTAGTGGTTCACAAGAACCCATCTCTCATGATAATGAATGGTCCACTTAGCACTCATTGCATCTTGGTGATGCTCACAGAAATGAAGCATTTGTCCGTCCTGGGAGGTCACCCATCACAGTACTGCTCCAGCTCAAGTGCGCTTAACTACGGAGTATCCCCAAAGGTTAAGCCCACTTAACTTGCTACCCCATTTGCAAAACCTTCAGCAAGTGTTGTGCCTTATGAACCATTCATTATAGAGCCCCTTTAGCTCATCAATAGATAAGTAGGAGGTTTCTTCCACAGCGTGTCAAATTATGATATTGCTATCAGGATTCAACCATGTAGTTTTCAAGTCAAACTCATTGACCCATGATTTATGAGTAGTGGTTCACAAGAACCCATCTCTCATGATAATGAATGGTCCACTTAGCATTCATTGCATCTTGGTGATGCTCATAGATGTGAAGCATTTGTCCATCCCGGGAGGTCACCCATCCCATTACTGCTCCAACTGAAGCACGCTTAACTATGAAGTTTCCCCCAAGGTTAAGCCCACTTAGCTTGCCACCCCATTTTCAAACCCTTCAGCAAGCGTTGTGCCTTATGAACCATTCATTATAGAGCCCCTTTAGGTAATCAATTGATAAATAGGAGGTTTCTTCCACAAAGTGTCAAATTATGATATTGCTATCAAGATTCAACTGTGTAGTTTTCAAGTCAAACTAATTGAACCATGATTCATAAGTAGTGGTTCACAAGAACCCATCTCTCATGATAATTAATGGTCCACATAGAAATCATTTCATCTTGGTGATGCTCATAGAGGTGAAGCATTGGTACGTCGCGGGAGGTCACCCATTCCAGTTCTGCTCCAGCTAAAGCGCGCTTTACCACAAACTTTTCCCCAAGGTTATGCCCACTTAACATGCTATCAACCTTCATCAAGTGTTGTTCCTTATGAACCATTCATTATAGAGCCCCTTTACCTCATCAATTGATAAGTAGGAGGTTTCTTCCACAGTGTGTCAAATTATGATATTGCTATCAGATTCAACCATGTAGTTTTTGAGTTAAACTCATTGACCCATGTTTCATTAGTAGTGGTTCACAAGAACCCATCTCTCATGATAATGAATGGTCCACTTAGCATTCATTGCATCTTGGTGATGCTCACAGAGGTGAAGCATTGGTCCGTCCCGGGAGGTCACCCATCCCAGTATTGCTCCAGCTCCAACGCACTTAACCACGAAGTTTCACCCAAGGTTAAGCCCACTTAATTTGCTACCCCATTTGCAAACCCTTCAGCAAGTGTTGTGCCTTATGAACCATTCATTATAGAGCCCCTTTAGCTCATTACTTGATAAGTAGGAGGTTTCTTCGACATCATGTCAAATTTTGATATTGATATCAAGATTCAACCGTGTAGTTTTTCGAGTCAAACTCATTGTCTCATGATTCATGAGTAGTGGTTCACAAAAACCCATCTCTCATGATAATGAATTTTCCACTTATCATTCATTGCATCTTTGTGATGCTCACAGAGGTGAAGGATTGGTCTGTCTCGGCAGGTCACCCATTCCAATACTGCTCCAGCTCAAATGTAATTAACCACGGATTTTCCACCAAGGTTAAGACCACTTAGCTTGCTACCCCATTTGCAAACACTTCAGCAATTGTTGTTCCTTACGAACCATTCATTATAGAGTCGTTTAGCTCATCAATTTATAAGTAGGAGGTTTTCTTCCACAACATGTCAAATTATGATATTGCTATCAAGCTTCAATCATGTAGTTTTCGAGTCAAACTCACTGACCCATGGTTCATTAGTAGTGGTTCAGAAGAACCCATCTCTCATGATGATGAATGGTCCACATAACACTCGTTGCATCTTGGTGATGCTCAGAGAGGTGAAGCATTGGTCTGTCCTGGGACATCACCCATTCCAGTACTGCACCAGCTCAAGCGCGGTTAACCACGGAGTTTCCCCGAAGGTTAAGCCCACTTAGCTTGCAACCCCATTTTTCAAAATCTTCAGCAAGTGTTGTTCCTTATGAACCATTCATTATAGAGCCCCTTTAGCTCATCAATTGATAAGTAGGAGGTTTTCTTCCATAACATTTCAAATTATGCTATTGATATCAAGATTCAACCGTGTAGTTTTCGAGTCAAACTCATTGACCCATGATTCATGAGTTGTGGTTCACAGGAACCCATCTCTCATGATAATGAATGGTCCACTTAGCACTCATTGCATCCTGTTGATGCTCACAAAGGTGAAGCATTGGTCTGTCCTGGGAGGTCACCCATCCCAGTACTGCTTCAGCTGAAACACGCTTAACCACAAAGTTTTCCCCAAAGTTAAAACCACTTAGCTTGCTACCCAATTTTCAAACCCTTAATCAAGTGTTGTGCCTTATGAACCATTCATTATAGAGCCCCTTTAGCTCATCAATTGATAAGTAGGACGTTTTTTCCACAGCATGTCAAATTATGATATTTCTATCAGGTTTTAACTGTGTAGTTGTTGAGTCAAACTTCTTGACCCATGATTCATGAGTAGTGGTTCACAAGAACTTATCTCTCATCATAATGAATGGTCCGCTTAGCACTCATTGCATCATGGTCATGCTCACAAAATTGAAGCATTGGTCCGTCCCGAGAGGTCACCTATCCCAGTACTGCTCCAACTCAAAAATGCTTAACCATGGAGTTTCCCCTAAGGTTAAGCCCGCTTAGCTTGCTACCCCATTTTTAAAACCTTCAACAAGTGTTGTGCTTTATGAAACATTCATTATAGAGCCCCTTTAGATCATCAATAGATAAGTAGGAGGTTTCTTCCATAGCGTGTCAAATTATTATATTGCTATCAGGATTCAACTATGTAGTTTTTGAGTCAAACTCATTGACCCATGATTCATGAGTAGTGGTTCACAAAAACCCATCTCTCATGATAATGAATGGTCCAGTTAGCACTCATTGCAACTTGGTGATGCTCACAGAGGTGAAGCATTGGTCCGTCCTGAGAGCTCACCAATCCCAATACTGCTCCAGCTCAATTGGGCTTAACCACAAAGTTTCCCCCAAGGTTAAGCCCACTTAGTTTGCTACCCCATTTGCAAACCCTTCAGCAAGTGTTGTGCCTTATAAACCATTCATTATAGGGCCCTTTAGCTCATCAATTGATAAGTAGGAGGTTTCTTCCACAGCGTGTCAAATTATCATATTGCTATCAGCATTCAACTGTGTAGTTTTCAAGTCAAACTCATTGACCAATGATTCATTAGTAGTGGTTAAGAAGAACCCATCTCTCATGATAATGAATGGTCCACATAGCACTCATTGCATCTTGGTGATGCTTATAGAGGTGAAGCATTGTTCCATCCCGAGAAGTCACCCATCCCAGTACTGCTACATCTGAAGTGTGCTTAACTATAGAGTTTCCCCCAAGGTTAAGCCCACTTAGCTTGCTACCCCATTTTCAAAACCTTCCGCAAGTGTTGTGCCTTATGAACCATTCATTATAGAGCCCCTTTAGCTCATCAATTAATAAGTAGGAGGTTTCTTCCACAGCATGTCAAATTATGATATTGCTATCAGGATTCAACCATGTAGTTTTTGAGTCAAACTCATTGACCCATGATTCATGAGTAGTGGTTCACAAGAACCCATCTCTCATGATAATGAATGGTCCACTTAGCACTCATTGCATCTTGGTGATGTTCACAGAGGTAAAGCATTGGTTCATCTCGAGAGGTCACCCATCCCAGTACTGCTCGAACTCAAGCATGCTTAGCCACGAACATTCCCCCAAGGTTAGAACCACTTAGCTTGCTACCCTATTTGCAAACCCTTTAGAAAGTGTTGTGCCTTATGAACCATTCATTATAGAACCCTTTAGCTCATCAATTGATAAGTAGGAGGATTCTTCCATAGCATTTCAAATTAAGATATTGCTATCAAGATTCAACCGTGTAGTTTTCAAGTCAAACTCATTGAACCATGATTCATGATTAGTGGTTCACAAGAACCCAACTCTCATGATAATGAATGGTTCACTTAGCATTCATTGCATCTTGGTGATGCTCGTAGAGGTGAAGCATTGGTCCATCCCAGGAGGTCACCCATCCCCGTAGTGCTCCAGGTAAGCACGCTTAACCACGGAGTTTCCTCCAAGATTAAGCACACTTAGCTTTCTAGCCCATTTGCAAAACCTTCAGGAAGTGTTGTGCCTTATGAACCATTCATTATAGATCCCCTTTAGCTCATCAATTGCTAAGTAGGAGGTTTCTTCCACAGCATGTGAAATTATGATATTGCTATCAAGATTCAACCGTGTAGTTTTCGAGTCAAACTCATTGCCCATGATTCGTTAGTAGTGGTTCACAAAAAAATCTCTCATGATAATGAATGGTTCGCTTAGCACTCATTGCATCTTGGTGATGCTCTCAGAGGTGAAGCATTGGGCCATTTGGGGAGGTCACCCATCCTAGTACTACTCTAGCTCAAGCACGCTTAACCATGGTGTTTCCCCCAAGGTTAAGCCCACTTAGCTTGCTACCCCATTTGCAAAATCTTTAGCAAGCGTTGTGCTTTATGAACCATTCATTATAGAGCCCCTTTAGCTCATCAATTGATAAGTAGGAGGTTTCTTCCACAGCGTGTCAAATTATGATATTGTTATCAAGATTCAACCGTGTAGTTTTCGAGTCAAACTCATTGACCCATGATTCATGAGTAGTGGCTCACAAGAACCCATCTCTCGTGATAATGAATGGTCCACTTATCACTCATTGCATCTTGGTGATGGTCACCGAGGTGAAGCATTGGTTCATCCCGGGAGGTCACCCATCTCAGTATTGCTCCAGCTCAAGCACGCTTAACCACAGAGTTTCCCCCAAGGTTAAACCCACTTCGCTTGCTACCCCATTTCCAAACCCTTCAGCAAGTGTTTTTCCTTATAAACCATTCATTATAGAGCCCCTTTAGCTCATCAATTGATAAGTAGGATGTTTTTTCCACAGCGTGTCAAATTATGATATTGCTACCAAGATTCAACCATGTAGTTTTCGAGTCAAACTCATTGACCCATGATTCATGAGTAGTGGTTCACAAGAACCCATATCTCATGATAATGAATGGCCTGCTTAGCACTCATTTCATCTTGGTGATGCTCATAGAGGTGAAGCATTGGTCCATCCCAGGAGGTCACCCATCCTAGTATTGCTCCAACTCAAGCGCGCTTAACCAGGGAGTTTCCCCCAACGTTAAGCCCACTTAGCTTGCTACCCCGTTTGCAAAACCTTCAACAATTGTTGTGCCTTATGAACCATTCATTATAGAGCCCCTTTATCTCATTAATTGATTAGTAGTAGGTTTCTTGCACAGCGTGTCAAATTATGATATTGCTATCAGGATTCAACCATGTATTTTTTGAGTCAAACTCATTGACCCATGATTCATGAGTAATGGTTCACAAGAACCCATCTCTCATGATAATGAATGGTCCACTTAGCACTCATTGCATCTTGGTGATGCTCACATAAGCAAAGAATTTGTCCATCCTGGGAGGTCACCCATCACAGTACTGCTCTAGCTCAAGTGCGCTTAACCACAGAGTTTCCCCCAAGGTTAAGCCCAGTTAGCTTGCTACCCCATTTTCAAAACCTTCAGGAAGTGTTGTGCCTTATGAACCATTCATTATAGATCCCCTTTAGCTCATCAATTGATAATTAGGAGGTTTCTTTGTCAAATTATGATATTGCTATCAGGATTCAACCGTGTATTTTTTGAGTCAAACTCATTAACCCGTGATTCATGAGTAGTGGTTCACAAGAACCCATCTCTCATGATAATGAATGGTCCACTTAGCATTCATTGCATCTTGGTGATGCTCATAGAGGTGAAGCATTGGTCCCCAGGAGGTCACCCATCCGAGTACTGCTCCAGCTCAAGCGCGCTTAACCACGGAGTTTCCCCCAAGGTTAAGCCCACTTAGCTTGCTTCCCCATTTTCAAACCCTTCAGCAAGTGTTGTGCCTTATGAACCATTCATTATAGAGCCCCTTTAGCTCATCAATTGATAAGCAGGAGGATTCTTCCACAACGTGTCAAATTATGATATTGCTATCAGGATTAAACCATGTAGTTTTCGAGTCAAACTCATTGACCCATGATTCATTAGTAGTGATTCACAAGAACCCATCTCTCATGATAATTAATGGTCCACATAGCAGTCATTGCATCATGGTGATGCTCACAGAGGTGAAGCATTGGTCCTTCCCGGGAGGTCACCCATCCCAGTTATGCTCCAACTGATGCGCGCTTAACCACAGAGTTTCCCCCAAGGTTAAGCCCACTTAGCTTGCTACCCCATTTTCAAAACCTTCATCAAGTGTTGTTCCTTATGAACCATTCATTATAGAGCCCCTTTAGCTCATCAATTGATAAGTAGGAGGTTTCTTCCACAGCGTGTCAAATTATGATATTGCTATCAAGATTCAACCATGTAGTTTTCAAGTCAAACTCATTGACCTATGATTCATGGGTAGTGGTTCACAACAACCCATCTCTCATGATAATGAATCGTCCACTTAGCACTCATTGCATCTTGGTGATGCTCATAGTGGTGAAGCATTGGTCCATCCCGGGAGGTCACCCATCCCAGTACTGCTCCAGCTCAAGCATGCTTAACCACGGTGTTCCCCCCAAGGTTAAGCCCAACTATCAGCAATATTAAAAAATATTTAAATCTTTAAATCAGTTTCTACATAGTCTGCAGAATATTTATCACTTGCATTTATTCAGGAGGGATAGTACTCCTATTGGACATTGTACATGAAGCTCATCACCTCTTACAGTTGACGATCCACCGGCATCCTTCTGGCAAGTACCCTCGCCTTTGTCCATCATTGTTTGTAATTGTTGGTCATCTTCTACCGGTGGGGAAGTTTGACTGGCTGACGAAGCCCCCGCCAGTTGTTTGTCACCGATGCCCTTTTGTTTTGAAGACACCGCCACTGGTTCTCTTGAAGACCAAGGGCTCCACCCGATCTAGGTGGCACCCCCTCAAATATCAACTCCACCCAGGTTGCTCCACCCTCGCACCGCTCCAAGAGGGAGTGCCTTTTTTTTTCCAATCATTAGTCGTCGGTCATATCAGAGACCAGGTGCTAGCGCTCGAGGTGCCAGATTTTTTCTCCCATTTAGCTTGCAAAGTGCTTAATATAGGCCTTTTTTTGTTTTTTCATTACTTTCACCTAGGGTATCGAAATTCATTAAATGAGATACCGTAAAAGAGGATTTGGTTTACTTTCTGGTGGTGCAATCTATTTTGCAAAAACTTTCTTCCAAAAAATTCTATGACCAACTAAAGTCAAAACACTAAATTGGACTCAAAGGCTCATATCTTCACAACCATTTATAGAAATTCAGTGATTCTAGTGGCATTAGGAAAGTAATTCAGAGCTTTTTTCATCAGTTCAATCACTTTGATTAGTTTCAGCTCCACGTACTCTTGTATTGGTTTTGTTCAATTTCATGCATTTGTTCAATAACTTGGATATCCTGAAGCTTGGGAATTTTTTTTTTATTTGGGTGGCATCAATTTTGTTGCATATTAGTTTTGGAATTTTCTATTTGTTGTTGAAGGTCACTGTCTTTGTATTTTTAGAGAAATTTGATAGTACATTATGGGGCTTACATATAATCCTTCTTTGGATATGTTGCACAAGGGAAACTATAAACAATGTTGAGATGGGATCATCAACCATCTCTAATCACTAGATTTATTGCCACATATGTATGGTATAGTTCCCCATCCGAGTAAAGGTATTCATGTATTTTCTTGGAGTTACAATAGATACACTATTTTAGAGATCATTGAAATACAAGTTGATTGTGATATTTTGAGTTCTATTGGTCATTGTGATTATGCTCACATCCTTTGGACCAAGATTTGGGAGCTATATGTAGATCGTGACACTCCACCTTTCCCCGATAATCATAATTTAGAATGTCATTCCTCATATCATATATCCATGATATTATTATACATGAGGTTGTTTGTTTGGAGAGCCTTGAATCTTCCGAAGAGGTTGACAAGGTTTCTTTAGATGTTCCTTCTTCTCCATCAAAGACTATTGGTATCCCTTCACATTCAGTGATTCCTTGTCCAAAGTCATTGATTGATGCTTCCATCATGATCATTCATTAGGACACATTCATTTTTTTCCAGACTTGATATCACATGATGGCTTCATTTCAGGGATTGTTGACTTAGCTACTTCTACAAGTTTGGAGGATATCCTTGAGGGGATATCACTCCTCTATTCATATTCCACTTTGGAGAGTTTTCTTGAGTCTCCTCATTCTTTTTTCTCGACCTTGATTGGGGATCCAGAGAATTCCTTGGAGGCACTTATTTTCTCTTACGAGATTTCCTGCATGAGACTTCTTCCCTCTCATTCCATTCAAGAGTTGGAGTTTCTTCAACATCCACCATTGGATTGGCTTCAGTCTTCTCTCAATTGTTTTGAGGACACTTTATTATGGGGGAAATCTATTATTGCAGTCTTTGGATCTTATTCAGCATCAATTTCCACATTGTGCTATTTTGTCACCTTCTTCATTGATTGGGAATGTACCTGAGTTGATTGTGGCATCTTCATCTTCAGTGACAAAGGAGACATTTGAGAATTTTTCAGAGACATCATCATCCATATTCATCCTACCTTCATTCAATTCCTATCCGGAATGGGAAGCATCCATACACTTGCATTTGGTTTTTTTTCTTGTGAAAGGGAGACAAGTTGTTTGTCGACATTGGATCTTATTTTTTCTACATACACTTACCATTTTTGCAGGTGGTCACATGTTTTGGGGGGCCTATATAGTCTATCTATTTCCCTCCTATGGGGGAGCCACTAAATGTATTGTATCAATGTGATGGATGGTGTACTTGGTGGGTATTATGGAGTCCATCCTTCCTCACTTTTCTGCATTTCATCTCCTTTTTTGAGAGGGGTTTTCTTCCCACTGGGTTTTCGCCTTTTCTCCGGTTGTGGGAGATTAGTTGTATTTTTCATATCATTTGTAAATGGGTACCTAAAATGGCCATCATGTTGTTGGGACTCATCATCTCTGCATAATCATTGCATTTTTCATTTCCTCCCTAAGTTGCACTAATGGGGGGTGTTAGTGTAATTACACTAGCATAAGTTAACTTAGGTATTCATTTAATAATTTATTCCTAGGTTGCATTATTAAATAGATCATAAATAATGGGGTGATTCCCCTTTCCATGTTTGTAGGAGATAATATTCCTTCTAGAAGATGAGTTGTCTTTTCTAGAACTTATCTCAATCAGGTCATCATTCCCTAGGTAGGTTGTTAGGGTTTTCATGGTGTCACATTAAGAAACTTGGAAACCTCTTGTGAATTCTAGGTTTTCCTCTTTACTATTTAATGAAGCATATGTTCTCTTGTAACATATCTCATATCTTATAATATAATCTCTATTTGAATGCCCTTAGTTGCAACACTTTTTGTGTGGTTGAATTTCTTCTTGGCAAGATCCTTTGAAGTGTGCACAACTTCATTGGATGATTCAGCATCCATTATTCTAACATGTAATGCAAGAACCAGACTCCAACATAGTGTGCTAGCATCTCAAGGACACGTTCGCATCTGATATGAATAGGGGTCTAATAGACAGCCAAAAAGTGCAAAGGGCCTACTTATGACCTAACTATTAAGGTTTTAAAGTTTTAAAAAGAAAACATAGAAAGAAGAAAGTACAACAAAACGAATACTGAAAATATATTCTAGTATGGAAATGACAAAGGAGTAGGAAAAGATACTATTCCACTCATTAAACCCAATTGTTCAACTTTAAACTCCAAACGGATGAACCAACACCTACACACAGAGAAACATGAAAAAAATTGGGCTATTTTTTTAGGTCTTCCTCAGTTAGACTCCCATTTTGGTATTCCCACCTCCACAGACAGCTAGATATGCAATGATATAGAGAAAATGATAAAGAAAAGAAAGGAAATGACACTATCAAATAGAGTGAAAAGACAATCTCAATGCTACTCTATAATATTACACAATGATGTAGGTAAGGGAATGATATCACCTTCTCTTCTACTAGAACTCAAGGCTGAGAGGAGAATATGATGAAAGATGAAACCACGCCGAGAGAATGGAGCTTCAAAGACCCTAAAAAAGTGGTGGTGTTGCAACAAGATAGCATTGTAGAGTCCAACAAGAGAGCTTGTAGTAGCATGAAGAAGTAAGAATGATCAAGAAGAGAGAAAGAATGAAGTTGAGAATGAGAAAAGCAACATGATAGTGAGTTCAAGAGTGAATTGAGAGAGTTCAATCATGAAAGAATGAGTTTGAATAGGAAAAATGGAGGTAAGGAGTCATTTTTCATCATTCAAGACCCAAAAAAGGACGTTACCTTCATAGCCAACCAAGAAACGTAACTCTTCTGCGAGTCCCAGGGGTAGGAATCTATCAGGACGACAATAGGATGCATGGACATCCACATGAAGTGTGTGTGTCCCTCACAAAAATTCCTCCACCAATGCAAAAATACAAGGACTCATGGAACAAATGGGGAGACAATGGTAGGATTTGCATTATCAAACTTATAGTTTGTAAATTAAGGGTAATATAAATGGGAAATTCGCCTAGGGTGCAAATTTGTGCCATCACATTTTCCCCCCACTTTAGTGAGCATGCGCATTAGTTTGGATGTGAGCTAAAGTAGAAAGAGATTGAAGAGAATATACCAATGGCATCGAGGAAGTGAATCTTTGATCTGGCATACATGGACATGAAAGAGGAGGCTCTATAGGTTCTCAATCCTACAAAGCTAGTTGTGATCTCACCATAAAAATGTTAGGCAAAAAATCATAACACACATTTAAAAGACACAAGATGACATGATAAGACATAGTCTGATAAGATACATTGACCAGATAAGCCTACAACTACTACAAATTGTGTTGTAGGATAGTCATAGAAAATATGAGTCTAGTCAGGCTGCCCCTAAGCTAGATGCAAGAATATATGATGTCTGACACCAAGACACAACAACATCAAATATCAGATAAAAGACACATAATTTCAAGACATCAATGAATTCAATTGAAGGAGAAGCTTTCAAAGGGGGTTCCTTTGGCAAGAAACCCTTTAAGACACCAAGGAATCCATTTAAAGGAATTCACCAATTAAAAGACACAACATTTTCCACAAGTTATTCTATCATCAAGGGATCCTTTTGAAATATTTTTTTTCAAGGAATCCATTGGAAAGAATACTTATTTTCAAAGAAAAGTTCTCATAATCTTTCATTTTAGAAAAAGTGCTCCTTTGTCAAAGGAAAAATTTCACTCTTTCACATGCAGGATCCTTTTCAAAAGAAAGGTTCATCCAAGAGTCTTGAGAGAATATAACATTTTGGAAAATGAGAGATTTCAATAAGATATTCTTTCATCAAGGAATTCATTGTAAAGAATAATTTGACACCAAGGAATCCTTTTAAAAGAATTCACCTCTTTAAAATTAGAACAACATGGTAGCCCCACCCTTAGGATGATGTGTTCTATGTCAAAGAGCACATGACATCCTAAGGAGAGAAAAGAAAGGTAGAGATGTTGTGGAATGCAACACATGACAAGATGCATTTTTGGTATGTTGTCACACATACACGAGAAACAACACATATGAACTACAACATCAAGAAGAAAACAAGAAAAGATGAAAAAATTGAGAGATACAAGTTGTTTGTTGATAATGGATCTTGTTTTGTCTTCAAACACTTACCTTTTTTGCAGGAGATCACATCTTCTGGGGGGGCTATATAGTCTCTCTATTTCCCTCGTATGGGGGGGCTTTTGAATGTATTGTATCTATGCGACATATGGTGTCCTTGGGGGGTATTTGGGATTCCTCCATCCTTCCTCACTTTTTTGCATTTCATCTCCTTTTTGGAGAGAGGTTTTCTTCCCACTAGGTTTTCCCCTTTTCTCCATTTGTGGGAGATTAGTTGCATTCTCATTTTTCATTTGTACATGGGTACCTAAAATGGCCATCATGTAGTCAGGACCCATCTTCTCTATATAATCATTGCATTTTTCATTTCCTCCCTAAGTTGCACTTATGGGGGTGTTATTTTAATTAATTATTTATTACACTAGCATAAGTTAACTTAGGTCTTCATTTAATTATTTAAGTCCTAGGTTGCATTATTAAATAAACATAAATAAGGAGGTAACAACCCTTTCCATGTTTGTAGGAGATAAGATTCCTTCTAGAGGATGTGTTGTCTTTTCTAGAACTTATCTCAATCCAGTTATCATTCCCTAGGTAGGTTGTTAGGGTTTTCATGTTGTCACATGTAGTGTGAATTAGACACTTGGCAACATCTTGTGCATTCTAGGTTTTCCTCTTGCCTATTTAATCAGGCATATGTTCTCTTGTAACATATCTCATATCTCATATTCTAGATCAATCAAATAATCTCCACTTGCACGCCCTTACTTGCAACACTTTATGTCTGGTTGAATTTCTTCTTGGTAAGATCCTTTGAAGTGTGCATAGCTTCATTGGATGATTCAACTTCCATTAATCCAACATGGTGTCAGAGCCATTCCAGTGAAGATTCATCCTAGGATCAAGAAAGTTGGGCTAGTGAGATTCTTCACAGGTTTGAAGGTTTCCATTACTGGCTACATGACTCCACCCAGGGACCAAGCTGATTTTTGGAGTAGATTGAGTTAGATCCGAACTCCCTATTGTCTTCAAAAGGCCTCAAAACCCTAGGATTGCCTGTTCATTCATCAAATTCGGATTCATCAACTCGGGAGCCATCAGAGGTATTTTAGGGCTTGCAAAATCAATCGTACCATCCATATAATTTGAAAAACAAAATCCTCCCTGTCAGTTGTCATCTATGGCAAAAAAATCTTAGTTGCAGGACATTTTTCTTTTTCAAAACAATCGGGCTTATATCTCTATAGTTTGGCAAGAAATTATTTATATAGTTGCAGAAAAGATAATTTATGCGACAACCATTTTTATTTTATGTTCTACATACATATTGTTTCCATCAGCTAATGTTGGGGGTTTGATATTTTAATCTTCATCGGCATAAATATTTTGCAGATTATAATCATTGGGCTAATACTTTTCTTTAGTCAGCATAAAAAGGGTTTTAGATTTTTTCAATTGCAAATTACAACATTTAAAAAATCTGCATAGAAATCAATGTTTGGGTTAGCCAAGGTTTTTTGGCAGTGCATTCAATATTTTACAAGAGGAGTATGCTTGTTGGTACCAGTTTGTTGATACCCATCACCATCACTGCCGAGCCTCATACCTTTCCAGTGATCGTTGTTGTGTTTTTTGGCCTTTTCAACGGCCAGTCATCTCCTTCCATCGACCCATTCTTTTTCTCCTACCGACGCCTCATTCTCCATCTGGCCTGATCACCGGCAAACCCTCAGTTCCATCGGCATCCACTGCTCCACCTGACCAAGCAGTGTCTTACGGTCGTGCTACTCAATCTTTCGCTCACTAGCCACCTTGTTGCCGCCACTGGCAGCGCATTTTTTTTGCCTTACTTTTGCTTGCGGTCACATCAAAGACCGATTCCTAGCACCCAGGGGGCTATTTTTTGCTCCTAATTAGCCTGCAAAGTGCCTAATATAGGCCTTTTTTTCATTTTTTCATAACTTTCACCCATGGCATTGAAAATTGACAAACAAGATACCGTCAAAAAGAGGATTTGGTCTACTTTCCAGTGGTGACATCTATTTTGTAAAATATTTCTTCTATCAAAAGTTCCAATCAACTGAATTCAAAAACCTAATCTAGACATAGAGGCTCATATCTTCTCAATCATTTATCGAAATTCAGTGATTCTAGTGGCATCAGGAAGGTAATTCAGAGCTTTTTTCATTAGTTCAGTCACTTTGATTAGTTTCAGCTCCAGGTACTCTTGTATTGGTTTTGTTCAATTTGGTGCATTTTTTCAATAACTTGGATATCCTAAAGCTTGGGAAAAGGTTTTTTGACTTGAGTGGCATCACTTCAGTTGCATATCAGTTTTTGGAAGTTTCTATTTGCTGTTGAAGGTCATTATCTTTGAATTTTGGAGAAATTTCATTGTACATTACGGGGCTTGCATATAATCATTCTCTAACTATGTTGCACAAGGGAAACTATGAACAATGGAGGGATGGGATCATAAACCATCTCCAATCACTTGATTTATTGCCACATCTATATGGTATAGCTCCCCATCCAAGTGAAGGAATTCAAGAGTTTTCTTTGAGTTGCAACAGTTATACTATTTTAGAGATCATTGGACTGCAAGTTGATTGTAATGTTTTGGATTCTATTGATCATTGTGATTGTCCTCACATCCTTTGGACCAAGCTTTGGGATATATATGGAGATCATGACTCTCCAACTTTCCCCAATGATTATGATTCACAATGTCATTCCTCAGATCAGATACCCCATGATGATATTGTCATGCAGGAGGTTGTTTGTTTGGATTGCCTTGAATCTTCCGAAGAGGTTGACAAGGTTTCTTTAGATGTTCCTTCTTCTCCATTAGAGACTATTGGTATCCCTTCACATTCAGTGATTCCTTGTCTAGAATCATTGATTGAGGCTCCCATCATAATTCATTAGGACACATTCATTTTTCCATACTTGACATCACAAGATGGATTTGTTTCAGGGATTGTTGACTTGGCTACTTCTACAAGTTTGGAGGACATTCTTGAGGGGATATCACTCCTCTATTCAAATCCTAACTTGGAGATTTCTCTTGTGTCTTCTCATTCCTTTGACTCGGCCTTGATTAAGGATCTAGAGACTATCTTGGAGGCACTTGGTTTCTCTTCAAACATTTCATATATCAGACTTCTTCCCTCCTTCATTGGATTGAAGTTTCTTCAACATCTGCCATTGGATTTTCTTCTTCCTAGTGGGAGACATGTGGTTTGGACACCTTCATTGCTTCAGACTTCTTTCAATGGTTTTAAGGACACTTCATTCATGGGGGGCAATCTACTCTCCATCACATTCATTGTATTGCAGTCTTTGGATCATGTTCAGCATCAACTTTCGCATTGTTCTGGTTTGTCACCTTCTTCATTGATTGGGTATGTACTTGAGTGGGTTGTGGCATCTTCATCTTCATCAGGCAAGGAGACACATGAGCAATTTTTAGAGACATCATTATTCATATTCATCCTGCCTTCCTTAAATTCCTATCTGGAATGGCAAGCGTCTCTGCACTTGCACCTAGTTTTGTTTCTTCAGAAAGGGATACAAGTTGTTTGTCGACATTGGATCTTGTTTTGTCTTCAGACACTTACTTTTTTTGCAAGTGATCACATCTTCTGGGGGGGCTATATAGTCTCTTTATTTCCCTCATATGGGAGGTCTTTTGAATGTATTGTATCTATGTGGCAGATGGTGTCCTTCGGGGGTATTTGGGAGTCCTCCATCCTTCCTCACTTTTTTGCATTTCATCTCCTTTTTGGAGAGGGGTTTTCTTCCCACTGGGTTTTCCCCTTTTCTTCGTTTGTTGGAGATTAGTTGCATTCTCATTTTTCATTTGTACATGGGTACCTAAAATGGCCATCATATAGTCGGGACCCATCTTCTCCATATAATCATTGCATTTTTTCCTCCCTAAGTTGCACTTATGGGGGGTGTTGGTGTAATTAATTATTTATTACAGTAGCATAAGTTAACTTAGGTCTTCATATAATTATTTAAGTCTGATGCAGGAGCATCCAGTGGTGTAAGGGCAATCCTACATCACCCAAAAATATATTTACTTTAATTTAGAGTTTTGTATATGTTTTTGCATTTCTGGATACCCTTTTCGTCGAAGAAGAATTCCCAACTTTCAGAATTGTTTTTCTACTTTGTTTGCTCGACTGCTATTTTTAGCAGGTATGATTTTGAAAGCGTGAGGAGACATAAATTTAAGGGAAGCTTCAGGACAGAATAATAAACACTTTGGTGAAAGAATCAGGCGAAGATCATTCCCGGTTCAAAAGTTATCCAAGTTTCAGTTTCTGCTTTTTGCCCTACAAAATCTTCAGAGCTAATTTTGAGGGACTTAAAGGCTCCGGATGGGCCTGAAAATTGGCGGAAAATGAAAGTGGCTAGCCTTTAGGCCCCACTTTCTAGCACTTCATTTTTGCAAAACCTTTTCGAAAAGGTATTATCATTGAAGATCTGATGGTTAGATCTTGAGTTAGGGCTTCCATAAGTTTGTGCATAATTAGAATGTTGTTTTTGGCTCCAAATAGAGGAAATGGGGCTATTTATGGGGTAGTTTCTGATTTTTGTGGGGAGTTTTGGGGAAAAGAAGATCGCATGCTGCAAATAGGGGAATTTCTGTAGTTTCTTTCTGTAATTTGCATGTATTGCAGAACTCGAGGATTTGAGATCCTCTGCATGTAATATTTTCATTTTTCAAAATAATAAGGATCTCAGTTTTCTGTGTGGTTTTCTGTGTCTTGGGTTGCACCCTCATCAAGTGGTATCAGAGCGGGTTTTCTTGAGCGTGTGGACAGATCGCCGATCGTAAGGTAGTTCACACGAGGACTGTGGTTGTGGGTTCAAGATATTCAAGATGCCTCCAAGAGTGGCACATGGTAGGCAAGGTGGTGCCAAAAATACTGGTGGAAGAGACCCATTAGCGGCCGAGGGTTTCAGAGCCCTCCAGAGACAAATTAATGCATTACAAAGAGAGTTAAGAAGAGGGGTAAACCCGAGAAGGGGAGAAGAAAGTGAGGATGAAGACGAGGTAGAAGATTCAGATGTAGAAGAGGAAGAAGAAGCTATTGATCAAGATCAAATGCGGCTGATAAGGGCCATTTCGAAGATCGGAAAAAGACCTAGAATAGAAGTTCCTAGTTTTTTCCGATAGTCTGAACCCAGAAGAGTTGATTGATTGGATCAACGAGTTGGAAGAGTATTTTGAGTATGAAGAAGTAGAGGCCTCAGATCGGGTTAAGTTTGCAAAAACGAAGCTGAAGGGCCATGCCAGTATCTGGTGGAAAGAGGTCCAACTAGAAAGAAATAAGAGAGAAAAGGGAAAGATCACCAGATGGGATCGCATGGTGGAGAAACTGAAGAAGCAGTTCATGCCAATGGACTATGAGTTAGATCTATTGAAGAAATTGCAAGGGTTGAAGCAAGGAAGTAGATCTGTGAAAGAATACACAAAATATTTTCACAAGATAATCATCAGAACGGGACATGAAGAGGCCAACAAGGAGAAGGTAGCATGTTATCTTAATGGGTTATGGTCAAGCATTCAAGAGGAGCTAAGCTTGGTCAGAATGGCCACCATTGAGGATGCTTACCAATTTTTGCTGAGAGTTGAAGAGAAGCTGAACAAAAGATTTGACAGTAAGCAAAAAGGATGAGGAGGTCAAAGAGGAAGGGGTAGCGGAAGATATTTTGGAAGATGAAATGAGGATGAGAAGAAAAGTGAAGATGTGGGTACCAGTCGAAGCCAGAGGAATGATAACTTCTACCACCCACATGATCAGAATGGTGGTGATCAAAAAGGTAGAGGACGAGGAAGATTTGGGCAAGGACCCAGAAGGGGTGGTTTCAGAGGAACTTGTTTCCGATGTGGTGAAGAAGGGCATCGAGCCTATGAATGTCCACAATACCAAGGAAGGATAGACAAAAGGCCAGAAGGTCGTGCAAGGGTTGCGCATGTAGATGAGGAGGCTCAATCTGAGCATTCAAATGATGATGAAAGGGGAGAAGCCCTAATGGTTAAAAGAGCCTTGGTGACTGAAGAGAAGGAGCCAGAACAAAGGAAGAATCTATTTCTCACAAGGTGCAAGTGTGAAGACAAATGTTGTGATATCATTATTGATGGTGGGAGCACTGATAATCTAGTGTCGGAAGAAATGGTTACAAAGTTGAAGTTAAAGAGGGAAAGGCATCCACATCCATATCGGATTGCCTGGTTGCAGAAAGACCACAAAGTTCTAGTCAATGAGCAGTGCCTGGTGAAGTTCAAGATTGAAAGCTATCGTGATGAGGTACTTTGTGATATCATCCCCATGGATGCATGTCACATGTTGTTGGGGAGGTCGTGGCAGTTTGATAGGTGAGTTGTACATGATGACCATGCGAACACTTATTCCCTGATGAGGGATGGAGTCTGCCATAAGTTGAAACCCCTAAAGAAGGCCGAAGAAAAGGTATGCAGTAGTGCTAGAATTTGTTATATTGATGGAAGAAAATTTTTAGAAGGCATGAAACATGAGCGTGTGTGTTATGCATTGATTCCTAAAATGGATAAGGAGGGTAGTGAGAAGGTTCTAGTAGAAGTTTCTGGGTTATTGAATGAGTTTCAGGATATTGTTTCTGATAATGTACCTGAGGGTTTACCACCAATGAGGAAGATCAGTCATCAGATTGACTTGATCCTAGGAGCTAGTTTGCCGAATAAGGTAGCTCATAGAATGACTCCTGTAGAAAATGAGGAGTTAAACAGACAAGTTGAGGAGTTGTTCAGAAAGGGTTTGATTCGAGAGAGTCTGAGTCCATGTGCAGTACCTGCAGTACTAGCACCAAAGAAGGATGGGGAATGGAGGATGTGTATAGACTCTCAGGCCATAAACAAGATAACAATCAAGTATAGATTTCCCCTACCAAGGCTGGATGACCTGATGGACTGTTTGAGTGGAGCTCAGTACTTCACAAAGATTTGATCTGAAGAGTGGATATCACCAGATCCAGATTCAAGAGGGAGATGAATGGAAGACCACCTTCAAGACCAAAGAGGACCTGTACGAGTAGTTAGTCATGCCTTTTGGGCTAACCAATGCACCGAGCACATTCATGCGGCTCATGAACGAGGTACTGAAAGAGTTCCTAGGAAGCTTTGTTATTGTATATTTAGATGATATTTTGATATTCGGTAAGTCACTAGATGAGCATATAATGCATATTGGTAGAGTCTTTGAGAAGTTAAGAGAAGAGAAATTGCTGATTAATCTGAAGAAGTGTAGTTTTGTGAAGAAGGAGTTAGTGTACTTGGGGTTTGTTGTCTCGACAGAAGGTCTCAAGATGGACCCAGAGAAGGTGAAGGCTATTCTGGAATGGCCTACCCCAAGAACTGCTACTGAGGTGAGATCTTTCCATGGTTTGGCAAGTTTTTATAGAAAGTTTATTAGAAACTTCAGTAGTATTTGTGCACCCCTAACTGAAACAATGAGAGGGGATAGAAAAGAGTTCAAGTGGAGCACTGGAGCAGCAAGGAGTTTTGATCTATTGAAGCAGAAGGTGACAGAACAACCTGTTTTGGCTCTCCCGGATTTCAATAAGGTGTTTCAGGTGGATTGTGATGCCAGTGGTTGTGCCATTGGAGCAGTGTTAAGCTAGAAGGTAATCCCATTGCCTATTTCAGTGAAAAGTTAAATGATGCAAAGAGAAAGTACTCTATATATGATCAGGAATTTTATGCAATAGTTCAAGCATTAAAGAAATGGAGGCATTATTTGTTGCTGAAGGAATTTGTTATGTATACTGATCATCAAGCATTGTAGTACCTGAGTAGTCAGGGAAAATTAAATCAGAGGCATATGAAATGGGTAGAATTTTTGCAGAGTTATACATTTGTTTTAAAACATAGGAGTGGGAAGTCAAATAGGGTTGTAGATGCCTTAAGTAGGAGGCATACATTGTTGATAGAAATGCAGATTGAGGTGGTTGGGTTTAGTGAACTTAAGACATTGTATCCAAAAGATCCTGATTTTGCAGAGGCTTGGAAAGCTTGCAAGGAACCTATTACAGTTGACAGGACAAAGTGGCTGGATTTCATAATTCAAGAAGGCATGTTGTTCAAGGGAAGTCAATTGTGTATTCCGAGGAGTTCCATGAGGGAGAACCTAATAAAAGAGAAACACAGTGGAGGAATGGTAGGACATTTTGGTCGAGATAAGACCATTTCCATTATCAGTGAGCATTATTATTGGCCTCAGTTGTCACAAGATGTGAAGAAGTTTGTGCAGAGTTGCAGGGTATGTCAAATGGCTAAAGGAGTGAGTCAGAATACCGGGTTGTATCAGCCCTTACCTATATCGGAGAGGCCATGGGAGGATGTAAGTATGGACTTTGTTCTTGGTTTGCCAAGGACACAGAGAGGGAATGATTCAGTATTTGTGGTAGTTGACAGGTTTTCGAAGATGGCACATTTCATCCCATGCCAGAAGACCCATGATGCAGTACACATTGCTGACTTGTTCTTCAGAGAGGTGGTGAGGCTACATGGTCTGCCAAAGAGTATAGTCTCAGATCATGACACCAAATTTGTTGGATACTTTTGGAGGACTCTGCGGAAGAAGTTGAAAACAGAGTTGAAGCTTAGTTCTGCACACCATCCGCAAACTGATGGGAAGACTGAGGTTGTGAACAGAAGTCTAGGTAACCTACTGAGATGCTTAGTAGGAGATAAACCAAAGGGATGGGACTTGATCTTACCCTAGGCAGAATTTGCTTACAATAATTCTGTCAATAGAAGCACTGGTAGATCACCATTCCAGATTGTGTATGGAAGTAGTCCTAGGACTGCTCTAGAATTGAGAAAGATGGACCAAGAGAAAAAGACAAGTGCTGAAGCTGAAGACTTTGTAGAACACATCAAGAATATGCATGAGAAGGTAAAAGAACGCATTAACAAGATGAATATGTAGTATAAGGCTAAGAAAGATCAAAAGAGGAGGTATAAAGAGTTTTAGATTGGTGATGAAGTGATGGTCCACTTGAGGAAAGAAAGGTTTCCAGTAGGAACCTATAACAAATTGAAGATGAAGAAATTCGGTCCCTGTAAAATTTTGAAGAGGCATGATTTAGGGAATGCATATGAGGTAGAGTTTCCGGATGGATTCAACATTTTCCCTGTGTTCAACATTGCAGATTTGACAGAATATCATGAGAGTGGCACAGAGGAAGTACCAGTAATGGAATAGTGTGGTATTCTAGCACCTACTTCAGAAAAGGAGGAGATCGAAGAAATCTTGGATAGCCATGTGGGAAGGAGTATCAAAAACAGGCAGTATGAAGAATATTTGGTGAAGTGGAGAGGAAGGCCTGCAAAAGATTCATCCTGGTTGTCTAAGGCAGAGGTTGATTGTTTGGGTTTTCCTCAACCATCTAAGAAGTAACGGGGTCACTTTTCAAATTACCCTGGGTGTCTGATGCAGGAGCATCCAGTGGTGTAAGGGAAATCCTACATCACCCAAAAGTATATTTACTTTCATTTAGAGTTTTGTATATGTTTTTGCATTTCTGGATACCCTTTTCATCAAAGAAGAATTCCCAACTTTCAAAACTGCTTTTCTGCTTTTTTTGCTCGACTGCTATTTTTAGCAGGTATGATTTTGAAGGCGTGAGGAGACAAAAATTTAAGGGAAGCTTCAAGACAGAATAATAAACACTTTGGTGAAAGAATCAGGCGAAGATCATTCATGGTTCAAAAGTTATTCAAGTTTCAGTTTCTGCTTTTTGCCCTATAAAATCTTCGGAGCTAATTTTGAGGGACTTAAAAGCTCCAGATGGGCCCGAAAATTGGCAGAAAACAAAAGTGGTTAGCCTTTAGGCCCCACTTTCTAGCACTTCATTTTCGCAAGAGCTTTTTGAAAAGTTATTATCATTGAAGATCCGACGGTTAGATCTTGAGTTAGGGCTTCCGGAAGTTTGTGCATAATTAGAATGTTGTTTTTGGCTCCAAACGGAGGAAATGGGGCTATTTATGGGGTAGTTTCTGATTTTTGTGGGGAGTTTTTGGGAAAAGAAGATCGCATGCTGCAAATAGGGGAATTTTTGTAGTTTCTTTCTGTAATTTGCATGTATTGCAGAACTCGAGGATTTGAGATCCTCTGCATGCAAGATTTTCATTTTTGAAAATAATAAGGATCTCAGTTTTCTGTGTGATTTTCTGTGTCTCGGGTTGCACCCTCATCAAATTCCTAGGTTGCATTATTAAATAAATCATAAATAAGGGGGTAACAACCCTTTCCATCTTTGTAGGAGATAAGATTTCTTCTAGAAGATGTGTTGTCTTTTCTAGAACTTATCTCAATATGGTTATCATTCCCTAAGTAGGTTGTTAGGGTTTTCATGTTGTCACATGTAGTGTGATTTGGACACTTGGAAACATCTTGTGCATTCTAGGTTTTCCTCTTGCCTATTTAATCAGGCATATGTTCTCTTGTAACATATCTCATATCTCATATTCTAGATCAACTAGATAATCTCCATTTGCATGCCCTTAGTTGCAACACTTTCTGTG
Organism: Sequoiadendron giganteum; assembly: GCA_007115665.2. Classification (NCBI taxonomy): domain Eukaryota; kingdom Viridiplantae; phylum Streptophyta; class Pinopsida; order Cupressales; family Cupressaceae; genus Sequoiadendron; species Sequoiadendron giganteum. Next base: position 144,869,426 of record CM021108.1, read on the forward strand.
TGGTTGAATTTCTTCTTAGTAAGATCCTTTGAAGTGTGCACACCTTCATTGGATGATTCAACATTCATTAATCCAACAAGATTTCTGTAAGAAACCACAAGCGTATAAAAGGATGAAAAAAATCTTGTGTACAGTATCAAGTATGGGCATTGATTGTTCAAGATTACTACAATATTAAGCAATGATCACCTACAAACTAATTAGTACAAGTGAACCCTATGAAATTAAATGACTTTTATGTGTATTAATATTCATCCTAATCCTTTAGGAAATACATTATGCACCCCTTTAATTATTACACATTTACTTTGATCTCCTTTACCATGGATTTAAGAAAAAAATTATGTCTGGTTATATCATAATATAGTTGTTATCGCTCTATGGTCCTCTCTTCATGCACCATAACTATCACATGAATTGCAAAATGATTGGACTTCATCTCTTGTAAATGTTGACCTACTTACAATAATCAAATGCAATCAACAAGGATGGGAGTTCTAAACTCAAAGATACAAATGTGCTCATGCAACCCCCCTCCCCTATAAAAAAAAATTATTTGTTGATTGTATCTAGTCTTGAGTTAACTTATGTTTTGCTACTATTAAGTGTACCAAAACATTATGCAAAAATATTTTTGCAAGCATTAATTCATGATCCATGGAAAGATGTAGTAACTACAAGTTTTTCTCATTCTCAACCACGAAACTCACAATCTAATACCAAGCTTTTCATAAAGAAACCATGAAGGGACATAAATACCATTGTAAGTCTATATTGTGTAATCAAAGGAGACATTTGAGGCTAGGAAAAATGTCATCCCTTTCTTTCTTCTCTACAATAGTAGAGGTAGCTATACCTTGTTGCTTTCCTCGTCCTTATTCCTCTCCCTTCATAATAATCATTTTATTTAATGAAAAGTCCTTCAAATATTTTAAGTGATTTGCATCTCACTAGCACAAAGCCATATTTCAAAACCTCCAACATGTTGCCATGATTCTCATGCATGTAATATTTGAAAAAGATTAGCAAGACATGGGATCTCCTTTTTAGTTTATAATAATTTTATTTATTTATTATTTTATTCCTTAAGAATAAATTTAGTCCTCATCCTTTTTAAAATAAAATAATAATATTAATTTTTATCTTTTTATTGAATAGTATTAATATTAAAATATAATATTATTTATTCATTATTAATTTTATTTTCGTGTTATATTAATAATTAAATAAAACAAAATAAATATTTTGTATTCCCATTAGTTTGGATCAATTTTGATGAAAAACCATAATACAATTACATATCCATCAACAACACATTCTTGTGCTAAGTTTGGCTCATGATCCAATGCTAACACGAGCTCTTCAAGTTTCATTCTTAGGCAATTATATATAAGTAAAGAACACACACATACACTAATCTTATGCAACTTAGATACATGAATCTAAGTGTGTGTGTGTGTGTGATTCCATCACATGGAAAGTTACCACTATCATCTAAAACCTTCCCCTTGATGATACTCTCTCTCTGACCTGAGAGAGTGTCACTAGTTCCTATCATACTAACCTAATAAGTCATCACCATCATAATCATTATTAATTACCCTTCAAGCAATCATTAACATAACCAAATTGTATTTCCTAATTGTTCGTCATTAAACAATTAATAAAGTAATTCATCAATAAAGCTAGGCTAATACCATGAAGTTTCACTATGTTTAAGTAGGCTATTATTTGGTAATCCTCTCTATGAGAGATGTTACTTTAATCATCAAATACTTAGTTTTGTGTATGGTTGATTATGAGCTTAAAAAAAAGATAAATTAAGACCATCTAAGATGTTACATCTCTTCGTAAGTGTTTTGGATGTTTTTGATCCATCTTAACCAATTAAAATATATCATCAACAAAATAAGACTTTAAAACATGAAAATTGTGTGGGAGGAAAAAACCATAAATCATTTGATAAAAATAGACATGTTATAAGAAGTATCCTAGATAATCAACATATATATGTATGACAACCTTATCTAACTGATCCTTGAAAAGAAAACTCATATAAAAAGTCTCATTAGCTACTAATCAAGCATTAGCATCAATAAAACAAAGGTGATTTTGATCCAAATCTTAACAGTTAAAGTGTAGAGTCCATCAATGCCAAGCTATTCTCTAACTTGATTCCTTTCCTTTTAAAATTTTGCTTAATATTTCCCTTGGCGTCCAACATTAATGAGTTTAAGAATAAGGAACGGAAACTTGTCATTCAAAGGAATATTAGATACCCTTTATTAATATTAATAATCATGGTCTCATTGAGGAATATTTGTGGGTTGGCATGTAGAATATTCCACACAAATGATACCTAAGTTGGAAGACAATACATTTGAGCTGTTGGGCAGTGCAAATAACATTTTATTCCATCGCATCAGCAAAGATATCTTTTATGACACGTGTACGCTAAGGAAAAGAGTGCTTCCTTGCACGTCTTTATTAAAATTATAGGTAAATATTTGGTTTGACTTGCTCACCACACTCTAACTTGGTAAGGTTTTTATTGCTCACCTCATGATTATTATTTATTTATTTTAGTATAGTATAACAAATATTATTTCATATTTATTTATTGATTGTATTGGTGAGAGGATAAACATTAATTGATCTTTTTAATTAAGTAATAAGAATTAATTGGTTACTAAGATTAGATTTAGGTTTCTTTAATATAATTGCATTGACAGTTATTCAAGGTGTCTTATTATTGTGATGTATAAAGAGGGTGTTTGTGGATTTATATATTTGTAAAAGAGAATATTGTTTGCATTAACACTTATTCAAGGTGTCTTATTGGGATGTATGAAGGGGTGTTTGTGGATTTATATATTTGTAAAAGAGAATATTGTTTAGGAAAATTAAGTAAATATAATTATTAAAATATAATTATTAAGAATAAGTTAATTTAAATTAATGAATATGAATTGAGAATGAGAGAAGTGGATAATTTTAGGAATGTAAGTGTGAAGGAAAATGATAATTAGCTTGATAATATATGTTTTTGGTGAAGATTGTGGATCTTGATTATTTTTCCTATAGGAAATGTGATCTATGTTCAGTAAATTACCTGGGATCCTAAGTTAAATGTGTGCTTTGTTTGAGATTACTTGTGTGTAGATCTTAGTCAAGTCCATATTCACAAATTCATCATGTGTGTCTAGAATCGACCTTATGCAATGCAAAATTATGCTTTAATGCTCATCTAATTGACCTTCATTTTTTCTACTCTTCTCTAATATTTGTTAATTAGGGGTATTTAAATTACTTAGAATGGGTTGTCATGATGTCACAAGGAGATGTGTTCTCCTAGGTCAACCCTTGAAGATGTGCGTAAAAGTTTGAAGACAATAGGAAAGAACCAAGTAAAATGATGTATGTGAACTTACTACTCCTATAGTGCACCAAATCCAAATGTTTCACTATTGATTACTCTTGTAATGCTCTAAAATAAGAGAGGATGCTTGGGAGATGAGAGATGTGAAACAAACATAATTAAATGCCTTTAAATACTAGAAAATAGCATTATTTTTTTCCAATTCCATTCTTAATTGACTTAGTGTAGGAAAGTAAAGGGGCAAGTTGGCGAAAATTTAAATTTGAATTTAAGAAACAACAGAGGCAAGTAGACAAACATAGGGTCAACCCTATGACCATGGAAATGATCTAGGATGGGCAAATGTTCAAATATGGGTAGACAATAACTATACTAGGGTAGGTGTATGGATGAGAGTAATAATGTGTGGATCATATGAATGCATTGGACTATGTGAATGTAAAGATAATGTATGTAAGCTAAGTGTGTGGGAATAAATTTTTGTGTGAATACTAAAGGCTAAGGAAATAAGCCCTACTTCACACAAGATTGTACCATCTATCAATATGTACATTTATCAGGTCATTTCCTTGAAATAAGCACAAAACCTAATGGAAAATAGAATGGGTATATTTTTCATAGTAAAAAATTTCCCCCACTTTGAGGTACATCTGAATCCTAGAATGACCATGCATCTTAAAGTATGTAGCACTCACAAACATGCATGTAATGTAATTTTTTAGACTTTGAAGGAGATGGAAGGGGGTCCATATAAAGTAATGAACTATGTAGGATGTGATCTTGTAGGTTTTCCTTGACTATCATACTCCCCATGGGAGCTTAAAAAATAAAGGAAATGTATGTCATAATTCTTAGGAAATCCTAATTTTTCAAAAATTGATAGTAGTGTGTAGTGGAGTGGTCATAAGATTACAATTCAATGAGTTGCAAGGCATGTCTTGTGATAATTCTCTATCTAGTCATGATGATGAATCTCTAAACCACCTTTCATTACCTTAAAAATTAGCATAGGAATTTTTAGTAATAAAATACACCCCCTTTAATTAGTTGTATCTATAGGATGGAAGGAATTAAAGGATATTAAAAATAATATATAAAAGTAAATATAATAAATAGATAAACATGCAACCATATATCATGAAAATCAATATCAACAAGGAATACATCATGTAATAAACATATGTAAAATCAAGAGTGATAATGCAAGATGAACATATATGGGGTGAAGATGTCATTAAGTAAGATTGCCCCCAACATGGGCAATGTTAATGGTGATATGCACTTAATGTAAAAACACACTCATGTAAGTACATAGGTCACTAAATCGACATATTCCTCTAATATGGTGTCCAAGATAATTTAATGGGGTATATGAGGAAATAAATCTTTATTAGAAATAGGTAGGCATGAGTTATTGTGTGGAGAAAAATGTGATGCCCCTAGTGTATAAGAAGCATATGGTAAGACATGTGGACGATAACATGATGCTCCCACTATGAAAAATATGGTTATGAAAGCCTAGAATATAACAAAGGGAAGCCATGAATCCTCATAATACAAGGATAAAACTATAAAGGTACATGATATAGAAAGGGAAGGCATGATGTACCCCAATGTAAGGATGTAGAATTATACCTTCTCAAATGTGATTTGGGAAGGCAAGATGCCTCCAAATTAAAGGTAACTAGATAAGATTATTTATATAACAACACAAAATCAAAATGTAAGATCTAAAAGCATGATATAGCAAGATAACTTCAACAAATAAATTTATAAAGTGGTAAGTATTAATGTAGGCTCGGTGTAAGTGCAAGTAGATGGGAGCTGAAAAGTAACCAAGATGTGTTTTAGGCTCTAAAAGATGTATACTCCTAAAATCATAATTGAGCCTCAACACATACATGTTATGGCTTGAAGTTGTCTAATCCATAAAATGTGTGCATGTTATTTTGACATAAAGAAATAAAATATAACCCAACATACCTTGGTGTTTAGCCATTATATTTTTATATTGAAAATAATGTATTTATGATCTAACTCAGAAAAAACCCACCCTTTTAGGCTTATACTTCTAAACATGAGGGTTGAACCTACATATTGTGCTCTCAAATCCTTGTTTTTCATATAAAATAGCATGTTTGAACTTTCTCTTCATTATCTTTCCATGCTTTACAATAAGATTCCATGAAACCACCAACAAAACATCAATCTAGTTCCTAGATTTCTAACCATGTAATTTATTTATGTCAATACTTGTAATGATGTCTATGTATGCCTCAAATACATATATATTACTTTTAAAAATATTTTTAAATTTTTTATCCAAATTTTTAAAAATAATTTATGATTATTCTGTGTTTTATTCTCTACACATTGAAAAAATATATTTTTATTATTTTATGCATGTTAGGTGATAGGCATGCTTAGTGCTAGTTTTCTAGGATGCATTTACTTCAAAAAATTATAAATAAATATTCAATATTTTTTGTAAATATAACTTGTACTATATGCTCTTAGTTATCTTTCTTCTAATTAGTTTTATAAAATATTTAATGATAAAAAATGGGGGCACACACATCACATTGTGTTAAAATTTAGTGATAAAAATACTAACCACTTTTATGTGCACTCAAAAATTGATCTTAGATTAATCATTTTTAAAAGCCTTGGAATTTTAGAAACTAGAATTGGAAAACTAAAATTCTTACTATTATCATATCTTAAAATTTTGAGTTTAGGCATCTCAAATTACTCATTAAAATTCAAGTTTCACTAATTTTAATAAAAAAAGTGATTGCTTGTCACCTTGTGCTTACCCCCAATGTATAAGCTATAATAACCATGAGGTGTTGATGTAAGATTACTGTATGGGCTCTAGTAAGATGGTGTATGAATATAGGATCATTGTATAGGATTTAATGTGTATGATCTACTAATGTAGTATCAATATATAATCTCTACTTTAAACATGGTGTATGGTAATCATAATGTATGGAAATCATGACCAATAAAATAATGGAAAATGGTAAGGTGTAGGCCTCATAGTTAAATAAAAGCTATGGGTAATGATGGGAAACATAAAAGACATGGGTAAAGTTTGGTAAACAAGAAAAATGTGTAACAATTATAAATCAAAGAGTAATTAGTTCATGTGGGAAAGAAAATTGGTAAAATCAATAGACATGAAAATTAGATGTGGATAGAAAGAGGGAAAAGGTGAGAAATGAGCACCCAACTAAAGGGGGTGAGGAGATAAATGGAAAAGGGAAAAGGGAAAAGGTATAAGAAATATGATGTGAATATATATAAGATAAAATGTAAGTGAAGAATAGAAAGTGTAAACTAAAAGGACCTCAAGTAGGTAAAAATAATAATGCATAAATATAGAAGGTAAAATGAGCCTGAAAATATGACAAAAAATTGCAATAAAAAATTCCAAGGCATAAAAAAAAAAAATACAATCTATGATATCTAATCTATAGGTATATAAATATATATGATATATTTGTGCTCATAAATCATTAAAAAAAATATTAGGTGGTCCCTTTGGCACCATAGATTATATCTTACCAATATATCAACTTTGTCTCAAAAATAATCATCGAAATTGTCTTATCATTATTTTTCATTTTTCTTTTATTTTCTTACCTTTTCAATCACGTTTGTTTCTTTTTATGTATTCATGCTAAGTGAAAACACATTTTCAACAAGTATAACATTAGGAACTTCCTTTTCAATCTATTCTCATTTCTTATCTTGTGGTGTGTTTGAAATATGGACATTTTATGCACCATACCTTCTTTCTTTGTTTTTTATATAATATTTTGTGCATGAAATTTAGGTATTTTTGTTACTTTTACTTCTTTTGTATCATTGTTTTATTATTTTTCAATATAGTATTTATTTTTTGGTGCATGATTAATTTACTCTTCACAAGGATCATTAGATGACATGTATATATCAAGTTCATTATGCCTATTGACTATAGGTTGTGTGATTTGAGGTTCCTTTGGCTTTAAAAATATTTATCCAACCTCTTTTGAGTTCTTTGTAATTCATCAAAACGTATCTTGTATAAATCATGTATAGTAACATGCCTCTCATATGATACATCTTGTAGTTTCTTATGTGTCCAATGTAAAATGACTAACATGAAATACTGGTTTGTAATGATCTCCTTCAATCTTCATCACTTTTCATTCTCATACAAATTTAACACATTGATGCAAAATAGGACATACAACTTTACGTTTTAAATGCATGGTCTCACAAGATATATATTAAATATATGAAAGGATGGTATTGCATGACATAAAATTGGTATCTCTTTAGGTTCGACTCTTAATTTTGTAGAATAACACATCATAATATTTTCATTAGCACTCCATTAGTCATCTTCAATGAAATCCTAACTTTTATACTTGATTCCTAAGATGTGTTTTGAATAATTATTGTTTGGGACAATGTTATGTTTCCATGTTGGATCAATAAGAAACTCAATAGGTGATGAGTGTTTAATATTACCTAGTATGTATAATGGACCATAGCAATTATTTTGTGTGATCTCCTCATCATAAATGTAATTAATTATGACTTCGGAGGAGATAAATATGTAGCATTAGACTCATTATTTCTTGCAAAGGTTAAATTATGTGAAATATCCCATTTTTCCATAATATCATCATTGTGATCATGTGCTTCAACATTATTTTAATAATTTGGAAAAGGATTTTCATATTTTTTTAATTGGCTATTAGAAGTTACCATAAATGTATTATCATTATTACTAACCCCTTCAATTTTTATTGCATTGTTATTCAATGGTGTCTTCTACCTTATGCTTGAGACCTTTGCAAGTTTATGTATCATGAGCCTTAACTTGGTGAAATTGCAAAATGCTTGAGAATTATATTCTTTAAGAAGTGGTTTGTTATAATCTACTATATGAACAAGGAGTGTAATAAATTATCACTTAGCAAAGTTTAAAGCACATCATGTATAGATTCTTAAAGTCTAGAGAACTTCCTAAAAGAATTTAGTTGAAAATAAGGAAGTAATAGCAACTTGATTCACATTTTCCTTCATACCATTACCCTTTGAAAAACTATTGGACATATGAAACTTAGAAGGGTAAGAATATTGTGATGATGATGAGCCATACCTTAAAGTATTTGATGCTAAAATTTTAGCTTCAATATTCTTCAAATATGTGCACGCCTCCAAAACATGGGAATCCAATTATGTGCTCATTATTTTTTATAATTATAGAAATCTAAAATAATATCTCAATATTTTTTTTGCTGTCAATTCCCTTCACATCTAAACCCTTTGAATTAATTAAATAAATTTTATTTAATTAATTAATTATCTTGATCCTTGTACCAATGTTAATTAAAATACTCTTTCTCTATCATTAACTAAACAAGTTAGGACAATTTATTTAATTAATCATTCACCTTCTAATGTTCAACATTAAATAAAAAAATTCAGCATTTATTTACTTAAGTTCATCATTCTCATTCCTCAAATTAAATAAATAGATCTTGTTTATTTAATCATTATTTATAATTGCAGACACCTAATTTCTTAATATTTTTTTATTCTTCAATTCCCTTTGCATCAAAACCCTCTAAATTAATTAAATAAATTTTATTTATTTAATTAATTATCTCTATCCTTCTACCCAATTTAATTATCAGACTCTTCCTCTAGCATTAATTAAATGTAATAGGGAACTTTATTTAATTAATCAATCACCTTCTAATGTTCAACATTAAATTAAAAAAATTCTACATTTATTTATTTAAGATCATCATTTCCATTCCAAAAATTAAATAAATAGATCTTATTTATATAATTCTCTAATTTTCTTGCAAATCATTAGTTGACTAAAATCAATTAATTAATCTAGCTAATCATTTGCACAATCCAAATCATGATTAGTCAAGACATATATTATTCAAGGTTCAAGATTGTACATGTTCCCAAAAAAGGAATATTTCATGTCCATGTCCCATGCTTCAAAAGTCTCCATAGAGTTCTCTAATAAAATATATACATCCATTCAATCTAGAAAATTCTAGCCCTTCAGATAACTCCAAAAAAATACTTTTTAGATTTCCAAAAGAGTCCTCTTTGATCCTCACCCTCTATCTTTATTTAATAATGTCTCCACCATATAAATCACTTTGATCATGGAACTCCTCTTATGCACGAATTACAAAGCATCACATGGAGGCTTCTCATGGCTCCCAATATCTTGATCAATCTCCTTCCTAGATCTCTCCAATCAATCCTAGCCCTTGATCTCCCATCCCTCAAGTCTATAAAGAGATGATCATATGAACTATTTTCAAAATGACTTGGAATGTAATGTTATGCTTTCAATTTGAGAACCTTATATACTCTCTCGATCCCACATCAATTCATCTAGAATACAACCACACTTTGTTTGCAACAAGAGACTTGTTGGTAAGGTAGTTGGTATAGTTTTCCATCTTTTATGTGCATGTTTCTTAGCTCAATTAGAGGTTTATAATTGGCATAGAATAGGGTTTGAATTGATAGTTTAAGTCCTCTTATTTGTACATATATATTTTCTTGTTTATATTATGAAATATCTAGTGGGAGCCACATCCCTTCTAACATTTTTTTCTAGCTTGTGTGTAGCTTTTTGTTATAGGTTGGTGGTTCAACATGTGTGTCTCTACTTTAAGTGTAGTTGTTTCATGTTTCAGCACATGCATCCACAAATCAATGTGTGCATTACCATTCTAAAAACTTAGCAACTTGATGACTCTAACACTTTTTCTTGATCAATTTTTTATATTTTGACTCTTAAAAAAATGTGTAGGGCATCTTATGTATTGTTCATTTTTATACTTTTCATAAGATTTATGTGTATATTTAAACCCCTATTTTGTAGATTTTCTAATGTTTATTAGATTTTGTCATGATTCAACACATTTGTGCTTGCTTCATTGTTTTGTGATCCCATGGTGTACCTATTTTATAAATAAATACCTCCATCCCCAATACCAAATCTCTCATTTTTTTTCATTTTGGGTCTTTCTTTTTCCTACATTTTTATTTCTTTATAGTCTCTAGAGTCTCTAATGTGTGTTTATGCTAATTCAATTATTTAAGTGTTTATGTTAATATTTAATTTTTATAGGTTAATTAGCATTATGTTAGCCCATGTCACATGTTGACATATATGTACTTGCTTTATCATTTCTACTTTGACATTTCAATGACCTTGTGGCACATCCATTTCTAGATCGATGCCTCCCTCTCCAACGCTAAATTTTTTTCTAACTTATGTTTATGCTAATTTAATCATTTAAGTGTATGTTAATCTTTATTTTTATAGGTTTATTAATATTATGTCAGCCCATGTCATAGATTGACATATATGTGCTTGCTTTAGCATTTCTTCTTTGAAATTTCCATGATCTTGTGATACATCTATTTCTAGTTTGGTGCCCCCTCTCCAACCCTAAATTTCCTATGTACTATCATTTTTTTAATTTTATTTTCCTACATTTTCTATTTTTCTTGGTCCCTAAGATCACTAACCTATTGTTTATCATCATTGCTAACTTTTTTTTAGTAGGTTTCAATTTTTTTTGGGAATTTCAGTCATTCTTGTCATTTTTCTATGTAGATTTACATTTAAATTTTTTTATGCACTTTTCAATGTCTACGTCTATAGCTTGAAAAAAATTTCTTCACCTATCAACACACCCAATGTAAAATCACCGGTAAACATAAAATTCACCTTTCAACATTTCTATACATGTTTTTTTTTTATATTGGCATATTTGTGTCTCTATCAACATATGTGTCATGTTCCAAAAAAATATTATTTTCTTGGATTTTATACTTTATACTAATCATTGTTTGCAAGTTGCAAGTGCTAACACCTTTATTCTTGATATCCTTTTTATTGGTTCGTGAACTTTCAAACTACTAACTTATTTGTTATTGGTTTTATTGTCAAAGAATTCATCTTTTATCAATATCTTAGTTGCATAATTATATGTTTTATGAAAATTTATGTTATTTAATTGTTGGAACAACTTGGTGTGTATTCTATCTCGTCGAACTAAAAAGTGATCTTGGATATCAAAAAAACCATCTTTTTCCCTTTTATTTACTTTAAATTCTAAGGGGATAAAGTTGTGTATGCTCTTCCCTCATGCCACAACGTGATCTTAGGACTAAAAAATTTGGAGTGTCATAGAGTCATTATGAAAATTTGGTATTGATTTTTTTCTTTTTAATAAGTCATTCTTTCAAAAAACTAGTGCATCCATACTTTGGTAGCCATTTTTTGTTGAAGGCCTTTTATTTTTTGCATCAAATTTACATCTTTTGCACACTAGATAGAAAACTGATTTTTGGGTTTTGTACACAACAATAAAAAACCATCTAATTATCTATTTTTTTTATAGAAATTAAATGAATCTTGCAAAAAATACTATCAAAATAACACAATATGATCATTTTTTCTTGCAGATAGAAGTTTGTTTATCAAATTGCATCTTCAACACGTTGGAAAGAAAAACACTTTTTGGATTTTGATTGCAATGTCAAAAAATTTATGGATATCTTTTAGTTTTTTCATACAACAAGTAGATTTTACAAAAACTAGACAAAAAAGTTCAAGCCATTGTTGACAAAAAAATAATTTATTATAATAATTTTTGATCAGTAACTCAAAATTTACCGTCGTTTTCTTCAAAAGTTCATATTTTTTTCATTTTCAATCCATTGAACTTATTTATATTATTAAAAAGACTAAATTATAGAGTCAAATTTTGGGGGGCTCTCAAATATTGAATCAAGGGGGTTGTCTTGAGTTATGCCTTTAAGTACTTCTAGTGTTGTTTTTGTGCACTTATATCTTTCCTCCCATATTTAATTTCTACTTTTGAGTGTGTTGGTCCATATGTTCATGTCTCTCACACTAAATCCTTTTTATTTGAGTATTCTTTGTAATCCTCCTAATAAATAAAAAATAAAATGTGGATATTGTGGGATGAAAATGCATACAATAGAAGATTATCTTCAATGTCAAAGTGCACAAATGAATAAACTTCTTCTTGCTCATGGTATTACCTTACCTGATCATCTAATTCCAACACATGCAAAAGATAATCTCACTAAGGCATCTTGTGAAACACCATCATTTGGGGATGAACAATGTAGTTTCATGGCTTGCATTGAAATATCATGTCCCATATCACTTGTTGCTACATCTAAATCCAATGTCAACTCATCCATGAGTTCAAATGATTATTTTCTTTAGGACATTGCTATCATCATTATAGATCCACCACATTGGGATGTATATCTACGAGACATCACATCGTTGTTTGTAGAATCCCGAATTATAGATTTGGATGACACCATTAAGGATATTCATCTTCTATTTGATGTTAGATTCAATGAAGTTACATCACCAAATGTTTTCATATTTGGATGTTTCTCTTGCCTTTCCTACATTAGCTTTTATCATGATAGATTATGCATATATTCATGAGTCTAATTGGATTCAGTCATCTACTATGTTCACATTCTTGGTAGCAATACTAGATTCACATTAGTCCAGTTGTTGCCATACATCCATGGTCCCTATTCCTAAATCTTATATGGTACTTGATCCATCTTATCAACTTTTCATATATCAAAATTGGCTTGGAGATCATTTAGTATCATTCAAAGGCATCATTGATATCATTTCATTATTTGGATAATGTGCAAAAATTAGAGATCTTGATCTTACTTCCTACATATTCTTATCTAGAATGGGAAGTCATACTATACATATTTATGGTGTTATTTCTTCCCAAGAGGGAGAAATTTTTTTTAGTGATTTTGGATCATCTTCAACATCCAATTTCGAGAATCTACTAGCACTACAAGTATCATTTTGAGGGGAGGCTACATGGTTTCTCTTCTCATATCCATTTTGGGAGGAATCATTTCCTCACATGGAGTTCATTACTTCACACTTTCTTGGGGGTCACATGACCTTCTCTCTTTTCTATCCTATAGGAGGAAAATTCATTTTGCATTGTGTTAGAAGTAGTCCTTGGGGGTTCATGATTAGTTTTACATCTATCACTTATCTTTTTCACTTGTAAATTCTATTGCATTTGTATCATTTTTCTTTTAGAGAGGAGTTTTATTTCCCACTAGTTTTTCTCATTTTCTCCACTTTGTGAGAAATTTGAACAGGAGTACCTAACATGGCCTATTAGTTGAGACTCATCATTAATGTATAAATTACTCCTTAAGTTACACTTAAGGGGGTGTTAGTGTAAATGGAGTCATTATCATACCTAGCTAGCCAATCACCTTTCTAAGATTAACTTATTCACACCTAGCTTAAGTTTACTTACATTTTTTTAGTATTTTTTATCATTTCATATGGTTGATACATGTTTCCTCATCACTTGAGACACCTATTGGAACTTTCTCACACACTTTTCAAGTGAGATCACAAGTGTTACAAATTTAGAGGGGTAGTCAGCCATTACCTCTTACCTTCTCACCTCATCCACCTTGCCTATATATGTAAAGTTTCTCATTGCATTTACACACTTTATTTATATGATAGGTATCCTATTGTGTTTATAATTTCACTTGTGGAATTTATTATTAGTTCAAGTTCTTTGATCTTGTCATTCTCCAACACAAGTTTCATCACCAAGGGAGATGAATTGAACCATGTGTTTCAGACGGTTATATCAAAGAGGGTGAGAATGAAAATACTTACTCTAAAAGAGAGTTGTCATCTTGTCAAACATGATAGCTCTCAAGATCAAGTTGAAGGGATTGATCCAAACCAAATTATAGATAATAATCACTTTCATGGATTATAATATCACTTACCCTTGGGTATTGTAGTTCTAAAAATTGTATCCTATGCAATTTTTTATTCCATAACCTCCCCTTTAGATTAATTAAATTTGATAATGCAATGTCCCTCTTACCTAACCATAATATTGTCATTAACCCTTTCATTTTCAGTCGTTAAAGTGAAATTTTGTTATGGATGACTGCACATCATGTAGACATCTACACATCACACAAACATCCCAAAAATATTCCTGGCTATGTAGTCATTGGGATGTTACACTTCCCAACTTCTCGAGAAGTGTAATGCCTTTATAGCTTGCAGGTGCACTGAAAATATCCCTTTGTATGCCTATATCCATCTCAAACCTCTCATTTTTCATTCCTTCAATTCTATTTGATCTCTCACTCATTCTTGCTCATTATTTCATTCGCATTCTCTCATTCTCTCCATTTTATCAAGATTTATTGCACTTGGGCTCACTACACCAACACTTTGGCACTCTTGGAACATATTTTATGTTGCATACTCTTCCTTTCAGCATCACTATCTTGCCAAAGGGAGGGCAACTTCATTCCTTTTACATTGCATTATCATATTTATTTTGATTAGAATATTGTTATTCTAACATGTCTATTATCTTTATCTCAACTATCTATTTTATTTATCTTGTCTATTATCATTTTCTTTTCTATCTATCTATATGGTTGTCCATGGAGGTGGGAACACCTACATGGGGGTTTAACTATGAAAATCCCCTAAAATATCCCCAACCATTTTCTTATTTCCATGTGTGTGGGTTTTGAAGGTGCTTTCTTACAAGAGGATTTTTTCATGGACCTCTTGTGAGTCTCCTTTCTTCATTTTCATTTTAATTATTTCCTTTCCATCTCATTTTTGTTTTTGATATCTCAGGGTATCCTCACGACTCAAGCTCAGCGAGTTCCCTTTACAGGGTGAGATTGAGGTGAGACTAGTCCCTAGGGCTACATGCTAACTAGAAGCCACTCCAAGTGTGTGTGGTAGGGTAAATCACGGGGCGAGCCTCAAACCCAAGACCTCGGGGAGCTGATTCTGCTACCCTACAGGGGATTTCCATCTCATTTTTTCTAGTTATTATCATAATGTTTATTTCTATCATATTGTCATTTTAAACACATTCTTGAGTTCTTAGTCAGTGAGTAGGTGGTAGGTTCCTCATTTTCTCTATTAGAAAACTCATTTTCCATTCGTATGAGACTACAACACATCATGGGGATGTTTGTTTACCACATTGTCATCCTTGGCTGAGAGCGTGCTAGTTTTCTCATGAGACCTCTACAACCAACTCTTTCAGTCTCTAAAAATATCATCCTTTAAATCAACATAAAGCATAAGATATAACTAAAAATCCCTTGTCTTCCCAAGTTGTCACCTTAGCTTTGATCCTTGAGGTAGTCAAGGAACATTCACTCCTTTGAGATCACATCATTTCAAGGTGTTGAATTTCCTCCTCTACAATTTGGTGAACCAGATGTGAGTTGTCCTTACCTTAATA
This sequence comes from Sequoiadendron giganteum, assembly GCA_007115665.2. Lineage (NCBI taxonomy): Eukaryota > Viridiplantae > Streptophyta > Pinopsida > Cupressales > Cupressaceae > Sequoiadendron > Sequoiadendron giganteum. The sequence continues at coordinate 144,885,209 of CM021108.1, forward strand.
TTTTGTTGAAACTTTCTTCTCTCTTGTTTGGATGTTTACTTGACCAAGTGTTGTGACACTTTCATGAGTTCCACAACCTAGTCTATGACATCCAAGCATATAGTTAGAAGAAGACTTCAACACCTAGATATGGGTTCAAGAAGATAGTTCAGTCCAACTTGTTTAGGTCATAAATTCAATCAATTCACCATGATTTTCTCACCTGGTTATACCCCTCATTTATTTTTGTTCATCCCTCAACAAAATTTCAAGAAAACTATCCACCAAGCACTCATTCTGGCTCTTCTTCTCCCATAGATCATGAGTCTACTCTCAGGGTCCCCTTTAAATAGGTTCAATATTTGGAAGAGAATCTTAAAGAGTTTGAGGATTTTCTAAACAAATATAATACATAAACTCAAGATACTCCTATCGTTTTTAGTCTAAGAGACTTGCTTACCTCAGACAACAAAGGCCGTGATTTGCTTTGAGGGATAGCTAACTTGGTAGAGACCAACATCCCCTCATACACTTCTATCTTGGGCCATCCCCAAATTATTCAATCAAAAATCATTGGTACATAGTTATATGTTTTGATGCTAGAAGTGTCCATACACATGATAGACACTAGTCCTTTTGTACCCTCTTTCACAACTATTGATAATACAAACACCATTCCCTTGGATTTTCATAGAGTTAGAGTAAATTGCATCCCTTTGGGGTACAAGATCTCTGTATCTAGAACCCAAACCTCCACCACTTGAACTAGTTAGGTTCTGCCAACTGATCCTATCCTGAATGATTTATTACAAAACTTGGGACAAATGTAATTGCAATTGGCTAACCTAAACAACATTGTCTCTCAATCCATATTGCAACCATAATACCACTACAGTCCTTTATCCCTCACCATTCAAAATCCCCATACCTCAAGGGTTGGAAATCCTAAAGATTGATAAGTACAATGGCAAAGGTGACCCACAAACCCATGTCTCATCATTCAGTACCATGTGTACCAATTTTCTCTATCAGGATGCTTTGTTAGCTAAGCTATTTCCACAGTCCCTCAAGGATGTTGTGTTGGAGTGGTTTTTCTCACTTCCTAATAATTATATCTTCTCCTTTGATTAATTAGTCAATCAATTCTTACAATAGTTCCAGGTGAACATTGGACCGAAGGTCACCTTCACTAATATCATCCATTGTAAACAAGGAGCTCATGAGAAGGTGATTGACTTCATTTCTCACTATCAATCCCTATTTTCTAAAATATCCTATGCCATACTAGATTCTGATGTCCAACGTGTGTTCGTAGGGAATATACAATTGAAATTGAGGTAAAAATTTCTCTTGATGAAATACCCTTATTTTGTCCATCTATGTACTACATTAAGAGACTACAAACAAATGGTGACATAGTATGAGGTTTCCTCCTCATTTTTCCATCTTGATAATTGGTTAGCTATGTCTATTTCTAGGGAGCCTAAAATAAATAAGGTGGTAGTAAATATTTTTTTTATTCCTATTGAAAATAACTTCGTAGGACACAATAGGATTTTACAAAACTATTTGATTCTTATGCTAATGTTCTTCAAAAGTTATTAAAATATGGTTTAATCACTCTCCCAAAAATTAGACCATTTTTTGAACCTTATCCTAGCTGGTATAATGCACAAATTTTTTTTCAATACCATTGGTTCCTTGGTCATGATACTAAATGTTGTGTGTGGTATAATTCCCTACTAGATTTTGATGTCCAACGTGTGTTTGTAGGGAATATACAGTTGACATTGAGGGAAAATGTTCTCTTGATGAAATACCCTTATTTCGTCCATCTATGTACTACATTAAGAGACTACCAACAAATGGTGACATAGTATGAGGGTTCCTCCTCATTTTTCCATCTTGATAATCGGTTAGCTATGTCTATTTCTAGGGAGCCTAAAATAAATAAGGTGGTAGAATATACTGTTTTTATTCCTACTGAAAATAACTTCACAGGACACAACAAGATTTTTACAAAACTATCTGATTCTTATGCTAATTTTCTTCAAAAGTTATTAAAATATGGTTTAGTCACTCTCCCTGAAATTAGACCATTGTTTGAACCTTATCCTAGCTAGTATAATGCACAAAAGCTTTGTCAATACCATTGATTCCCTAATCATGATACTAAATGGTGTGTGCATCTTCGACATGTCCAAGACCACATAGATGGTGGTGCCATCTAGCTCGATGGTAGAAAAAAAAACTCAAAAAAGTATGTAGCCAAGCCTAAAAGCCAACCACAAATCTGCACATATCCTTTTTCTTCTCATTTTTCTAATATAAAATCATCTACTCCATCTTTGATGCCAATCCTTTTGAGTATGTGAACATGGTCTCATTCACTTCTATTCCTCCTTCAAGTCATGTGGAAAATATTCCTGAAATAACCTTCATACCACATGACTTGCCTCTTAACAAGGAACTTTATTTTCTTTACATACTAGCTCAAGTCAACGGTAACATTGTAATCGATGTTATGGTTGAACCTACTAGTCGGGTCAATGTCATTATGGATGAGACCCTTTTTATCAATAATCTACATAAGGAGAAATATAAATACATACCATGGTGTGTCAATGTTTTTCAAGCCCATATTACAAAGCATGGTATGTCATGTCATTGATCTCTAGTTACCTTATAACATCCTCCTCAACTATCCATGGATACATACCATATAGGCCATCAACTCCACTTACCATTAATACTTCCAATTTCTCTATGAAAGTGTGGAAATCACCATTCCTTCCAATCCCCATCCCTTATAATACTAAAAAATGTTGGAAATATTTTTATCATAAAGTCTATCATTCCCCAACATATATATCACCACTTCTTATACTCCCCTACCATTTTTGTCATATATCAATCTCGTCAATTTAACAACTTCATCTACTACTCCTCTAAAACCCAAGTCAAAATCATCCAAACCAACTATATGAAATATGAGATACATAACACATTTCATATCAACAAGCTCCCACTCTCCCCATAATTTCACAAGTGACCACATCCATGGAGAATAAAATTATTAGACATTTTACAATATGGTACCATCACATTTGAACAACATGGGTTCCTAGCCATTGTGTACATTAAAGGAGACACCAATTCTTGGATCTACCAAGATGAATAGTTTGTGTCATCATACCCATAACATTTAATTTATAAAAACATGAACCAAAAAGGTAAAGGATTGGGGCTCCATGAACAAGGTGTCCTCGATCCAATTACCATAAAAGATCATCACAAAACACATAGACTAGGATATATTACACCATGAGATGAATCCAATAAACCTAATGACACATATGTGCTTGTGGAATACCCCTCTCTTAATATTGAACATATTATTGTAAGGACCATCACTAAATCCAAAGATCTCACTATGGATGATGAAAATTTGAATCATGAAAATAGTAACAATGCAATGCAAGTGCCAAATTCACACTAAAAAATGACTCAATAAATCTCAAGATCTATGCATAAAATCAAATAATAAATAATTATACTATAGAAAAGACCTTGATTTTCTCTATTGTTTCTTTGATAGTAGCTTCAATGTTTGATTTGTGGGTTGCTCTTCAAAATAGAATAACCATTATAGCACAATGATTGTATGATGATGATATTTTCTCAAAGATCATAGATAGGAGATATGAGATCTTGATAATGATAGCTTTCTTGATAATGATCCAGTGCTCTAGATCTAATGATATTAAATTATGCTCTAGATAATATACTCTTGATCATAATTTAGTCTAGTCTAGCTAGTGGATATGAATGAATGAAGGCTTCTACTTATATGCTTCACTTGATATTTGATCAATGGTGGTGATTAATCATAAAGATCAATGGATAAGAAAAATTTAGGGTAGGAACTACAATTTAAATTAATGAGGTGGGATAGTTGAAAGAATTAAATGAATTTATTTTATTATTTAATACATATGTCATAGTTGGAGATATAAATCAAATATTAATTTTATTTATTTATTTTGGAGCGAAATATAATTTAAATAAATTATTTTAATTAATTTAATTATTAAGAGGAGTGTTAGCTAATTAAATCATTTTTAAAAATTATTTAATTATAGAGGACCAAAGATAATTTAAATTTGATTTTAATTAATGTTGGAGAAAAATGATAAAATGATAATTAATTAAATAATTAAAAATATTTAATTATTATGGATGAAAAGAGGGGATATTAGCTTAATTAAATAATTGAAAATATTTAATTAATATAAATATAAGAATTGATGAAGATAATGATAACATGACAAGATGAAAATGTATTAGTCATTTTTAGGTGTCTACATGCACCAAATTCTTTCATGAGATGTTCATTTGTACCATTGACTTGCCCCTCATCCATCCAGACCTCATCTATTGGGACAAACAATATCATTTGTCTCTCAACACATTTCAAAATGATGTGTCTATTGTTGAATTCGCGTGGATCCACAATGATATCCTTGCTAATTATCACATGACATGCTTTGAATTTGACCTAGATACAATCTCGTGTTTTGGGGAATAGGTTGAGTTCCTTGGTCTAGAAAATCAAAATGCAAAAAAAAAGTCCCCAAGTGAAAACCTCTTTGAGGCACTATCCAAAATAGAAAGAGAAATAAAAATCACATATATATTGATGAAAACCTCTTTGAGAAATAGGAATTTGGCCTACCTATTGTTAGAAATGAAGATGAACAATTATAAAATAGAAGTCTAAATTCAACTATAAATATAATTTAACTAGTGCATATCCAAATGGAGATTGCAACTAGACTAGAACTAAGAGAAAAAACAAAATTGAAAGTGGAATTTTGAGAATCAAAAAATTCTTCCCAATCTGAGTCAATGTAGCCTACAACCTATGAAGCCCATGGTGTGTACTAAATGAAAAAATTAGTGGTGTCACTAATATACCTCAAAATACGCTTATCTACCTTCCAATGACTCTCATGACGGTCATATGAAAAATGAGAGACAAGACCAATAGAAAAGGTAATATATGGACATGTTTGTGTCAAGTAAAAAGACTACCAACTAATTGTCTATATAGAGTAGCATCAAAACTAGGTGCGGTGCAAGTGGTAGTCAAAGTGACACCATAATAGAATGGTGTAGGTGCAAGCTTACAATCACTCATATGAAATCGCTAAAGCAAGTCAATGGCATACTTCTTTTGGTATATATAAATCCCCTCAGTAGATTGAAGAAACCGAAGACCAAAGAAGAAATGCAAAATCCCAAGATCTATCATGTCAAAGTGTGCCATCAAACTATGTTGAATATCTTGAAGTATGGATGAGAAAATACTAGTAAAAATCAAGTCATCAACATATAAGACAAGTATCAAAAGTTCATCTCCATGTCTCTAAATGTAAACTATGTGATTCAAGTGGCAACGAGTGAAACTAGATGCAAGAAAGAAACCATCAATCTTCTCATACCAAGCCCTAAGGGCTTTCTTGAGACTGTATAAATAATTACATAACCTACAAACAAGTTAATATTCGTATACAAAACTTGGAGGCTGCTCCATATAGATCTCCTCATGAAGATCACTATGTAGAAAGGCACTCTTCACATCCATCTAATAAATTATCCATCTCTATGATACAACAATAGAAAGAACAAGGTGAACTAAATCCATCTTACTTACAGGAGAAATTTTATTAGAGTAGTCAATACCCTCAACTTGTGAAAAACCTTAGCCACAAGAGATGTCTTGTATCTTTCAATAGAACTATCAGTTGCATATTTGGTGTAGTACACCCACTTCCACCAAACCATATTTCTTCCCTTAGGAAGAGTAGATATATCCCATGTATTATTATTCATCAAGGAAGAATAATCCTCTACCATATCATTTTCCCAATCTATAATACCTGAGGCCTCTGAAAAAAATCTACAGATCTGAAGATATAACATGGCTCAAAATACTAGTGCAGAAATTTTGTGAACAATTGTATCTAGAGGATGTAGGATCACCAACTAAAGAACCATCCTCCTTCAAAACACCTCTAGCCAACTTAATAAAAAAACAAGTGATAGGAGGTGGTGGTGGTGGTGGAGGAGGTGGTGATGAAGGTGGTGATGTTGGATCAATACCATCATTTGAAGTATCCTCAATGACTAAGGTATCATAATGATATGAATAAGGTGGAGTAGGTAGTGAGGAGGAAGAAGATGACAAAGGATTTATTTGTGTGAACGACATGTCAAAATTGGACATCCCTAGTTCAATAGGATCAAATGACCTATAATCTTTCACATCCTCACAATAACAAAAATATATGTATTGTTGACTCTTCCTCTCCACTACCTTACATTGACCATTTGGTATGAAATCCAAAGCTTCACTACCAAATACTCTAAAGAAGGAAACATTTGGCTTGATTCTTGACCAAGCCTCTTCTAGAGTGAGATTCTAAATTGCCTTGTGCGGAGTGTGGTTTTAAATATAGTTGGTACAATAGATAGCTTCAACCCAAAATGATGGGGCCATATACCTAGACTGAATCATACAATTTTCCATTTCCTTTAATGATTTATTCTTTCTTTTGACAGCACCATTTTTATAAGGAGTGCAAGGAACTAAATACTAATGTTGAATTCCATGCTCAACACAATACTCCATAAAGGCCTAGTTCACATATTCCCCCCATTATCTATAGAGATATATTGAATAGAAGAACCTGATTAATTCTCCATAAACACCTTGAATATCCTAAAAGTGTTGAATATGTCACTTTTATACTTAAGAAATTACAACCACATGTGATGAGAGTAATCATCAATGAAAGTGAGTACATACTTGGGTACTAAAAATTAGGAAGTTAGGAATAACATGAGGAAACTATGAACCAACTCAAGTAAGGTAGTAGCATGATGGGCCTTACCCTTTGGAAAGGGTTCCTGGAATTTTTTTCCAAGTACACAACCTCAATAAACATCCTCTATGCAAGATACCTTAGTGAGTCCATGTACCATATTCTTAGTACTCAACTATTGAAGATACTTGTAATTGAGGTGTCCAACCTCTCATGCCAAAGTCTACTCAAAGATTCAACATGGGAAACATGTGATTCTCCACAAGATCACTTAAAACCATGAAACTTGTACAACCAAGACCCATGATTTGTTGTGCTTGATGCAACAATATTTTTTGGATGATGTAGTTGTCGAATAACTACATCATGTGGTGATAACTCAACTACCTTTCCATTACTAGTATGACAAATCTAGTAAACCAAAAGGAGATTAGTTGAAATCTTAGGAACATAGAGAACATCCTCAATGCTACCTTTTTGTCAACTATACTATACCTAACCCACCCCAACACTAGAATTTGTGAAGAGTTTCCCACTGAAATCTAAGAAGTAGTGTTGTCAAAAATAGATGCTAGAAGATCCTATGAAAGTCATGTGGTGTGAGGCTCCTGAGTTAACTATCCAACTATCCTTAGATGAATGAAAATATCTAGTTGTAAGGTCATATCCCTTAGTAGGTTTGGGAAGATCAATGTGGTGTCTTTGCATGGCCTCTTCCATAGCTACAATCCTCTTATGACAAACTTTACTATCATGATTTTATAATCCATAAAAATTACAATGGAATTTCTTTTTTAGATTTGTTAGTCTTCTTTCTTGACTATGTTGATGGTGTGGCTTGTGTGTCAACTAGACTCTTCTTCATAGATGATGGATCTTTTTTTGAAGTTGATTTTGTCTTATGTTTATTATAAGGCTTCTTTCCTTTTCCATTAGATGTTTGGAAAACAAGTGTCTAAATTTTTGAAGAGGTGATAGTATCCATAGAGATTAGTTTAGATTGTTCTCTTGTAAGTCGACCACAAAATTATTCAAAAGATGGAATTACATGTGTTGTTCCAAGAGAATCCATGGTAGAGTAAAAGGAAGAAAGAAATATCTGATAAGGACCTCTTAACTTTAAAAAAATCAAGAAGATGTATTCTTTGTCTATTTTTGTTTTATCACAACCTTGAAGTCTAAAAGAAGACTTAAATTTAACCAAGAAATATTCAATAGAAGAGAAGGAATCTAGAGACAATGTTGTTAATTCAAAATCTAATTGTAAAATCTTCAACTCATCAACTTTACCCAAGATATCCTTAAAATTGTCCCACATTTGATTAGGAGTTGTACAACTAGAAATTTGAAATTGCAATTATCGAAAACAAGAAGATCTATTATTCTCATTGCTTCATCCAACCTGTTTCAATAAGCAAACTGCTCAAAATCCCTAGTAAATTAATTTATTTCCTAGTAACCATTTTCTATAATCCCTTAGATTGAAGTAATTATTGTACTATGACTTTCCATGTGTGGAAATGATCTGGAGTTAACAAGTTGATTTTAAGATCCACGGTGTGTTGTCACATAAAATTGCACCCTACTGAACAATAGTTTGGTGTTCTAATGACACAATGGAAATGACCTCAAGGTGTGGGACCTTGCAAGTTGAGGTCAAGTCTCTAGAGAAGGTTGGATTCCTTTTCCAAACTAAGTGCAAATGTATTGGTCTAAACCAGTACATGAAAGTCCTAATTTTAACCTACTCTAACATATCACAGAGGAAAAGGGATAGAAAGAGAATGTGAAATGTGAAAGAAGGTGATGCACTAGATTTAGAATTTGTTCATTCCTACTTTAGAATAGCATAATATGTCAATGAATCAACTAAAACACCCACTCAGATATGAAGGAAAATGAAATTTACTCAAACATGCAAGACATAATGGTAGTAATAGTCAAATTTTATTAATATAATCTTGAAGTAACCTTTACAATGGAAGAATGCAAGAGTTCCAGGTCTGTAAGAGAAAAATCCTAGAGAGGCTAGAGGAAGAATCACCCTTGAAATGAATACATTCCTTTCCTTTATAGATCAGGCATAACCTAGATTGAATTAAAATACCTAACCCTAACTTAAGTAGGGTTATAGAAATATGAACACTGATTAGGTCTAGAAAAGATCTAAATTATGCCCATAATAGAGCAACCACTAAGCCATAAAGGCTCGGACATCTCGAATGATCCCCAAAATATAAATATCATGAATGTAAGGATGGACGCTCTTGAAAACCACTAAAAAATGCCCTGACCAATACACCCTGATAGAGAATAAGGTGAGTAAAACACATCAAAGAGTAATGGAAACATCCTACCATCAATACAACATTGAGAAAGTATGAAATTGATCCAAAATTGATCAGATTTGATTCAGCAATTGGGAAAGTCATTGAATAATAACTTTTTCAAATCTATCATGAATAGGGTTAATTAGCCGTTAAAGTTTGAAAACTATCCATCGGATTGGAGATGAAGGTCTGAGATCAAATTACTAATGAACGTTTAAAACATAGTTTTTGATCTCCACCACTGAATCAGAGCCATTGATTGCCAAGAAATTGCATAACCATCATCGAAGGTACTACAAAAAAATAGTGTGAGTCAAATTTGAATCCCTTCAATGGAATGAAATATGCCACCTATCATCTTGCGTTCATTGCTCATCACGAGAACCACCCTATCACCTCGCTTCACAATAGCGATGTGAGTAACCGAGCGATATATCATCACGTGTCTGATGGACCCACAAAATGGTATGTCAATCACAAAAATTCAAGGGGACAACCATATATTAGAGTGAGACATTTTAGAGTCTCCTTGATGGAATGAAAATGTACTCCGATCATGACCCATGTCAAGTCCCACCATGCCACATGTTGCTCGCCTGATAGCCCTCTGAGATTTGCACATTTTAGATCTACAGTCATGAGCTAGCGAGCAATGACCTAGATCAACCCGACGACCACCGACATGCATCCTCTTTAACCACTTGGCTAGCAGTCATAATGTGTATCCTTTTTTAGCAATAGATGGCTAAGATTAGAACATCTCAATGAACCATTTTTCACTTGCATATAAATCCTTTTAGTAGCACACTATTTAACCCTCGATAGTCACTGAGAAATATTTCACTAAATATATCTATGCCTCCAATAGTTAGCGAGCGATGATGATGACACCACATGGCTCATGCCTACTATTCCTCCAAAAACCTAGATCTGTAGTGGGTCCCCCATGGGCTAGCATGGAACGATCGAGATTTGTTTGACAAAATCTAGTCTATTGATTTGATGACCACTACCCATCAATGCCTTTGAACAGTGGTAGTTCCCACCACAAAGTTGGACAACTTTCACCTACCTGCCATCCCTTCAGCTTCTTAATTTTATTATTTTAATCCCAAGGACTAGTGGGGAACCAATACGATGCATTCAATGGGACCCAACCAATATTAAAAATGCCTTAAGAAAATATTAAGTGATTTTGAACCTGCATTAGCATAAAACATGATTTATAATGATTCAACAGGTGATGACCAGGAATACTAGGATGAAGGGTCTGGTCAACACATGACTTTGATGGAAAGAAGTTATAACTAAATGATTGAGAACTAGCAACAAAGAGTCAACAAAGGAATATAACAAAAGTGTCTGCCAAGACTAGGGAGTTTATGGTTTAAGCATATGAGGGTTTTGGAAGCCCTAACTTTCTAGTTTAGAACCCAATTTGGATACAATTGAGGAGTTTCAAAACCTCAAATAACCAGATTCATCAAAAATAAACATGGATTTCAATAGGATGCACACATAGGATCTCTTTGATTAGATATAAATGATGTTCATCCAAGGGTGGCATAAAATATGTCAAAATTTTGGCAATTTTTGTGGGATGATTGTCTACTAATCATGGAATCTAGAGGCCTTATCAATCCATTGGGCACAGAGTTGAGAAGGGAATTAACAAAACTATGCCTCCCAAGGGAAAAAAATAAAAACATGTGCAAGCCTACACTCAGAGGAAAGCATGGAAACTCGAGGAATACATTCCCTTAAGGAGAATGAAGGGTGTGCAAAATGCACTTCAAGGAAATCAAAACATATTTACAATATATACATTATACTAACAGAAAGAAAATAATAGAAGCTTGCCTTTGTCAAAGATGAACCTTTTGAAGGAGCTAATCTCCCTCAAACCATAGTTTCCAACCTCACCCAACTACAACCACTGGAAAATGTTGCCAACATGCATGTAGCTGCACAAAATGCTTGCAAGGTGAAGGATCACTTCATTGTAATTTTTTCTATTGCAAGGGAACCATATGATGCAAGTGTTAGATTCTTCTAACATTGGTGTCTCAGTTGAACATATAGTAGCAGGGGTGAACCTTTTTGAAGACAACTCATCATCCAAGAACAAACCTTTTGTAAGAGGAAGAGAACACTCCTCACAAAAGGATAGACCAATGTCAACATTGTTCACCTCCTCATTGCATGAACTAAAACAAAAAGATAATGTTTCTAGCTCACATGGTGATGCAAAATATGCCAAATTTGATTTTTGATTTGCAAAAAGAATCTCTTCCTCAAACCATTTATCACCTCAAGCCTTGAAAATTCCTCATAAACCTCTTTCAAATAGAATAATACTTTCTTTAGATTTATGAGAATAACTAGAAACCTTGTAGCAGCTATTAACCTTTCTTCCCAACTAAAAATCGTGCAAGTCTAGAAGTCTTCTTCACAATTCAACTGGTTCTTTAGATAGAGTTGCCACCTCCTTTATAGAGGACTAAACTTCAAAGAAACATGAAGTATTTTCTAGAGTAAATCTTGTTTTGGGTCTTCTCCAACAACGGAGTCACACTCAAGTTCTTTGAGATTGCTGCAACACAACCTTTTCCAGGTTCAAAAATTTTCAACATCCAAAAGAAATATTCAGATTCACCAAATACTTGACTCTGTGATACTACCATCTGCGCCTAGGATTCCTTTTATTTAAATTTCTTAGAAGTTCTCCCCAACAGATTCACCATTATGTTGGTTCTTTTTTCCAACTAAGCTTCAACACTCTCTAAGAGGTAACCAATCTCTATGTTTAAGAATTATCAAAGTTAGTGGCCAACTAACAGGCAAAGCTTATCAAGGCTTTACCCCTACTCTTTAGGCTTTGTGATACTAAGGAGGGTGTTCCTATTTGTGTCCATATGATATTTCTTTCATTGAGAACACTTCACACACAGATAAGTTCCTACTAACTTGCAGACATACAAGATTTATCAAAGGTTTGGTTGACCTTTACACAAATGACCGCATATTTGCTAGGAAAATAGGTATTATGTGAGATTTGCATCTCAAAATAGATAGGATTTGAATTATATAATTTTGTGACCCTGAATCCACATGCAAGGGGTTTCTGATTTTAGTTATTTAAAAGAATCCTAAATGAATTATTCAGTATTCAAAACAACACTCCTTATCATATCCTTAGCACATTATCAAAGACCTACAATCCCTTCTCAATAATATGATTAATTCATCAATTTAAGGAAAGAAAAAGAATCATACATTCAAACATACCATTGAAGGCAATTGAAACAACCGGTTATGTGCAGGATCATCATGGAAAAAAGAAGCCCTTAAGTGGTGATGAAAATTCAAAAAATCAGAGTTAGGCAACTTGACATAAAAATTTGAATAAGTTATCTATATTATTTAAAAAATATTTAAGAATAGAATTTGTAGAAAATTGAATGTAGTTTCTAAACTATTAGGCTTATTTAAAATAAAAAATCTATATGGTGAAAAATTGAAATTTCAATGCAATAGTACTTAAATTTCAAGGAAAAAATAAGAAGTAGGTGTTTGTCTGACCACCCTAACAACAATAAAATGATGATATTTTTTTATAAGATTTTAGATATAAGTAGAGGACTCATGTCCCGATGTGATGCATATTTTATTGTCATTTTTTTCCAAGTAAATAATTAATTATGAATTTTTTATTACAAATTTTAAAAAATATAAAAAAACATATGTCTGACCACCTTAACTTGGTCAAAACTTCATGAAATTCAATTTTAATTTTTTTAATCCTATATTATGTGAAGAATAGAATGTGACCCATGTTTTGGATTCAAAAAATGTGATACAGTTTGAAAGCTATAGATGTTTTTCAATCAACCTATCAATCAAGACTTTCATCGTAATTCAAATAGAAAATGAACAATAATAATTTATTAAATTCAAATTAAAGCATAATTTATATTGGTGGAAAGTTGAGAATCTCCTTTAAAAGCCCTTTTCGTTTCATCAATTTTGGGTAAAAAATAGTCATTAGCCACATGGGCCATCATATCACTTACATATCACCACTTTTTGGCCCATCATGATCCTACACATACCCAACCCTTGATTATTTTATTCATAATCTGTCACAACATACACATAAGAGAATTTTCCTTAAATTTGTAGATTTCTTTGAATATTAGTAATTTCATAAGACCTATTACAACTATCTCATGTACATACCCTACCCAAAATAATTTACCAGCTAAGTCATCTTGAATTCTGCATTATATGCATTCAATGTATACCACCTAGACCTTCAGGATTCAAAAATATGACCTCTGCAATGAGCCTTGAGATCTCCTTTATAGAATAGGAGAGCGACAAGCTTCAGGCTCATTGCCATTACATTTCAACAAAAATTCATTTCAAAAATGAAATTTCATCCGCATTTCACAATTCCCACATAATTGAATGCAATCATTTGGTGAACAGGGGAATCAAAAATAGTTATAACCCTCATAAATAGTCGGTACCACCATAACCATAGAAAAATTCCACCAAGGCCTTGTCACTTTCATCTACATCAAACCCAAAAGGAGACAACTTCAACACCAAAACAAAAAACAGAACCCAACAAACCACATCAATTCCCAAAACTAAAACCAGCACCACGACTACAATACAAATGGACGATTCATGTTTTTTCCTTAGTCACAGGTGAAAAAACCACCTTATCCTTATCAACCTCCCTCTTAACACCAGGAACAGAGCCAACATGTGATGCCACCATTGAAATTGGGGTTACCATGAGGACCTTTTCATCAATACCAACCAACTCAGTTAAAGCAGCAAGGTAACTGCGATAGTCTAAGTCAGTCTCAGAGCCATCGCTATCAGAGAAATTTGAGACATCAATGGGTGAATTATTCTCACCCAGAGAGTCTTGACTAAAACTCAACCAATCCTTTGATCCTTCATCATGCTGCATAGACCACTTTTCCCATTCACAACCAGTCACCTCTACTTCTGCAAATTGACCCTTAAACCGAGGACTGCTCCTAGTAAGACCAGGGAGGGACCTTGTATCTTATTCTTTGGATCCACAAATTCCTAGAGTGGTGATCTATTCACTTTGTCTCATCTCCTCCCGAGACCTTCTTGCACCCATTCTCGTAGACCTACATAACGGTGAGCCAAAACCAATTTGCTTGCTCATCTCTACTCGAATCTTCAGCCCTTTCTGAAACAACCACTTAATACAAAAGCACAAGAGAATTCAGACTCTGGATTGCTATGAAACAAATGAATAACCAGAAGACATTTATAAAACAAATTGATGAAAAAATCATCAATGCTCCAACTATGGCATAGAGTGAGCAAATGATTATCTGCTGACGTATATGCCATCATTGCTAGTTTCCAGGTTCATGGAAATCGATGTACTATTCATTATGATTTCCTGGATATAACCCCTCGCATGCATGGAAATCAGGTTGATATCCATCAAAGAGCCTGCACCATTAATACATGTTATTCGTAGAGCTCAAATAGCCATCACATGGCTGATTCAATGTTTTGAATTAGGGTCATTGATGCACCGGCTAGTTTGCATGATGAATGACTTGGATCGAGTCAAACATCTCTGAAAATTCCATGTCATCATATGGCAAGCCCATCAGAAAATAATAACCATTATTCTAATTGTGCACGGTTGGTGAGGAACAACCATAATTAATCCTCATTATCACATGACAGTCATAGATTTGAAAACCTTTATTAATGTCAATGGTGAATTCGTACTGGGCCCCATCACTATACACGACAAGTGGCAACATATCATAGACCTTGCCATACCTTGGTGACATCATCAAAAAATCATGCGAGGCTCGCGGGGAATGTTTAGGATCAAAACCCTCGATCTAACGGTCCATAAGCCTGCACATGCCACAGTGTTATTTATAAAAGGGGACTGACTAGGTAGACGGGGGGCAACCCTTAAGGCATAAATTTATACTTAAGTCTAAAATTATTAAATTTATCACCCAACATTAGGTGAAAATTCATATTAAGTCCCAATGCAGAAGAAGACCGACATGCTAGGTAAAGGGGGGCGATTCATGCACAACATAAAAGGATTCATAGATGACTTAAGTAACCGGATACCTAGATAAATAGGTCAACATAAAAATATAACACAAGGTTTTAAAAGATGTGAAGATTTTAAACAAGGGAAATAAAACCCTAAACCCTAAAAATTTGACCCCTAAGCACAAAGGTAATAGCCAGAAAAAATTTGCACAGAACCAACCAAGATTTGTGGCAATTATAAAATCTCTATCAGTTGGAAAATAGGCACACAAGGGGCTTCCTGAGTCTCAGGAATTTATGCTAGAGCAAGGGCAAGATAGATTTTATCTTGCCTAGCAGCAACATCTCTTGTTGTATAGTCTTCTTATTATCTTCTTTGTGCCTCCAATTGTTGCTCATACCTCCATTGAGCCTCTAAATCTTGTTGTTGATGGTGATTTTGGTGGAAAAACTCATCATAACATGGGAAATAACATTATTGTTGCCCTTGATGGGTTTGATTTTCCCACACTCCTTGTTGTAGGTCAAATGTTTATTGTTGCTCCTTAAGGTCAACAATATGATTAATGAGACTCTTCACCATGGATATGATTTCTCTCATTTTGGGGCTGAAATGAAGAATAAGGAGTATCTTGGGGTTCCTAATAGGAATGTGTAGGCATCCAAGATGTTTGAGCAAGGTGGAGTGGGTGGTTAGCATTTTGAAAAGATTAAGAACCCACAAAAGTAGGGTTCTATGGAATGGAATGAGAGGCATAACTAGCCTGATATGGCTAATTAGGAGGAACAAAGTTGGCATTATCATGGTATAGTGGGATATACATGTGGATTCCATCATAACTTTAAATTTTAAAGCATGGGAAACACTTCAAAATTTAGAAAATAAGAGTACAGTATTGTCCAACTAGATATTTTGGGTACATACCAAAGATTCGCCCAAAGATGTATCTTACAAAGTTGTTAGGTGTTGGTAGAACTACCTCCAAAGGAAAAAAATGTTAAAGAGTACACCAACTCCTTAGCAACATGAAATGAAACTAGGTTGATTGAACTAACTGATTTTATATGGAGTTTCCATGGTGTTTGAAGATATGCTTGAAAAGGAAAGATGCATTGAAGAAAACATCAAATTCTTCAATTGAGAGTAGTCCCACCGGGAGAAAACTATTGTCACATAAAACTGCACCCTACTAAACAAGAGTTTGGTGTTCTAATGACACAATGGAAATGAACTCAAGGTGTTAGACCTTGCAAGTCGAGGTCAATTCTTTGGAGAAGGCCGATTTCCTTTTCCAAACTAAGTGCAAGTGTGTTTGGACTAACCCAACACATGAAATTCTTGATGTTAACCTACACTAATAGATCACAAAGGAAAAGGGATAGAAGGAGAACATGAAATGTGAAAGAAGGTGATGCACCAACTTTAGAGTTTGTTCCTTCCTACTTCAAAATAGCATAATATTTCAAAGAAACAACTAAAACACCCACTCAGATATGAAGGAAAATGAAATTTACTCAAACATGCAAGAGGTAATGGTGGCAATAGTCAAATTTTATTGACATATTCTTGAAGTAACTTTTACAATGGTAGAATGCAAGAGTTGTAGGTTTGTAAGAGAAAAATCCTAGAGAGGCCAGAGGAAGAATCACCCTTGAAATGAATACATTTCTTGCCTTTATAGATCGGGCATAACGTAGATTGAAATAAAATACCTAACCCTAACTTAACTAGGGTTAGAGAAAGATGAACACTGATTAGGTCTGGAAAATATCTGAATTGCACTCATAACAGAGCAACCACCAAGCCATAAAGGCTCTGAAATCTCGAATGAGCCCCAAAATATGAATATCATGAATGCAAGGATGGGCACTCATGAAAGCTAATGAAAAACTCTCCAACCAATATACCCTAATATAGAATAAGGTACTGCAACACATCAAGGAGACATGGTGACATCCTACAATCAATACAACATTGAAAAAGAGTTTAAAATTTAAAAAATGATCAGATTTGATTCAGTAGATGGGAAAGTCGTTGAACAACAACTTTTTCCGAATCTACCATGAATAGGATCAATTAGTCATTGAATTTTGAATACTGGTCATTAGATTGAAGATGAAGAGCTCAAATTGGATTGCTAATGAAGGTTTAAAACATAGTCATTGATCTCCACCACTGAATCATGGTCATTGATTGCCAAGAAAATACATAACCATCATCGAAGGTACTACAAAAAATTGATGTGAGTCACATTTTATTCCCTTCGATGGAACAAAGTCTACCACCTATCATCCTACATTCATTGTTCATCATGAGAACCACCCTATCACATTGCTTCACAATTGTGATGTGAAGTGACCAAGCGATATATCGCCATGTGTCTAATGGACCCACAAAATGCTATGTCGATCACCATCAAACAAATCAAGGGGACAACCATATATCGAAGTGAGACCTTTTAGAGTCACCCCGATGGAATGATAACATACATCGATCCTGACCAACGTTGGGTCCCACCACACCACATGTCACCTACCCACTAGCCCTCTGAGATTTTAAAATTTCAGATTTGTAGTCATGGGCTAGCAAGCAACGACCTAGATCAACTCAACAAACACCAACATGCATCCTCTTTAATCACTTGGTTAGCGGACATAATGTGTATCCTTCTTTAGCAATAGATGACTAAGGTGAGAAAATATCAATGAACCATTTTGCACATGCATATAAATCATTCTAGTAGCACATTGTTTAACCCTCCATAGTCACCAAGAAATATTTCATTGAATATATGTATGCCTCTAATAGTTAGCAGACGAAAGTGATGATTCCACATCACTCATGCCCACTATGCCTCCACAAACTTAGATATGATAGTGGGTCCCCCCTAGTCTAGCGGGGAACGATCGAGATTGGTTTGTCAAAATCTAGTATAACCATTGATCTGATGACCACTAGCCAGTGGTGCCTTTGAATAGTGGTAGGGCCCACCACGAAGGTGGACAGGTGTCACCTGCCCGTCATCCCTATGGCTTCTTAATTTTATTATTTTAATGTTAAGGGCTATAGGGAACCAATAGGATGCATTCGGTGGGACCCTCTCAACATTATAAAGGCCTTAAGAAAATATTAAGTGATTTTGAACCCGCATTAGCATAAAACATGATTTATAATGACTCAACCGGAGGCAATTGGGAATACTAGGATGAAGGGGTCGATCAACACATAACTTCGATGCACATAAGTTATAACTAAATGATTGAGAACCAGCGATAGAGAGTCAATAGATGAATATAACAAAAGTGTCTGCCAAGACCAAGGGTTTAGGGTTTAAGCATACGAGGGTTCTGGAAGCCCTACTTGCTAGTTTAGAACCCTATTTGGATATAATTGATGAGTTCCAAAACCTCAAAGACCCATATTCATCAAAAATAAACATGGATTTCAACAGGATGCACACATATGATCTCTTTGATCAGATATAAATGATGTGCATCCAAGGGTGGCATAAAATATGTCAAAACATACACAACAAGGATATTGATTTTTTTACCAAATCCCTAAAATTGTATTATATCTAAATGTTGACCCCTTAGAAAGAAATAAGACAAGATTCACAATATTTTGTGAAGTTTGGAAGCCAAATCATACATTTATAACTAGCAAAGATTTTTTTAAATATAAAAAATGGGATTTCCAAAATGTAAATTTGACTACAAATCTGAAATCCTTGTGAAGTTCTCATGAATTTTCAAAACTAAATCTTGTCATTTTTTATAAACGGGGTGATTTATGGCCCATCAGAATTGCACAAATTACACTTAAATTCATAGGTTTAAATACATATTAAAAAAAATAAAATTGTAAATCATCTCGATGCTAAAACATCAATGACATAACTAGCTTCCCATCAGCTATTTACACTAGAAAGAAAACCTCTCATTTGCAAGTTACACCAAGATGAAATAAATCTCCCTTTAACAAGCATTTAAATAAAACACACCGTTCAATAACTATGGCATAAAAATTTTAATATAGACAATAGCCACTAGCTTGTAACATAAAATATCAATATTAACTAAAAAAAATTATATTGAATGATATTAACCAAGTCTAGGCGATATGTCGTCAAGTGTGTTGGAGAAAAATTCTATTGGCTTGGTGAGATTCATTGGAAAGCAATGGTTTGACCAAGTCCTTCTTAATGAAGCCACTGAAGACCAAGTTATTTGTAAGTGTGAAGATATTAGATTCTATTGGTGCATGGAAGAAGATATTATAAGTGGTGGCATGTGAAAATCATTGTTTGAGGAGTCTTCTCAAATGTTAGAGAAACACGAATGTAGGGTGTTGATATCCTTGTTGCAACCAATAATAAATTCTTTGAAATAAGGAACAAAATGTGGCAACGCCTAGATTTTCCTCATTCCATTGTTAAATGTCTTCACCAAAAAATTATCTGGGTGCCATGTGCAAGCTATGAAACACTCAACTTTGTTGCTCTAGAAGTATTAAGTATCTAGCTTTGTGGAGGTTTGGGCATAGGGTCTGTATTGTTCCTGCCTTTGGATGAAGCCACAACTATGAGGAGTGATGCAGAGTTGTGGGAATTTAAATTTAAGGCATTCAAGAAGTTTTAGTTTCTTTAAATTCTTACAAGCCAATTAGTATAGAAAAAATCCCTTAATGGTTACAGTCCTCAAATGAACCAACTTCATGCACTATAAGCAAGACAAGCTTGCCAATGATAATAATCCAACATCTCAAACCATACAATTTGATAGATTTACCTATCATAAACTCTGACATGAATCAACTATTTCCAATATCCTAACATCATCACTATAGTAGCACCCTTTGATATCTAATTCAACAATGTGTTTGTGTTCTAAAGCCATTCTTGGAAGACCAACAAATAAAATACCAGAAAAAAACTTGGATTGCAAGGTTATAAAGTTTATGTGATTGTGAGATAGACTTCAGAGCATCATCACTGTTACACCCCGTGTGTTATTACCTATTTACTATTACCCTATTTGTTTAAAATAATTTAATATATGAATGTGTTTTGTGAATGAATCTTGATGGAAATATGATGAAGGATTTTTTTATTCAATTTAATGTTTTACAATGATTCTACAAATGAAATATATGATTCATATGAATGTAATGTTATTAGCTAAGTATTATTTTGTTGTACTAAGGTGAATGTAGGAACAAGTTCAAACCTCTAGAAGAGAGGGGAAGTATCACTCAAGAGAAGAACTAGGTTTGGTAACCCTTAGTGAGCCTAACTAAGCATACACACACTCACACACTAGTTGGTCTAAGTTGATTCAACTTAGTTTGGGTAAAATGTAAGTTATTTTCAATTTTGGTTATGAATGTTTATATGGGTTTATGATCTTGTTTTATGAATGTTTGGATTGGGTAATTTGATTGTCTTTATGTCGAGTGAAAGTCCTTCCTTGTGTGTTTATATTTATATCGATGAGATATATACATAGAATATATATATATATATATATATGTATATATGTACATGTCTATGATAAACTCATACATATGAGTGAATACATGCATGCGTATACATAGATAGACGTATCTAGCATGCTCATGGGTGTAGTACCCATATGCATGGGAATATCAATTGGACGGAGGTGACATATATATGCATGTATATACACACTTCATGTATATATTTTGATTGATGTAATTGAGAGTATATGTGTTTATATAAAGATATTAGAATTATATTGTGTATATTTATAATATATATATGTATATATATAATATATATGTATATATGTATATATATTTCTATATTTATTAATTTTCAATCAATACATTTGATAATCTTGATAATATGTATTAATATATATATATATATGTATATATTATGTTTTTGATAGAATAAGAAACATTTATAGGGTGTTGTACCCTTTACACAATGAGCCACTAGGGCCAAAAAAGATCAAGTCCAAAAAACTAAGATAGCATAGCCAAAAAACAAAACACAATAGATTAACAATTGATAGAAGCACCACACAGTAGCAACAGACTAATAGGAATTCTCCCAATTCTAGGAGAGAGTGTTGATAACATCATCACCAACCCATTTAGGGCCTTCTTGAGTAGTCTTCATGTCCAACTCATCCTTCATAACAGTAGAGAGGATGTTGGTGATGTAGTGAACTAATTTGATAGTAACTAGGTCAAGCCTTTGAACTTCTTCTCCATCTTCTCCATCCTCTCCTGTAGCACATGAAGATTCTCCCCTTTATCCATAATCTTCACAATATTAGTGCGCTCCACATCTAGAGGGTCAAAAGAATGGGAAACCAAGTTCTCAAGATGCACTTTTTTGAAATTCAGGAGGGTGTGAGGCCCTTCAACAAACTCCTCCTCAGCATCCTCTGATTCCTCCTTGTCTCTAACACATTTTCTATCAGAACGCTCCTCATCAGAATCCAACTCATTAATCTTCATTTTCTTATTATTTTTTCCAATCCGCCAGATCTCCTAATGTTGGTCATCTCAACCCCAGTCTCCACCATAGACACCACCATAGTTTCACCCTTTGAATCCTTCCCCACCATATTCTTTCCTCTATTGTCTATGGCCAACAACTCCATCAAACCCTTCCCCTCTTCTTTCACTTTCTTTTTGGTGCTAGGTTTGCTAACCGTATTGGCAGGGCCAAAATTTAATTCACAGAGACTAGCAACATCACTCAACTGGGCTATCCCAACATTTCCTTTAATCTTCTTAGAGATCAATTTAGGTTTAGGGTTTTCCAGAGGGGTTTTTCTTTTGGGACCCTTAGACTCAACCAGGGAAATAGTCTATGCAGAGGGTTCAATTTCCTCAATTTTGACAGCAAAGATGGGTTTGGGTGGGAAAAGAGCGAGATGAAAGTGGTAGAGCCTCAAAATGAGGCCTTGATATAGAAGCAGTGGAGGAGGATCCCCCAATTTTTTGGGTAGCAGATTCAATACATTTCTTAACATAGTTTTCCAAGTTCGTAAGAAAAAAAATAGGAAGCTTAACAAAATTTTATGGTGGAGGTGATTCAAAAGAGGAAAATGATAGGAAAAGTAGGTTTTATATCTACCTTCTAAGGTGACGTACTTCATTAGGGCAAGGCATACTTGATCCAAAGGTCACGGAAGATCCTCTCTTTCAAATCTCGATTGGTTATGCACAGGTTCTTCATTACCAACAAAGAAAGCCTTCAGGCTTTCATTGTCCTACACCTTAGTGTGTTTTGTGTATTTATTTGAGATGCACTACAGCCCCGTCACTTGGGCAATCACCTCCTCATTAACTTCAAAGGAGATACCACCCATGGTAACCCTTCGTTCTTTCTAGGAGTTCACAAACTATGCAGATAACTTAGGATCATGACCCACCAAATTCTCCATTAAAGGCGCTAGCCCACCTTCCATGCATATATGCCAGACCAGAGGGTCTTTGCAAAACTCCCCATAGTTATAAGGCTCCATTCACACCATATTTGCACCCATGTCACTGCTCTACACATGAAAAAAATAGAAAGCCTGTGAGAGTAAAAGGTTTGATATTTCGATAGTTTGAGAAATCTTCCACATACATAAAATTTTAAGCCAAAAAATGTGGCTTTGGGAAATCAAAACCATGTACATAGTACATGCTTGAAGATTACCATCCTGAAAGACAATCTTGTCTATCACATTAATGTAAATCTTCAAACACTTGCATCCAGGTAAGTAATAAATGATGGAAAGGGAAGGTTTTCCATCCATGTTACTTTTCCACAAATTCCAATGAAAGTTGGCTATGGGGCCAACTTTAGCTAAACCAAAAATCCTACCATTTAGTGGTAGAATCAAATTAGCGGGATAGAAAGGACCAATTAAGAGCTTCACCCTGTGAAAGCTAGTCACATCATATTTAAATTCAAAAATTTGCATTGTTAAATAGGTGCAAATATCAAACCCCAATAAAAGATTACGTAAGGAAAAATCCAACTTGTCCATAATCATAATGTACTCCCCATCACTCCTCATAAAATCCTTTTTAAAAATAATCTCCACCTCATTATTCTAAATTTTCCACTTGTAAGACACCTAAGAATTTAAACCCATCCACATGGCCCAATAGAATAGACAAGAATGTGGACCCCCATAAGGCCAAAATCATTGCATATTTATTCGTCATCATGGATAATATGCGTGCCTTTCTCCTTGAGGAGTAAACCTTGAATACCAAGCAGAAGGTTCCCCAAATTTGGCTAGCACTTAGAAATTTTCTAATGGGTGCCAAAATTAGCCATAGCATCCGCCATTTGATTACCCTCCCTATAAATGTGGATAGCAACCCTCAAATTTAGCTTAGACATTAGATGGTTTATGTCTATTAAAATGTATTTAGTACTCCATCCTAGTAATCTACCCAGGTTGACAGCATTAATTAAAAACTTAGAATCTTCTTCAATATGCAGATTCACAATCCCCATAGTGACAACCAACTAAATTCCCTTTAGTAGTACTCTAGCTTTAGAAATCATGGAGGATTGAATCCCAACCCCCCTAAGTAACCGACCACAAAATTTCCCTTGCAGTCCCTTATTATACCTCCTATACTTGCCCTTCACAGGTTGCCTTTGGCAGCTCCATCAAAACTGAGCTTATGCCAACCACGATCAGGAGGTTTACAAATAGTGTCTTGTCGAGCCTGGGATCTAGAGTTGTCAAAGGAACTGGCCTCCATATTTTGATGCCAAGCTTTAGCCATTTTTATTTCTCACTCAGTCGAGGCCTTGTCCAGGATTTTCCCTTTGAAGAGAAAATATTTTCTGCAATAAGCCTTGCCCCATACCAAAAACCTCCTTTGGGTTCATCTCAATGTTTTTGAATATCTTGTTGTTCCTTTATTTCTATAAACACCAATAGATAATGGGGGGACCTAGTTCTAGATCTCACGAGGAATGGGGTGAAGTAAATTCCCAGACCAACCCAAAAATAAAAGAATTAATGTCCTTGTTCATAGCCCACTGAGTACCCAACCTCTCCAAAGCCATCTCCCACACACAAACAAAAAGCAGATAGTGCAGAAGCAATTGTCTATAAATTATAAATTACACTTGCATAACAAACATCTGTTGGGGATCTGAAATCCTCTTTTCCTCAAATTATCCTAAGTAAGAGTCATGTTATGACAAGTATTCTTCTAGAAATTTTTTATCTTTGGGATCATGTGTCTATTCTAAACCTATTTCCAGGGTTTGAGGGTGACACTCTGGTCTGAAAACATATTATAATCCATTTTAATAGAAATCTCCCCCTGCTTATCAAGAGTCTATAAAAATTTGTCCTCCATTTTGTTCAATTGTAATCTTGTAAGGGAAAGTAGGTTCTACAAAGAATTGGCTAGGAGACACAACCCAGGAGATAGAGGGCAGCAAAGGGCCAAGTCATTCCACCTTTGGGCCCCTTGTAGGCCAAGGAGATAATCTCTAATGTAAAATACAAAAAAGTTGTGCAGGTCTCATCATGTTTCTAAATTCAGAATGGGCCAAATCAATTTCAAGTAACCAAGAATCTTCCCAGAATCTGATATTGCAACCATTTCCAATTTTTGATTTCATCCCTATCCTAAGAAACCCCTATAGAATTTGATATATATTATGTTATATATACATACATATATATATATATAATAATAAGTGTTTGAATAGTGAATTATAATTATAAGTCTTTGAATGATTATAAATCACATTGTAAAGCATTGAAGTTGATATGAACAAATCACTTTGAATAGTTCTTATGCACATTATAGTGGTGTCTCTTATGTAAAATACATTGCCAAGTTTATAATTTGTGCATGAAAGAAAGTGAAGACTAATTCAAAAGTCATGCATGGAAAATGGAATAAAGTTTATATGTTGGCAAAAGAATGAATGCATATTTAAATGCAAGAAAGAAGTCTTTGACTATGCTATTCTTGAGGGTGCGAAAACATGAAAATGTGGTGCTAAACTTGTAGCAAGTGGAAGCAAATAAGAAGTCTTAAACCTTTGGATATGTATAAACCCAATCAATGTTAAGTTGGCAGCAATATAAGAGGGTAGTCGACTTGCAAACCAAGTAGGAAAACTTTTGAAAGGCATTGTCATCCCTTGAATCAATAAAAGAGTCATGTTGTCTCATAAATAAGTCAACTCAACCATTAGAAATGTGAGGATTGTCATGTTTTTCAAATCTGTGAGTTAATTAGCTAAGTCGTTGCATGGGAGTAGAAAGGTGGTAGGATTGCTAGCTTGTTTGTAGCCTTTGGTTGCTCAAATTTTAGTATATATAAAGGTTATATCTCTACCATTTGATACACTTTTAATTTTGATTACTCTATTGTTATTTTGTTGTATTTTTTGTGCAAGTGAGTTGAGAGCTTGAGAGTTAGTGAGTTACTTTGATATTTTGCATTTGTATTGTTGAGAGATTTGGTAAAGAGGCTAGAAGTGGGAATTGGGTTAATCTTAGAGGAAGTAGAAAGTGAGCTTGAAAAAATAAGCTTGGAAGGGAGGATTATCAATTACAATTTTTATATAGGCATGTCGATTTCTATTCCTTCATATTAATGTTGGAAAGGTTATTTAATCATGTTTTATTTTTTTGGAAACAAATGTTTTAAATGTGTGTTATAATTATTGGATATTCTTCCATGTTTCTTGGTTGATTCTTGTATTATTGAAACCTTACAAATTAGTTATACCTATATAGATATATATCCTATATTGGAATTTATATGAATGAGTTATATTTATACTATATGTAGATTATCAATACTATGCATAGTTTTTCAATACTATATGTATGTAGCATGAGATAGAGTTGTTTTGAATTAATTTAGTAGAAATATAATTTTCTCACGGGTTAATAGTTTGGTTATTCCTAGGGTTAGTATAATCCATGGGGAAAGGGGGTAACTTATGTATAGACTATGAATGGTCAAAATCAAATCGAGCTACGAAGATAGGTGAAATAGATGACTCTCACTCAAAGTACTAGTTGATGATTTTTTTGGCCAAAGTAGTGTATGTAGCCACTATTTACACTATCAACTCACTATGATCTAGGTTTACATACTTGGTAGGTTTTTTCATACATGTAGGTTGTAGCCACAATATGGTATCTCTAGATATATAAGACACAACACCATGCTTAGAGAAGGCTAGGATTATGAGGTTACAAAACCAATCTCTTCTTTGAAGGGTGTGGCCATCTTACCAATTTGGTAGATGTGCGGGGGAACATAGTAAGTATGTGGTTGGAAAAAAAGAGCTTGAGTGATGCTTCTCCTCATGCAGTTGGTAGCCAAGATTTACAAAAGGATATTCTAGACCATTTGTATTTCTATTTCAAGTAAGCTCGTTGAAGCTATGTATGTATCATGTATCCATCTCTATGGAAATTATAAATGTGAATTGTTATCTTGAAATGATGTAATGAAAAATCATTACTTGTATTACTAAAATGATTCTTTGATTATGAAATGGGAAAGTTTGGAATGCTTTGTTTCAAAATTGCATTAATTATTCAATTGAAAAGAAAAAATTTATTACTCATAATTTTAGTAGCATAAACTATTCAATTGTGGGTAAAACATAGTAAAATTACCGGGTAGAACAATAGGTACATTACACGTGGTATCAGAGATACCAAGTTCAGACTTGGAACCTATGTGCTCATTATGTTTCCAATCCAACATTATATGAGTCTAATGTTTGGAAGTTCTTGTGCCAAGATGGTGCATCTCAAGATGACTGCAAGGGAGTCAGTAATCAGAAATGAGCGCTACCTACTGGCCAAGAAGGAAAGGGAAGCCATTGTTTGAACCATAGAGGGAACCAATTATGGAAATGCCATTTGGCAGAGTGACATTGAGACTTTCAATCATTCCCTTTCACAAATTAATCAAGAGAGGAGAAGGATGTGAGAAGTTGTCAACTTTGTACCTCTTGTCTCCCCACCTATGTTAGACTCTTTACAACTTTCTAGAGATATGCATGTAGTCACCCAAAATAATATTTAATTAAATAAATACTTGTTATTTATTTAATTTAGCCTATAACCCTTATCCTAATATTTAATTAAATAAATATGTGATATTTATTTAATTAATTTCCCCATCATCCTTTATCCACCACCTTTAATTAAATAAATCCATATTTATTTAATTAAAGCTAACCTTTTTCCACTTTCCTCTAAAATCTCCTAATCCCACTTATATTAATTAACCTTATCCCCATCCTAATCATAATTATCCCATTCTCCAAATTTTAACTCCACCTTGGTTTATTAACTCAACCTATCCTCATTAATAAAATAATCCATGATTAGTTAATCTAACCCTCATCCCTAATCCTCATTACCATTATTTCCTAATTTTAAATTCCTACATCTCACCTACCCCCACTAACCTCTCACATAAGCTACCCTATGAGCCACTCTATCTCTTACACAAATTTAATGTCTCTCTTCCCAATGTGTGCTCACACATGTGTGAGCACACCTCCCCATTTCAACCCTTTCCATATTGTGACACTTGTCACAAGGCTAATCAATCTTCATTCCTTCATCCAAACTATATCTTTCTTTCAATCTCAACCCTCCATTAACCAATTAATCCTACCCATTGACTCATCTCACCAAAATTATATATAATGAGGCTTTGGCTCTCATTCTTTCAACACAAATTCATCCCATCCTTATGCTATCAAAACATCCTTCCAATCCATCTTCATCATACCATCATAATGCTAAAATATTGAGCAACCACATCCATCTCAATCATTCAAGCAAATCTGCAAGAAATGGGTGCTTCTTGTAAGCTCAATCCATGAAAAGGAGAAGATTATGAAGGTATAAAATATTTGTTTTTATGTATTATGTATTTCAGCTATTTCAATTCATACTCATCTTTCCCATCTTCCTTTTGGCATGCTTGGTGGCTTCCCACCCATCATTCTATTGTTTCATCAAGTTTTTGTGAGTTTTGAAGTTGCAGGTGCCATTTTCAAATAGACCCTGTAGAGTTGCACCTATTCTACATAAAAAGGAATCTAAGTTCAAATTTTATGTTCCTAAGTTCAAAATTGTGGCACCTATGTTCAAAATTGTTATGCCTAAGTTCAAATCTAAGGTGTTCAAAATTATTGTTCTTTTGTTTTTCAGCACTTTGTTAATCATTTTCACCTAGATTTAGGGTTTGTTTGGCTTCTAAAATCTTGATCTGTAGGTATTCATTTTCCTAACACTCTTTTTTTTTTGGTTCATCCATCATTTTCATGCTTAAATTAGGTGTTTTTAGAGCTTTGTGAAATTAGGGTTCCTTGCAAGTTTTCCAGGTCACCTAGAATTTTATTTATTTTTACATCATTTTCATTGCATTATGGGACATATTTTTGCTAGATATTCGTGTTTCTAAGTCCCCAACATGTTCATCTATCTATTTCCCCATTTGGGTTAATGCAAAACCTCATTTTTTGACTTCCAAGGATTTTTTTTTGGCACATTCAACAAAGTGGCACCTCTATTCAAAACTACCACACCTCTATTTTAGGGGACATATTTTGGGGTTTCTCAGGTATTTTTGGTATCAATTTTTCATTTTTGGACTGCTACCTACATTTTCAAGCTATTTTTTAAATTGGGTCACTCAAAAACATCAATTTTTCACTCCTAAAAGCTATCTTTTTAGCCTAATTTGCAAAACTATGAATTTGTTCATAGAATGGTGCCTCTATTTTAATAGACGCACAAATTTATCTGCTAAATTGTGCCTATGTTTCAGGTTACATCTTTAAGCCTTATTTCAACTATTCTCTTCATTTGATTGTTGTTTCTGATTTACTAACACATGTTGTAGGGGTTTAATGCTTTTTTAAGAAAAATAAATAAAAATCTACCATTTTTCTTATCCAAAAAAAAATCCTTCAAGGGCTTCACCCCCGAACCCCCATCAACGAGGGATTGCGTCTATCCCCTGCAACCCTCTATCATTGGGATAAGTGTGCCGCCCCCCATTACATAAAGGGTTCCAAATTTTTAATAGATGTACACATATCAGAAATATTTCTTTCATTTCTCTAATGCAAAAATATGAGTTCAAAGCCTCAACATCCTGTACAACAATTTGAATTGAAAAAAAAAAAAACTACCCCTGCTTCTTGTTGATGGTTTTTTTGGCACAGCAACAACTTATACAAAATATAATATCCTATCTCTCTTGAAAGGAAAATATCTATGGGAAAAGAGATAACCCCAAGGTCTCTAATGTCAGGTCTTGACATTGCAGTAAAACAACTCAGTGATAAATGTGAATATGTTGGTAATCACAATGGGACCTTACTACGAGCAACACTGGATTTCAAAGCTTATCAAATATAGAAACTAAATTGATACTTTGAAATTTGATTGGAACCCTGATAATAAAGAAACAAAAAAAGATAAAGGTTTCAGAGATAATCTTAAAACTACTTCTAACCCTAAGATTGAAAATGGAAAAGGATAAAATGCTTAAAATGGACCAATCTCTCATAGACTATTTTTTGTTTGACCTAGATGAATCTGCAATTCCACAGAAATAGTGCAATCTTCTAAGGTATTTAAAAAATTTCAAATCATAAACATTCATTTAGTCAATCCTATAGCAATTGAGGTGAATAAACCTTCACAATTGAACTAAGCACAAATATAAGTCCAGGCTAACTTTGCAAAGCAGCTAACAATCAGCTAACTGCAAAAAGTATGGACTAGAGATCACTGCAAACATTCCAAACATGAAACCCTAAGCATTACTAAAATCATTTGACCATAAACATTAAGCAATTTGAAAGATAGAATAACAAGAACCATGCCAGATGAAATTCCAGAAGATAGATACCAAACACAATATCCTTCTTATATTAAATCATCCGAAAATAACAGCAATTCCAATTTTAAGCTACAACATTTTCTTGAAAATAAACCCTAACTTTCTCTAATATCACTTAACTATTTCTCTCTTGATCTACCTATCGTTCTATATCTATTTTCTAATCTCTATATATCCAAATGAGGCAACATGCCCTTTTTTATAGAGAATCCATAGGATAGGTCGGCCCAAATTATAATTTACAATAAAAACATGAGCTACAAGAGGTCAGCCTAAAAGATATTCTAACATATGAAATGTGCCATTGGCACCAATTTCATCCACAACCGCCAAGATATCAAAAGGTCGGCCCAATACATGTGATTTAATGGGAAGCACAAATATTGATGTAACCCTATATAGTCACTCCCCATCCTTGTCCTTAGCTTTATCTTCTTCACCATGTACGGCCAGTAGGACCCTATCCAACTTAGCAACAGGTGGCACAGGCAAAACGCTAATCTTTCTCTCAAGAGTTCTAATATCTTCTCGTGCCTGCCTAATTGTACCATCCTAGTCGGCTTTGTTACTCAAATACCTGTCAATGACTGCAATATAAGTTGGATCATTATCCAACTGATGTTCATTAACTCGCCCTTCGCTGACTGGAGAATACACATCCCTCCATCATTCTCTAAGTTGCTCCAAACTAAAATGTTTTGGAGCAAACTTCTTCCTTCTAGTCATAATCTCAAAGAATGAAATGCACCTATCATGAACACCAATCAGAGTATCCTCAATTTGCCTCACCTATTTGTGGATCTTTTTCAAGGCCTTCTACCTTATTTGCAGGATTTCAAACCATTCCCAAGGTTCAGAAACTCTTGGAAAAGGAAGAATCCTGCACTGTACTAATTTGTCTTTAGTAAACCCCATGATTGTTGTAGTCTTTTGCGGCAGGAGGTTAGTACCCACATTATCTTGTGACAATGCGGCCTAAAAACCAATCTATCGACCTCAGTGCATCCCCTCCAGTGGATAATATGCCCTTAATGGCATCATCTCCCTTAGCTTGGACACCCTATAACAAGGTAACTGCAACATGTGAGGTATCCTTCATCTTTTCTAACTCAAAAATTATCTCTTGGAGTAGGAATCCTACAGCAGAAGAGGAGGAACCAATATCTTGGAAAGGTTTCATCAACTCTTGCAAGTATTTCTTTAGTTTTTCATTCTCCTTCTCTAGCACATGCCTAGTTTGTACTGCCTTCTTCAATATCCCCACGATCACTGCACTAGAACCCTCATACTCTTCAATATCTTGCTCCACAGTAGCATGACCCAAGTTAATAGTCTACACATTATAGTCTTGGGTAGTCACATTGTCCCTATCTTTATTGGGAGCAGGGGTAGCAATATGGGCCACCCGATTACCTGATCCATCCCTTTCAATCTGGGGTACAACCCTTGCTTTCTTGTTGGCCTTTTCCCTCTCTACATTAGCCATGAGGGCATCCCAATTGGGAGGAGCATCCTCCACTATTACCATTTTTCTCTTTAATTCCCTCTCAAGCCAATTCAGAATAGTAGACCTACTAAGCACTGCGTCTTGTTTATCTTGTTCCTTCTCTTGCTAATTAGTAGTTACATCTTTCTCAACACTTGAACTTTTAGGAACATCCATAGTTGGGTTCTCTTCCTGTTGTACCTACTCTTCCACAACAACCTTCACTGGTGAAGGGGCCCTAGCTGGTATTTCCTCCTCCTTTTGAGGAGACTTGTCTACTTGTTCTTTTATAGGTGAGTCTGCATATGCCACCAAGGGAGATTGAATCACCCTATCAATTTTTACCTCTGCATTAAAGAGGTCTCCCTCTTGGAACTCTTCCTCGCCCAAATTCTTAAGACTTTCATCCTGCTTTGGTTCTCCCCATACACTACCAACATCCTGAGGAATGGAGGGACTTACTTGTTCAACAATAGGAATACTTACTGAAACACCCTCTTTGGCTATAGTATCCCTTGGGGAAGGAGTCCTTGATCTCCTCATATAAACCTGTGTGTTTTCCCCTGAGCTTTCCACCTCTACCACTGGTGGCTCAATTTCCTTGTCAACCTTAGCGACTTCCTTCACTTTCTGTGATGGCCTTGTAACTCTTCTCTTCTTCATCAGTGCATGAACACTTTCAACCTCCTCTTCCTCTAGGTTCTTCTCAACTTCCTTCCTAGAGGCATGCTTCCTCTTCTTGGCAACAAGCCTCGTTTGTTTGCCAACTTCTGCAACCTTTTCAGCTTGCACCCCCTTACCTAGATTCTGAAAGGAGAATCCACTTTCTCCTTGCCCTTTGGATCTGGTTCAAGTGAAGCCTCAGAAATAGAATGAGACTCTAAGTCTCCCATGAGCTCATAGGTGCATGGAACATCCTCGCTCTCCAGCTCCAACATTTTGTGCTTCAACCACATTTTGGTATATTTAATCACTCGGGCCATAACCTGATCTAAATCAATCTTTTCCTCTTCTAACCAGTCAACTTCTCCCATTGGTTTATCCTTTACTGCCTCATAAACATGACCTTGGATCACATTTCCATCCTCCTCTACTTGGTCTGGGATGGCTTTTACATTATATAATCTCACCAAATCCATTGGCAATCTGGAAAATATTTTCCTTCTCACCTCGAACTCATTAGCAAGGTTAATCTAGTAGACCTCAATATGAGCCTTATGGCTATAATCCCTATTGGCCTTCTTCTGAGCCTCACCAGTAACATCAAACCTTGCTCTCTTAGAATGAAAAGAGAGCCCAAGAGTACCCATCTCCTCCTCCGAAGCATGAGCAGACTAAATGGAGGCACAAACTTCACCCATTCCTATCTTCAAAGGGAAATTGTTCCCAAAACCTGTCTTATGCATTTCTCCCTTTACAACATTGTCAAAGTCACAGATCTATCTAGTGACTTCCAACAATACAACATGATTAGTGGGATATCTATTGAGAAGGTAGGGAGCCCTTTGAAAACCATCAATTCTGATATATGAGAAGGTTGGGAATTGGATAAACTAGGCTCCATATCTCCTTATCAACTCTTTTTCCTTATCCGAGATTCCCACATGCTCTACACCTTGGAGCAGTCTAGTAATGTACATTGTGGAGGCATCATTCGACCTCTAGTAACTTCCATCAGTCAAGTGAAACTATGGATACACTTCATAGATAACATCCTATCCAAAAATACCCCTAGTGCTCAATCCTTTGTATGGATGAAGTTTGGCCAATGAATACACTAGGTAAGAGGTCATAGTGAAAGTCTTGGTCTGCAAGACATTACACAACTGATGGTGGATCACATTACTGATAACACCTGCCCAATGATAGTGAATTCCCTGCTCCATTCTAGCAATCACATTGAACATCCAGGTTTCAAAAACACCTGTACTCTTCAATCCCACCAACCTGTTGAGAAGAGTGATGACATTGTAGTATTCCCTCTTGAACTTCAGCCTAAATAGTTACTTAGGAAACTTAGAGAAATGAGATTTAGGCTTTTCTAGCCAAGATTTGATCACTTGTTGAGATTTGACAATGTTCTCCTCATAATACTTCTTGGCAGCCTCTAGGTTGAAGCCTACCACATGGGACCTATCGGGCATGTCAAAGGTTATAGCAATGGCCACAGGATTGAAACCAACAAGAATCCTTCCCTGGGGACTGACTATTCTCTATGTCCCACTATCATAATTTTTGGCACACTCAAGCACCAACTCATAGCATTGCACTATAGAAGGGAAACCTACCACATGAGCCAACCCGGACTCCACCATTCTCCTTGCCAATAGAGGAGGGCTTAGTGTTAACATTTCAGTCTTTAATTCACTGTAGTCCCACATGCTTATGTTTGTATTTGTGACCCCTAACCAAATTGAGATCAACTTGCTCTCAGGAATTCTGCTCTTTATATCTAACTTAACCTTTTCTGCATCTGAGATGGCAGTAGCCTCTGCACCGGGATTGATTTCCTTCCCCTTGCCTCGACCAACAACATTCTATCCTGATTTTTCCTGAAAACACATAAAAGTAACCACAATTAGATCCATAAGAAGCAACAAGTGTAGAAGATCATTACCTCATAATTCGGGATTTAGCTCCCCTCGCAGATTTCGCACTGGGAAGGATTTTTGAGAAAATCCGGACCAAGCGGATTCCAGAGAACCAAACATACAAAATCCCATAATATCATTTAAATAATCAATTTAACAAGGAAAAAGTATTGAGAATACTTAGAATAAGCTCCTTAAATCAATCAAATAGTTTACCAATGAACGCATCATTTATAACCATCAAGTTCAACATTTCCCAAAAAAACCCAGAAGAATCCATCGAAGACGGATTCTGGCGAAATCAGCAATAGTTATAGCTAACTCGGGAAACATGAAGAGACACAGACAATTTGGGAAAATTCGGATGGAACGGATTTTGGCAAAATCCAGATATAACGGTATTAAAGCTCAAAAATCGATAAAACGACCCGACCGAGGAGAAGCTAGAAAAAAATAGGGGAAATCTGAGGGAAGTGGAATTCCACGAAGACCTTGAAAACCCGACCCTGTCTACATCTTTGCTACTTTCACCAAATCGATTCAAATCACTCCCGATCTAGGCCAGAACTCATAAATCAACTCAACCTAGGACCCTGATGAATAAAATGTGAACTAACGACACTCTGCATAGAAATTTGAAGAGGATTGGCCATTCCCTAGGTCAAGAACCCTAAATGTCTGCAATGAAAGCACAGACAACTCGCTCATACACCAAAATGGAGAGTTTGAAACTACAGCAAGCCAATGCCCAAATACGAAGCAACACCAGACTAAAACACACACGCTTGATCAATAAAAATGGACTGGTGTACTAAATAAAAACCCCAAAATGCTCAATGATGACGCGCACCCAGAGGAACCAAGAAACCACAAAGGAATCCCTAAGCAAACAAAGAAAATCCATTGAAACCAATAGAGAAAAGGCCACATCTACATACCATGGAAGCAAAAAAGGTTGTAAGGTGTTGAAGTTGACAAACAACCGTTCAACGCGAGCCAAAACAACCCACGCATAGGAAATGCAAACGCACAGTCCAAATGGCTTCGAAAAGCTAGATGTCCAAGAAAACACCAAAAACCTCAAGACACAAGCCCAAATGATAGCAGATGCACAAACTCAAATGATCAGTTACTTCTCAAAGAATCAATATATCAAAGCCCCAAGACCTTCACACAAATGCCATTAATGCATTCAACAAGATAGCCACGGCCACAAAAAAAATTTGGGGATTTAACACTACCACAGACTTCATGGAAATCCGAGATGTGCGGACTTTCCTGAAAGTAGTGCAAAAAGTAGCAATTTCGGACATTGGGAGGAAATCGGTAGAATCCAGCCCAGGCGGATTTTCCCGAAAACAGTGAAAAACCCGAGATAAAGTCAAAAATTTAGATTTTCCATATATTTCAAAAGAATGCCATTTCAATTGGAAAAATGGGCATTAAAGCAAAAACCCGAGCAAACAAAAAACCCCAGAAAAGAAGGGCCAAAACACCAAAAAGTGAAGAAAGAGGGTCCCCACTTTCAGTGGGGCGTGTGTGCAAAAACTGCACAACACTTTCCCCATTTGGAATAGCTGAAAAAATGAATCCCCTTTATTCGTTGTAGATTACATATTTATAGAATTTCTCTCCCATGAATCCTCTGGAAGATCAATAGTTGCATCCTTTTTCATAACTGATTCTTGAAAATCAAATATAAAGAAGTCATTTCCTTTTCAACTGCTTTTTGTGATCCTTTTGCCTTCCTTTTAAAATTTCCATAAAAACTACATGACTCAAATATCATGCCGCATATCTAACACGTGGATCATTTTCAAAAGATAAGAGCATCATAAGTGGCCTTTCTTGATTCAAATTTCAAGTGCAGGCAGAGCAATGTCCATAGTAAAGAGCAATTTATTCGCAATGATATGTGTATCCAACTTGTTGGAGAGTTAAATTTAAAACATTGATCTCACTATTCCATGTGAGAATATGGAATTCTTGAGTGAATATTGTTGCAGAGGTTGTACGACAGCCAGAAAGATAACCACTAGATCACTCATAAACCGCGTTCTTGGAATCACATATTGCCAACATTTAAATATTCTGCAAAGATTAAATGTCAATCTTCTCGAATTGTTTTTCTGAGATACCACCTAAGAGCTACATTTTCTCATGTTCTATATGTCTTTTTTTGTCGTCAATGGTACATGATGACCTTTTGAAAACTCACAAACTATGCCTTTGGAGAGCATCACACTATGCATTTCGTAGTAACACATCTTGCACACAAGTTTCCACACATTCACCATTATTTGAGATGATGATCATTCTGCCAGCATCTTATGGTGAGCTTAAATTAACATTTGGTCATCAGAATATATGCTACCAAGGATCAAAATTATGTATTGTATCTGAGAAATTGCATGACAAATGCAACACCTGCATCTTATAGTCAAATTCAAATACTATCAATTTAAAGATGGAAACCTCATAAATCTCTAGCATCCTCCATTATAGATGTTTCGGTCCAAGAATCCGCATAAAGATTTACTCACTTCTCATGTTATCATTTCATGTTTGAATCAACTTTGTCTAGGGTGAAAAAGTGCATCAATGGTAACAATCCTTGTTTCTCCCCTACCACAAAAATCTTGATGACCTTTATCAATATAATCTCCAGCAAAGCGAAAAGTAGAAGCATACCTGGTTTATAGAGCATGGAAACTCTTGAAAGTCACCTCGAATCAAGGTAACAATATGTATGGGATTCTGATGCTTGAATTATTCCACTACCATAACCTTCAAGAACAATACTATTAGTATAAGCGCCATGGACTCATGAGAAAATCTACTATTTCAAGGTGAATCTTGAGTTCCTACACTCGATCCATTTCATTATTCCCTTATACTATGTGTGTTGCCTTCAAATATTTTTGATTGCAACACATTGTTAAGTTCTAAAACCTGTGATTTCTTCATAACTGATGCTCATACTATGGTTCTATTCACTAGATTATGCATTCATGATGTCGGTAGATCGGTAATTTTAAGAACTTTTGAACCTTCCTTTGAAGTTACAAAACCCTAGAAATACCTGACAACAAAGGAGTCGGGATTCGGGGAATTTTGTAACTTTAGAACCATTGGGTCAAGAGTTCGGGGTTTTAAAAACTCCCTACTCTTCGACAAGCTTAACATTTTATTGAAGAGATCAAGTTATTAGGAAATAAGATATTTGTCATTTTATAAAGTACTCCCAACTTCATGAAATGACTTTAGAAGAACATTTAATTTTAATAAATTCATCAAACTTTTTCAAAACCACCAGATTTTATAAGTTGTTCCCATGAACCAAAAATAAAGTTGTCCTCAAATTACCCTTTCAAAATTTCGGGTAACATTGCCTCTGACTAGGGACTGTATTTTTGTAGGAAATGTAGAGAACTCTAGAATCATTGGGGCAGACCAGTCCAATTCCATTAGGTACGGAGTCAAAATAAATAGAAAGGGAACACAAGGAGCCAGAGCAAACCAAAAACAAGGCAGAAGAGGAAAGGAAACTACACTATTGGCACACCAAAACTCTTACTATGTACATGGTCATAAGACCCTACCTCTGGAGAGCCCGATGTTCATGCAAAGCCATTCATGGGCTAAGAGAAATATGTCCCTTTGTGGAAAAGTAGATTGTGTCTACATAATGAGGCTAAGAGTAACTACCACCATGCAACTACTATGATATGATACCTCTAATTGATAGATTACAAGAACTTCGTATGTACACAATTGTGCCCAAACAACCATCCTATATCAAAAATTTATGGAACATGATTTATTCTTCCTATGAATTCACATGAGATATTGGCAGAAAATTTTGGCTCATCATTGATGGTAGAAACACCCTTTTATTTTACAAAATCACCATTATCTTATGCCTCAACACTTGCATTCCTGTTGGCTAGAAATTTATCTTCTTGTAGTGGAAGGAAAACCTTTTTCTCACATGAAATATTATCTTCAACTTGATGGTTCATCCCAGACTTATTAAAAGTAGACTCATTTTATTCAACATCATTATTAGAAGGAAAAATAAATGGCTTCATACCATGTTCCTCAAAATTATTAGAGAATTCAAAAAGAATATTATCTCTTACTCTTCAATCTTCACAAAACCCTACTGGAAGATATAGTGCATTAAATTTGCTCTTAAAATCTTCATTCTTCCTATTGAGAGCTTCAAATGATGATGTATTCATACCTTCTTTTATGTCACTAGAGCTACAATTGAATGCATCTATCCCAACTTCTGTTATGTTGCCATTTTCACCTTCAACTCCACATAAGAAGTCTTCTTTCGAACTATCTAGGCACCAACTAGGAATAAAAGTAATATTAGAATCTATTGATTAATTGCAAGATGGTTCAATATTGCTAGTATGCACACATGTCAAGACAGGTTTTGGCTTTTCATCTTCAACATATAAAAAAAAAATTCCTGCAGCAAAAAGTGTTGGGATGTTTGATTTATCAAGAACTATTAGATTTTGATGAGTGGATATAGGAGATATTTCCGTTTCTCTTTCTTTAACAAGATTCATTTGCAATAGAGGTTTCTTTTCTAAATAAAAATTCTGATTAAAAATTATTTCAGAATTTGAAACTTTTGCAATAAAATCATTCACACATTCCTTTTCTTTAAATAACCCAGACACAATCAAATCATCCTTAATTTCAACAGCCATTCTTTGTGCAACCTCCAGTTTTTGTATTTTACCTCTTTTCAAATGAAAACTAACTTATGGGTGCATGACAACAATAAATACGCATAACTGAATACTCTCATTTGGTTGCTCATTTTGGGGAATCTTTTTCAAATTCTGGTTAAACCTCTCCACAAACTCTCTAATAGATTCACCTCTTTTCTTCTTTATTTGAAAAAATTGAATCAACAATGCATATATATCAACTATAGGCTTAAATCTTCCAAGAAACCTCACCTTCAAACTGTCCCAACCGGTAATGCATCCATCTTCTAAATTTTGAATCCATTTTGTTGCTCATCCTATGAGGATTTCAACAAAAAATCTCACAAACACATCTTCTTCTTGAACTCCAAGGATCCCACATGCAACGGTGAACTCT
Source organism: Sequoiadendron giganteum (assembly GCA_007115665.2). Taxonomy (NCBI): domain Eukaryota; kingdom Viridiplantae; phylum Streptophyta; class Pinopsida; order Cupressales; family Cupressaceae; genus Sequoiadendron; species Sequoiadendron giganteum. Next base: position 144,924,616 of record CM021108.1, read on the forward strand.
TGAATATGATGATCTAGATCTTGAGAATCTTCGCCAGCAAATTTAGGAAAATATTTTCTTGAACCTTCAAGTATGGTTGTATATTGAGGTAAAGAAAATGGTCCAATTTGAGCTCCCCATGGTTGGGATGCAACCAAATCCATGACATAACATTGGAATTCTTCTACCACAGAGAAATTTCATAAACACAGAGTCTCCAACCTCCGCCCTTGAGGAGGCACCTTCAAATTTTCTAAGAGAGCAAAGCACCAGCCACTTCGTTCCCCAGCGGAGTCACCAAAAATATGTTAGTTAACAGATTTTTCCTTCAAAAATAAATGTAGAAAATGACTTTAGATGCCCAAAAAGAGGAACAAACAACACTAACAGTTAAGAAAGTTGCCATTGGATTGACAACTTTCCTCTGAATTTTAGATGTATAGCTCCCTCTTAAGATATGCAATGAATGTAAACGCAAGGTATGATTTTAACCAGAAAGCGGAAAAGGCAACTAACACCTACCCATAACCATGGAAGTAGATGCGGTGAATTAAAGTTAAAGTGATGTGAATGCAAAAAAATGACACAAATTCCAGTTATCTCACACCCACAAATGAGAACCAAGAGAAGTGTGAGTAGAAAAATATCTCCTCAACAAATGAGTTAATCTGAATTCAAATCTCTAGATATAAACACATATATAGCCTGACATAACAAATAGAACATTAGAGAATAATCACAATGACTCAAATTTCATTCATAATCAAAGGAAACATTAACAGATGTACACAGATCAAAAATATTTATTTCATTTCTCTAATACAAAAATATGAGTTCAAAGCCTCAACATCCTGTACAACAATCTGAATTAAAATGAAAATAAAACTTCCCCTACTTCCCCCGTTCTGAATAGTTAAAAAAATGAATCCCCTTTATTCATTGTAGATTACATATTTATAGAATTTCTCTCCAATGAATCCTCTGGAAGATCAATAGTTGCATCCTTTTCATAACTGATTCTTGAAAATCAAATATAAGGAAATCCTTTCCTTTTCAACTGCTTTTTGAGAGCCTTTCGCCTTCCTTTTAAAATTGACATAAAAACTACATGACTCAAATATCATGTCACATATTTGACACGTGGATCATTTGCAAAAGATAAGATAATCATAAGCGGCCTTTCTTGATTCACATTTCAAGTGCAGGCAGAGCAGTTTCCATAGTAAAGAGCAATTTATTTGCAATGATTTATGTATCCAACTTGTTGGAGAGTTAAATTTAAAACACCGATCTCACTGTTCCATGTGAGAAGATAGAATACCTAAGTGAATATTGCTACGCAGGTTGTGCGACAGCCACCAACATAACCAATAGATCACTCTAAAACCATGTGCTTGGAATCACATATTGCCAACATTTAAACATTTTACAAAGATCAAATGTCAATCTTCTTGAATTGTTTTTTTGAGATACCACTTGAGAATTGCATTTTCTCATGTTGTATATGTCTTTTGTTTCCATCAATGGTACACGATGACCATTTGAAAAATCACAAACTGCACCTTTTGAGAGCATCATGCGATGCATTTCATAGTAACACATCTTGCACATAAGTTTCCACACATTCACCGTTATTTGAGATGATGATAATTTTTCCAACGTCTTATGGTGAGCTTAAATTAACATTTGGTCATCAGAATATTCGCTACCAAGGATCAAAATTATGTATTGTATCTAAGCAATGTCATAAAAAATGCAACACCCACATCTTATAGTCAAATTCAAATACCATCAATTTAAAGATGGAAACCTCATAAATCTCTGCCATCCTCCATTATAGAGGTTTCGGTCCAAGAATCCACATAAAGATTTACTCACTTCTTGTGTTATCATTTCATGTTTGAATCGACTTTGTCTAGGGTGACAAAGTGCATCAATGGAAACAATCCTTGTTTCTCCCCTACGACAAAAATCTCGGTGACCTTTATCAATATAATCTCCAGCAAAGAGAAAAGTAAAAGTATACCTGGTTTATAGAGCATGGAAACTCTTGAAAGTATCCTCAAATCAAGGTGACAATATGTATGGGATTCCAATGCTTGAATTATTCCACTACCAGAACCTTCAAGATCAATACTATTAGTATTAGTGTCATGGAATCGCAAGAAAATCTACTGTTTCAAGGCGAATCTTGAGTTCCTGCACTCGATCCATTTCATTATTCCCTTATACTGTGTGTGTCACCTTCAAATCTTTTTTATTGCAACACATTGTTAAGTTCCCAGACCTTTGATTGCTTCATAATTGATGCTCATACTTTGGTTCTATTCATTGTATTATGCATTCATCATGTCGGTAGATCGGTAATTTTAATAGCTTTTCAACCTTCCTTTGGAGTTACAAAACCCTAGAAATACCCGACAACAAAGGAGTCGGGATGTCAGGGAATTTTGTAACTTTAGAACCATTGGGTCAAGAGTTCGGGAGTTCTAAAAACTCCCTACTCTCTGACAAGCTTAACATTTTATTGAAGACAGCGGGTTATTAGGAAATAAGATATTTTTCTTTTATAAAGTACTCCCAACTTCATGAAATGACTTTAGAAGAACATTTAATTTTAATAAAGTCATCGAACTTTTTCAAAACCACCAAATTTTATAAATTGTTCCCATGAACCAAAAAAAAATTTGTCTTCAAATTACCCTTTCAAAATTTAGGGTAACAATTTTGATGGAGTATAAAGAGCAAGAGTTGAATCCAAAGACACCTCTCTTAGAAGGAATTTTTTCAATCTAGGCTAAGCCTCCAAGAAGTTTATACCTTGGAGAAGTCAAGGTGGAGAGTGGGTTACCCTCTCCTCCTATTTTTTTGGAATTATTCCCTTTCATCTATGGATTTGGGCCTCATGTACCCTTGAGGTATATAGAGGACGCCCTAGCAGATTTTTGTATCATATAGTAAGACCTTTTGATCATAGGCTAGTGTGGTGCAAGAGATGCAGATCATGCCCTATATATTCCCATCATAATGCTCCCTTGAGTGAAACATAAATCCTTGATATTACATAAGTTACGAGTAACTTTTTGAGGAGAGGGTGATTTCGGTCATTCTTCCATTCCAAGAAGCCCCTAGTTGTCCACGCTCACAAGATGAAAGTGCATACATCTACACTTGAGTCGAAGGAGATTCCAAGTTTGGAGAAATCCAAGTTTGTTGGACCACACTATTCTATAAACCCACTTGACTAATTTAGGTTTGTGAACAAGTGCTTCAAGTGTCTTCTTGTGCAAAACCAATGGAAAAAAAATTAGCCAAAGGTGTTGAGGATTGAACATAGACTAAAAAATCCATCAAACTTGGACACTTTGTTTGTTTGTGTTCTTTAACTTCTATCCCATAGTCAAGCAAGTAAAACCTTCACCTCATCCCAAAAAAATCTTCCCATGCCAACCTTCCTTCCACATCCTAATCATCCCTTGTATCTTAATCACCTTATCCTAATCTTTCCATCCTAATAACCCCTTTTCATCTTAATCTCCCCATCCTACTCCCTTATTCGCATTCTAATCATCCCTCCTAATCCTAATAATCTCCCATCTCATCATAACCATCCCTTATTATCCTAAACATCTATTTTCAACCTATTCCCCATTCTTCTTAATCACCTTATCCTAATCATCCCATCATAATCATCTATCTTGTCCAAATCATCCCATAATCTATCCAATCCATCATTTAGGAATCTAATCCTATTTTTTCCTAATTCATTTTAGGTCCTAATCATTATCCTAATCATCCTCCATAATCCCCATCCAATTTCATCATTAATCTTAGTCCTAATATCCTTTATTCTCCATCATCCTTAATCCATCATTTAATATCATCCTTAATCTCCATCCTTCATCAACACTTTAATCTAGCCCCATTATTAACCTAATCCCATTCTAATCAAATCCTAATCCAACCCATTTATCATCCCTTTCAAATCCGATCTCCAATATCTTATCCTTCTAAATCCCCAAATTCATTTCTAATTCATCATCATAACTTCCATCCTCATCCAAAATCAACCCCATACCATGTCTAATCATCTAATCTATCCTCCATCCAACTTAATCTATCATAATCCACCTTCATCCATTGCAACCCAATCTAATACCATGAATCCATATCCTAACCCAACAAGCCCAAAATCACAATCATAGCCAACCCCAATTGTATTTATGATGATGAGGGTAACCTTGTTGACCAACCCGAATATGATCCCTATTATAATAGTGAGAATATTTTTGACCAGCTTGAATCCATGGTCATGAGACAAAATTATCTAAGCCTTCACCAATCACCCATCCAAATTTCTCCTCAAATCACACCCATGTCATCCTCATGGGACCCCATCACCAATTTTATCCTTACCCACTAATTCAATAATGATATGGATGTCATGCTTAGATACCTCCTCGCCAATGGTTCTAAGCTTCCATCCTCTACACCTTCATCCAATCCCAATCCATCCCCTCTTGCTTATCATTCCCCTTCCTTTGACAAGGGAAACCAATACTTTAGCTAAAATTCTCCTCCAACCCCATCCACATCCCAAATCCCCATCTCCCAATCCTTTTCAAGCTCCTCATCTTCATCTTCAATTTACCAATCCATGCAAGATCCCACCTCTTATTCCACTTTCTCACCTCCCACATCCCTAGAATACATGTCACCTTAATCTTACCAATCAAATTCACCTCATGTCCCTCATAATGGTTGGCTCTAAGGACTAATTTCAAAGGTTCTTAATTCCCCATGCAAAAACAAAAATTGGCAATCTTCCCATGTCATGCATCCACCTTCATCACCTCCACATCAAGATAAATCCCAATCCCATAAATCTCATCAATCCACTATCGCTCCATCCATCCAAATTGAATAATTTATCCAACCTTCCTCCCCTATCACACCATCCACATCAAATGATCCATGTCAATCCTCCAATCCAAATAATTCTAACATGGATTCCCCTCCATATAAAAATCAAGGAACCCCTTCTCCTACTTCATGTGATCCCCTTCCATCTCATGATACCATTTATAATAGAGAACAACATACCCCTCCCATACCATCTAATGATACTTTTCCATCTCAAGATCCAAATACCCCTTCCACTCCATTACATGATCCCTCTCTAAATCAAGATCAAAGTATGCCTTCCACCCCATCTAATGATCCTATCTCATCTCATGATTAAAACACCCCTCCCACTTCATTTCATTATACCCCTCCATCTCATAACCAAGAGCACAATATACCATCTACCCCATCCCATGATCCTACCCCAAGTAAAGATCAAAGCATCCCTTCATCTCCATATCATGATCCCATCACCCTTATCCAAGCTTCCCATGAACACCCTACTTATCAATTAGGTTCATCCACATTCATCCAAGTTGGTTTACTCCAAGATCCTATCATCCCTTCCATGTCATACCCCCCTCAAAATGGACTCGCATCTTGCTTCCAAAGTAATAAGTATCCCATTGGAAAACATATTTGTCAATACATGCACTATCAAGGAAAAGGGTTAGTCATCCATGAGAAAGCATATTAGAACCCCTACAAATCTAATAAAATCATAATTATCATGGCCTTATCTATAAGGCTCTAGACATTAGTATTCCTACCACCCATCCTAAATCCAAAATCTATCCACATAAATCCAAACATCCACATTCTTCATCCTCCAAATCTATCTTGGGACCTTATGTTCCAAATCCCAAACCCTCATGCTTTCCATCTATTTTGGGTCCCTATGACCCAAAACAAATTCCTTCATCCCCTCCATCCATCTTGGGTCCTTAAATTCCACCACCTATAACTCAATATTTCAAAATCCAATTATCATCTCTATCCATCACCTCATACCCCAAATCAAGATCAACAAAGGCACACATCTTTGAAATCCTTCCAACATACTACTTACAACAACCCATCCATAACGCATCCACATCATTCACATCCATCCACAAATCCCATTTCTCTTGGAAACAATTTGGATTCCAAATATCAAATGCATAAATCCAAAAATCCATAAAAAAACAAGGATCAACATGTCCCGTCAAAAAAACATGCAAAAACAAATAAAAATATGATCCAAAATAAAAATTTAAATCCCAAAGGCCACAAAGACCCATGAAGAAAAAATCAAAATCAAACTCCATGTGGATTCCAAAAATACTTATAGAGTCAATGCATCCCAAAGAAAAATAAAAATTGGTATCTAAACTTGCTTACCCAAAAGCTTCATCTAGTTATAAGTCCTCTACCCCATCCAATAATCCTTCATCACCTCCATCCATTTATGGTCCTTATATCCCAAAATATACACCCACTTCTCAATCTAAACCTCCAAAATCAAAATCCACTTCTCTTCCACAACTCGACCATTCTTCAAGGTGTGTACCAATGTTGATCTTTCCAACACTCCCATACACTCATCCACATGTCTTCCACCAACCCTTCAATTATCCAACATTCATCTTTCATCCTTCAATCCCTCTTATACAATCCTTTGCATAAATTTATAACCCCAAAAATCCCCCTACCATCATTCTACCAACATCTATGAGCATAAAATTAAAAAATCAAGGGATAACATCTATGGAACTAGATGCTTGAGTCTTTCCTCCCCATCCTCTTGCACTCTACACTTGGGTGAAAGCTTTATCCATACCACATCTTATCCATATCCTCCATCTCACATCCCTTATCTGATCTCCATCCTCATATCATATCTAAATCCCTCTCCCTTCTTCCTTCTTTAATATTAACAAGGTTAAGGATATACATGAGCATAACATATCCCATCCCCATCATGCTATCTATATCATCTTATCCAAATCCATCTTTCCTTCCCATCTTTGATATTGATGAAGATCCCAGGGTTAAAATATCCATGCATCCATATCTTAACCTTGATCATCATATCCATATCCTCCATCCCCCCATCCTATCCAATTCACCACCTCTTTTCAACCTTTATCTTCATAAATATAGGGGGAAAATATCCATGCATGTTGTGGACAATCCCATCCTCATTCTTACTTCCATCCATGTCCTTTATGCACTACTCTTCCATCTCATGCTACTACCATTCCATCTCACATTTGGATTATCTCTAGTATGGGGCATCTTAGTCCTTTGAAACTAATCCTTGGAGCTCCATCCTCCTATCCTTCATCCACCATATTCTTATCTTCCATCACTTATCTTCCATCTACTAAATCCATTTATCTCCTATCCACATAATCCATTTTTCCTTCCATCATTTTCCTAAGACTTGGTTCTCCTTTGTCATTAGATCCCATCCATTCCTATATCCTAATAATCCTATCTTATCCAATCCATATATTCTTCCAATCCAACCATCCCAATCCAATCCTATCCAACACAATCAATCCTAATCCATGCATTCCAATATTGTAATCTACTACATCATCCTTAATCAATCCATCATCTTAATAAAAAACAAGCTCAAATCCATTGATCCACTTTAATCCAACTATCATCATAGGGATTTATCCTTCCCAATCCAAGTGTTTTTCTTAACATTAACAACACAATCCTTGGGGTCTGCATTGTTCTTATCATCAAATTTTCTATCCTTATCATCATCATCACCAATCCATAGATCCATCAATCGATCAATTTAAAGCTTGACTTGGAGCATAGTCCTTGCTTTTTTTTTTGGTTTTTTGATCATTCTTACTTGTTTCTTGTGTGTTTTATCATTTTTTTCATTTTTCATGGTCTTTTATACTCTATTTCCATAGGGGCATCATGGTCTTCCATATCATGGTTTCATAAGGTATATGTTTGCACTTGTCCTTTTGATCACATACTTGATACATTGTCATCTTGGATCCTTATACCATGGTGCATAATGTCAAGTACAATATCAAGTATAGGTTTCTCTTATCATTGTAGAATGATGATCATCCATTCTCCATCTCCATCCATGTCTTCATCGTCCTTATCTTCTCCCATCTATCCTTATGTTTTCATCCCTTCACCCTCCTAGTCCTCTCATCCATTTCAAGAGAACACATGTGTTACCTAACCCACATGTCCTCTTGAGGGGGCATACCACCACCTCCTCATCGTATTTCCTCTTCCTTCCTAGTGACTAGTGCATCATGCTTCTAGTCCTTATCCCTTTCCTAACCACTATGTTTTGTTCCTCTTTGAAATTATGTTACTTCTCTTAGTCACAAAATCATCTCAAAGAGGGGCAAAATGTAGTCACCCAAAATAATATTTAATTAGGTAAATACTTGTTATTTATTTAATTTATCCTATGACCCTTATCCTAATATTTAATTAAATAAATATATGTTATTTATTTAATTAATCTCCCCATTGTTCTTTATCCACCACCTTTAATTAAATAAATTAATATTTATTTAATTAAAGCTAACCTTTTCCCACTTTCCTCTAAAATCCCCTACTATCACTTAGGTTAATTAATCATTGATTAATTAACCTTATCCCAATCCTAATCATTATTATTCCATTCTCCAACTTTTAACTCTACCCAAGTTAATAAACCCTTGGTTTATTAACTTAACCTATCCTCATTAATCAATTAATCCATGATTAGTTAATCTAACCCTCGCCCCTAATACTTGTTACCATTATTTTCTAATATTAAACTCCTACCTCTCACACAAGCTACCCTATGAGTCACCCTATATCTTACACAAGACACCCTATCTCTTTCACAAATTTAATGCCTCTCTTCCCAATGTTTTCTCACACATGTGTGAGCACACCTCCCCATTTCACCCCTTTCCATCTTGTGGAACTTTTCACAAGGCTAATCAATCTTTATTCATTGATCAAAACCCTATCTTTCTTTCAATGTCAACCCTCCATTAACCAATCAATCCTAGCCATTGATTCCTCTCACCAAAATTCTATATAATTATTCCTTGCCTCTCATTATTTCAACACACATTCATCCCATACTTATGATATCAAAACATCCCTCCAATCCATCTTCATCATACCATCATCATGCTAAAATATTGAGCAACCACATCCATCTCAATCATTAGTGAAAATCTACAAGAAATGGATGCTTCTTTTGAGCTCAATCCATGAAGTGGAGAATATTATGAAGGTATAACATCTTTGTGTTTATTTCTTATGAATTTTATCTATTTTACTTTTTACTCATCTTTCCCATATAAAATTACCTCAGAATATAGTGTTATTCTAGTCATGATATTTAGGGATCCTCATATTCTTCCTTTAGTGAAAGTTATTGTAATAGCCAGAAGTGGTGAATCAGAGGGATATGTACCTTGAAACTTTGTATATGAGGATAGTTCTGAGGTTTATTTCCCTTTCGATAATGTATATGAACAAAAATATGAGGGGTATACCCAAGGTAGTTATGTATTAGAGAGTGAATTTGAGGGATGCTCCCCCTTAGACTATCTAAATATTCATTCCATGTAAACTCGTGGATATTGACATCCTCTTTGATCTTAATGAAAATCATGTTTTGAAAAAAACTTGTGTATGAGTTCTTTTATGGAATTTCTTACAATAATGTTTATTCTTTTGAAATGTTTCTAGAACATTAAGTAAAATTTATTAGATCTAATTAAAATGAAACCTCCAAGTATAATTGTTCTTGGGAAAAATGGTTAGAACAAGAACTAACTTTGGGGGAAGTCAAGAAGTAGATCAAGGTACTGATAATGTCAAAGCTAAGTTGGATCACATTCAGGCTATCATAGATGAAACAAGAGCAATAATAGGAAACCTCAAATAGGAGGTAAGGGGAAAGGAAAGATAGGAATAAGAAGTTCCAAATAATGAAGAAGAAGGGAAAAATTCTCATGATCGTACTCAATCTAGTGAGCATGAGGATGATGAGTCACAATCTAGGTCTAATCGAACCAAATGAAAATGATTGGCAAGTGAGCTATATCATGACATGAAAAATATCACACCTCCAAAATTTAAAGGTAGTAATACTGGGGATGTCACTGAGGCATGGCTTATGGAGATGGAGAAGTATTTCAAAATCAAGAATTACTCTGAGGTCACTAAATCCATTTGGGGAGAATTTCAATTGGCTAGTGAAGCATCCAACTAGTGGATGAATAAGAAGATGGAGATTGAGATCAGTTCCTTAAGGATTTTATGAAGTGAGTTTGTGGAGATTTTTCAGAAATGGTGGTTATCTCAACTCTTCTATGATCAAAAGCTCACTGATTTCCAAAATCTAAGGCAAGGAGATTCCTCAGTGAATGAATATTGGGAAAATTTCACTCATTTCCTAAGGTACGTACCCATGTACCAAAAGGACAAGAAGTTTCACATAAGGAAGTATATCATGGGTCTCAATTCCCAAATAAGTAGTGAGTTGTACATACACGGTCCTGCTAACATGGACTTGGTGTACAAAAATTCCATTAATTAGGAATAAAGGCTTGAGTCTATCTCAAACTACTGAGAAAAGAATAAAAAGAAGTTTAATTGGTTGCAGGCCAATCAAGCTTTGAAGAAGCCTGGTGAATGGAAAAAATTCAAAATCAAGGGAACAAGGGACCCCAAAATAATTGGAATGAACCAAGAAGAGACCGAAGGGGAAGCAGCAAAAACTTTAACAATAATGCTAGTGGGAATGATAGTAATTATGGAAGGCCTATGAAAAAGAGGGGACCAATGATAGGATGTTTTACATGTGGTGGAGATCACTTTGAAAACCAATGTCCCAACAAGCTGTTAGGGTCACAACCACATGGGAACCCTCTTCCACCACAATGATGTGTATTCCAACAAAGGATACATGCTATATTAGACAACCGACAAGCGGAGTACTAGATTACTTTGATGCAAGTTCCAAGTAATTTTTTTGGTATTCCTATTTCAATTTTAATAGATACTGGTGCCACAAAAGAAATCATTTCTCCTAGAATAGATAGTCAAATGTCTATAAAGGTTGGTTTTATGGAAACTTCTTGGGTTGTTGAATACACAAACCAAAAAAGAGCTAAGGTGGATCAATTTCTATTCAAAGCAAGGGTTGAACTTTTGAGTTTCTCTACGAAAGTCAATTTTTAGGTAGATCCATTAGGTTCATATGATGCCATCTTAGGGAAGAATTGGCTATGGAAACATAGGGCCAAAGTAGATTGTCATGAAAAAATTGTAGAATTCTTGGATGGTCTTGGTAACTAGGTGTCATTGCAAGGAAAGCCTAGAGAAGTTAATCTATAGTAGATATTCGCCATATAGATGCATAGAGAAAAGAAGAAAGGTTGTCAACTCTTCATAGTAAAAATGGAGAAACTTAAGGAATGCAAAGATTTAATTTCTCAAGATGATGTAGTATATTATGGACTTGAAGACTCTTAATATGTTGAAAAATTGATATGGATAAATATCCTATCTTACAAAAATTTATGGATTTCTTTCTAGATGAACTACTTGCATTGCCTCCCAAGAGAGTATTTGATTTCTCCATCGACATAGTTCCAGGGTCGGAACCTATATGGAAAGTACCATATAGGATGATCAAAATAGAATTAATGGAGTTAAAAGCACAATTATAGGAATTTTTGTCCAAGGGACTAATAAGACCTGGTGTTTCACCCTAGGGAGCACCAATGATCTTCATGAAGAAGAAATATGATACACTATGCTTATGTATTGACTATTGGTTACTTAACAAAGAAATGATAAAGAATAAGTATCCATTGCCATGATGATCTCTTTGATCAGATGTGAGGAGCGATAGATTTTTTGAAGATTGATCTACATGCAGGCTATCATCAACTAAGAATCAATGATGAACAAATTTTGAAAATAGCTTTCAGGACTAGGTACGGTCATTATGATTTCATAGTCCTACCTTTTAGACTCACGAATGCACCTGCAACATTCATGAACCTAATGAGTAATGTATTTAGGGACTGCTTGGATAGGTTTGTGTTGGCTTTCTTGGATGATATTTTAATCTACTCCAAGAATGAAGAGGAACATCTCAAGCATCTAGAGATTGTTCTCCAATGATTGTGAGAGCATAATCTATATGGGAAATTGTCAAAGTGCACCTTCTTCCAAAAAGAAGTATAGTATTTTGGTCATGTGATTTCGATTGATGGGATTGTAGCTGATCCATCAAAGATAAAATTAGTGCTTGAGTAGCCAATGCATAATAATGTGAAGGAAGTTAGAATTTTTATGGGTCTAGCTGAGTATTACTGAAAGTTCATTGAAATTTTTTCAACAATAGCTTTTCCCATCACTTCATTGCAAAGGAAGGGGAAGAAGTTTGAGTTGACTGAGAAATGTCAAGGAGAATTTGACCAGATCAAGGAGAAGTTGACCACTGTACCAATATTGAAGGTACCAAATCTAGATGGTAACTTTGGATAGGGAAGCCCATGTGACATCTAGATTTTGGAAAAAAAAAAAATCTTCACTTGGGACTCAATTGAACATAAGTTTTGCATATCATCCAAAAATGGATGGAGAAACTAAAAGGGTGAACCAATTTTTAGAGGATCTAATAAGGATGTATTGCATATATGAGAAATATAAATGGGAGGATTACCTACCTTTGGTTGAGTTTTTGTATAATAACTCCTATCATTCTACAATCAAGATGGCTCCATTTGAAGCATTGTATGGCAGTAAATGTCAAACTCCTATAAGATGGGATAAGCTAGAGGATAGGATAAGCCTTGGGCCATAGATGTTATCAGAAATGGAGGAGAAAGTTAGAATTATCAAGAAAAGGATAGAAAAAGCTAATGATAGGTAGAAGAGTTATGCATATGCCAAACAGGTATCCGAAAATTTCTCAATAGGAGATAAATTTTTATTGACAGTTAAACCGCACACCAGTTTTATCAAGTTTGGAAATTCATCCAAACTAGATATGCACTATGTAGGTCCTTTTGAGGTTCTTGAAGAATTCAACCCTCTTGTGTATAGGATTTCCTTACCGCTAGCTCTTTCCAAGATGCATAATATATTTCTTGTCTCATATTTGAAGAAGTATATACCAAGGGATAACCATGTTATTGATTGGAAATATTTACAGGTACATGACCCAAGAGTGTTAATAATCAATCCTCTCAAAGTTATTTGAACACGTAAGCCTTGCTTACATAACAGAGAGGTTCTATAATGCAGGTCCAGTGGGATCAATATGTAGAAGATTTTGCCACTTGGGAAGACTATTCTAAGATGAAGCAAAAGCTCTTGCTAGATTTTAAAAAATATTGAAAAAGAATGTTGTTTATGATGTTTTATGTTTTATTTTTTGTTTATTTTGATACTTAATAATCATCGGGGATGATGATTCACAAGGGGGGAATATGTTACACCTCGTGTGTTATTACCTATTTACTATTAGCCTGTTTGGTTAAAATTCATTAATATATATGAATGTGTTTGGTAAATGAGTCTTGATGCAAATATCATGAATGAATGTTTGATTCAATTCAATGTATTACAATGATTCTACAAATGAAATATATCATTCATATGAATGTATTGTTACCGGCTAACTATTGTTATGGTGTACTAAGTGATGAGTCCTCAAAAATATTGTTTTTATTACTCTTTTTATAAACTTATAAGACTTATTATGATATTAATTAACTACTATAGTGGTAGATAATATGGTTAACATTTTCTTGTTTGTATATTATATGTAACTAATTGAAGGATATAATGGATGTGATGTTTTACATTAAATGTGCTCTTTTAGTTGTGTTAATAATGATATTGTTGTGCAAATTGAAACATCCATTATCATAAATATAATATATATTTGAGGATCTCATGAAAGAACTTCAATGCTGACTGTCGAGCTGTATCCATTAGACTCTTTGTTTAACATCGTTGCTATAATCATGCTCCTGAAGGCTCCTGAAATATCTTGAACTGCTATAATTTTGGATTGGCTCTCTCTGTCGATTCTGGAATTGTTGCTACAGTTGGATTAATGCGAGATTCTCTTAATAGTTTCAAGATAGAGTTTCATTTTCCTTTTCACTCTATAATTGGCAGCTAGCGCGAATAGTTTGAATTCAAAAATAAAGGATATTCCTATATATTTGTCCTTAGGTTTGGTTAAAGTTAATCGATATTTTGCTAGAAATTGTAACTTTGTGGTACCCATTACTCTTGTTTTCCTCGACAATTTTGGCCAATTTGAATGAAAATAGAAATTTGATCTAAATTACTATGTGGTGATCCCACCAGAGGAAGAGCAGGGCCTGCTCAACTGAAGGAGGTGATCCTGTGTCATTGTCATTTGGTTCAGTTAGTTATGTTTTATTATAATTGGTTTGAAGTTAGCAATTTAATTATTGTTTATCATTGTCCAACAATGGTATTCACTTAGGTTAACTCATTACGATTTAAATTGGTTAAATTCATTTCTCTATAGAATAGAATTAGATTAATCATTGCAGATTTCAATAAGTATATGTTGGAAAATGCATGTAGCTATAGAAAGTTTGTTAATTATGATTAATGTAAGGATAGAGTCAAAGCTAAGTTGGAATGTGTTCTTGGGATTTAGCGTTATCACTTTCTAGAGTTAATGTTTGAATTTCTACAACATAATTAGCTTCATAGCTTTCCTAGAATCAATTTTATTATCTACAAGCGTAAATAGATTCCTTTCTCAGCAACTTTAAATTTTGTATTTAGACTTAGCATTAGCTTAATGTACTTTCTAGAATCCCCAATGAATGAATTCCAGTCAAGTCAGGTAACATCTAAGCTTAGTCATTAGGATTAGAATCAATTTAAATAGGCATTAATTAACTAATAAATAGGACCATCATTAGAGATTAAGCTAGCACATTCTATTCCTGAAGCACTCCTGAGAGCTCTTGAGATCTCCCCAAGGAGATTGAACAAAATCATAGTCATTGTTTACAGCGCAAAACCCCCAATTTTTGGAATCACCATTTCATATATTTCTCTCAAACACACCCATTTTGATAAAATAAAGAATTAAATGATGCGAGTTGTGACATAACAACCTTGCCCATCATTTTTGGCACCGTTGTTAGGGAACATTAAAGATTTATCTTTTCAAGTTAAAGCTTTAGTGTTGATAATGGAGGTAGTAGTTTGTGGATGAGAAGATCTAGGGATCACCTAGGTAGGTTTCTCCCATGTAACATTGATTTTGATCAAGAAGAACAAATTGTGCAACATCAGATCGAAAATCAAGTAGAAAATCAAGAACAACGTCAAGAAGAAGAAATGGCTTACCAAGCAAATAATGATCCTCTTCCAAATAGGACCTCTCCATACCCCATTAAACTAAATAGAGGTCATGATGAGCCCCCTATGAAAAAAATTTCACCTTCAGTTCTACCAACTTTTAGGGGAAAGACTTTTGAAGATCCTGACTAGATCCTCTTTGAATTGAAGGTTATGTGCCAAACTTATGATTATAAAACTGACAATCATAAGCTGAAATTATTTCCTTCTACTTTAAAAAGGTCAGCTTTACAATGGTTCATGGGTTTAGGTGCAAATTCGATTTCAACTTGGCAAGAAATAGAAACTCAGTTCTTGGATAAATACCAACATTACTATTGAGTGAGGGATAGGAAAGAGGAATTGTTTTGTATGAGGCAGATGAAAGATAAAATTTTGGAGGATTATGCAGATAGATTTCAATTTGTTCACAAGAGATGTGGTAATGGGTTAGACAATGAAATTAGTAAGAAAACTGTCTTAAAGGGAACCGATGATGATTCTAGAGAGTTTGTAAACCTTATGGGTAAAGGAGATATTAAGAAACTCTCTTTGGAAGGCATAGTCAAAATATGCAGAAACTACTCTAGGACTAGAGTAGGATCTAGAGGTTCCAAGAGAAATAAAGACCTTACCACTGATGTATCTCAAGTGATGGAAGAGATTTCCAACCTAAAGACTAATTTTCTCCTTCATCTTAATATGCAAGGAGACAAAAATATCACTGAACCCCTATCCATTTATTGTTCCAAGTTTAGAGGAAAACATTTGTTAAGGGAATGTCCATTAAACCAAGTGGATGTTTGTGAGATTTGTGAAAAGCGACATGCTACAGGGTCTTGTAGTCTTCTATTTGAAATTGAGAATCACTTGAAGAAACCACCTATTGTGGAAGAGGGACTTAATTATGTTGGAAAAAGGTCTCAGAACACGGGATACAATCCAAACTAGGGGCAGTATGGTTCCAAACCAAGCTGGACTCAAAACCCTTGGCAGAATTCCAATCAATGGAATCCTCCCTTTCAACCACAACCTCCACCTTCATACTAGGGTCAACCTGAGTGGATGAATCCCCAATGGAATCAACCTTTGTGGCAACTAAATCAACCTTAATGGCAACATAATCAACAGCAATATCAGCCATGGAAAAATTAGGTACCTAAACGTCCTTGGGGACAAACACAACAATTAACACAGGTTTCTACTTCTGCTAATGAGTAGGTAAACCAGCCTCAAATACCAGCACAACCTTTACCAAATCTGAAAAATAATCGATCAGATGCAAACCCCCTACTTTGAATGTCATTGATGCTAATAATATTCAGTTGAGAAACTGAAATGTGCCATCTATTCTAGTCACTAAGGAATAGGAGCATAAGGAAAGTGAAAAGGATAATCTAAATGAAAAACAAAATTCTGAGAATGAGCAAGAAATTAATCTGGCACCCTACCCAGAGAGCTTGAAGACATGAAAGACTACTCCTGACATCTCCCAACCTAACTACATGAATGTTTTTTATTCTCAACTTCTCAAGGAATTAAAAAAATTAACATAAAAATACCATTGTTGCATTCTATTAAGTATATTCCTGAAATCAATCAGTTAGTTAAGTCTCTTTGTATGAAAACTCCTGGTAGAAAGAAGAAATTACCTCCTACCATTCAAGTAGGGACTAAACTCACTAATGTTCTGTCTAGAAGGCCTCTTCCACAGAAATATAATGATCTTGGGAGCCGTATAATAACCCTGAGTATAGGAGGAGTTGAAATCCCTAATGTACTAATTGATCTAGGGGTAGCTATTAATGTAATCACCTCAAACACTATTGAGATTCTAGGAATGACCAAAGTCCAGCCCACAACAATTTTTTTACCGTTGGCAGATCAGTCCGCTACTAAACCTAAGGGTGTTATTGAGGATATCATGGTCACCATTGACACATGGGATTATCCAGTTGAATTTTTAGTCCTTAAAGATAGAAAGAAAGATTTTGGGTATCCAATCATTTTAGGTAGACCATGGTTGGCCACAACATCAACACTAATAGACTGTAGATCAGGTATCATGATTATTTCCAATGGACAAAAGAAAAAAGAATTGTCATTATATCCTCCTACTCAACCATCAATTGAATCTAATACTCAACCTTGGGTTGATGAGGATATGGAGTCTGAGGGGGATGGTGTTGTGGATTTAGCAATGGTTACCTTAATGGAACATGTTGAAGAATGTGAAGATCATAATCTTAGTCCTGGAAAGGTAGAACAAGTCGAATTGGAGGATTGTCATAGAATCTTGCATCAACAAGGTTCCCATCCCTGTCCTTTGAATACACTTGTAGGAGACCCGCTTGATATAAAAAATGAAACCAAGAAAATCACTATAGTAGGAGATAAACCTCTCTTTATTAATTCATCCTTGTCCTCTTCACAAGAAGAAAACATAAATAAAACCTTAAAGATTCATATTGAAGCTTTTCCATGGGAATACAAGGATATGATATGAATCCACCCTTCCATTTGTACACACCACATTTACACTAAATATTTCAAGCCAGTGAGGCAAGCACAGAGAAGGATTAATCATGTTTTAAGAGATCTTGTCAAGCAAAAGATAGAGAAATTGCTAAAAGTAGGATTCATCTATCCAATATCAGATAGTCAATGGGTTTCCCCATTGGTTATTGTTCTAAAGAAGAATGGAAAGTGGTGTGTGTGTGTTGACTACAGAGAGTTAAATAAGGCCACTAAAAATGATCATTTTCCTTTACCAATCATTGATGAGGTACTTGACAATCTTGCTGGCAGTAGTTATTTCTCCTTCTTGGATGGTTTTAGTGGTTATAACCAGATACAAGTGGCTCTTGAGGACCAAGATAAAACTAATTTCACTTGTCCTTGGGGTACATATTCCTACACAATTTTACCATTTGAGCTATGTAATGCACTAGCTACCTTTCAAAGAGTTGTTTTATCCATCTTTGTTGACTTAAAAACCTCATGTGTAGAGGTGTATATGAATGATTTCACTGTCCATGCTCAGACATTTCAGGAAGCTCATGAGAGTTTAAAAAAAGTTTTACAAAGGTGTAAAGACCATAGATTATCCTTAAACCATGAGAAATGTTCTTTGATGATGACAGAAGGAATTGTATTAGGACACCATATTTCAAAACAAGGGATTAAGGTTGACCCTAGGAAAGTTGAAGTTATACAAAAAATTGAAGTCCCAATAAGTCAAAAAAGAGTTCTTAGTTTTCTTGGACATGCAAAGTATTATAGAAGATTCATAGAAGGATTTAGTTGAATTGTTGAACTTTTGTTTGCATTACTCAAAAAAGATGCATAATTCTTATGGGCAGATGAATGTCAACAATCCTTTGATAAGCTAAAACAAGCTTTAACCACTTCCCCAATCATAAAAGGACCTATGTGGGGAGTGCCATTTTATATCCATTCTGATGCTTCTAATTTTTCAATTGGTGTAGTGCTAGAACAAAAAGATGATAATGATGCAATGCATGCAATCTATTATATTAGCAAAAACTTAAATCCTGTAGAAAGAAACTATACAACCACTGAAAGAAAATTTTTGGCTATGATTTATGCAATCAACAAGTTTAGGCATTATATTATAGGTTATAAGATATTCATCCATACAGACCATGCTACAATAAGATATCTCATGAACAAGGTTGTTGTGGGTGGACGGATCATAAGATGGTTGTTATTATTGCAAGAATTTAATGTAACTATAATAGACAAACATAGTAAGGACAATGTTGTTGCTGATTTCTTGTGAAGAATTGTTTTGCAGGGTAATCAGGAACCAGTTGATGATGCATTCCTAGATGAAAATTTATTCACAATATCAATACATCCACCATGGCTTTCGAACATTGCAAATTACCTCGTAATAGGGAAGTTCCCCAGTCATTTTAGTTTTAAACAAAAAAAGAGGTTAATTCGTGAAAGTTCCAGATTTCAGTGGATTAATGGTTTACTATTTAAAATGTGCCTTGACCATGTTCTCCGCAGGTGTGTTGCTGAGATAGATGTCTATGATGTAGTGCATGCATGTCATCATGAGCCAAAGGGAGGACACTACTTTGTGATTAGGACCGTTCATAAGCTCTTAGGAGTTGGTTATTTCTAGCCAACTATGATGAAGGATGTTTCACTCTTTGTGAAACATTGTGATGAGTGTCAGTGCATGGGAAGACCTACACTAACAATGGAGATGCCACTACAGACTCAAATATCTCTTGAGCCATTTGAAAAGTGGAGCATTGAATTTGTGGGACCTATTGATCCACCTTCTAAGGGAAAACACTACATTATGGTTTGTATGGATTATGTTACAAAGTGGGCAGAATTAAAGGCTCTACCAACAACAAGAGAGGACAAGGTGGCTGATTTTCTATACAAGCATATCCTATAGAGGTTCGGTGCATTGAGGGAAGTAGTTTCTGATCAAGGACCACAGTTCATGTCTTCAATGATGGTGGCTTTCAAGTAGAAATTTGAAATGACACATAGAAAATCTACTTTGTATCATCCATAGGCAAATGGGCAAGTGGAGGTCACCAACAAGGAGTTGGAAAATATTCTCACAAAAACTGTCTTTGAAAAAAATAGATTGGGAAGAGAAATTGGATGAAGCAGTCTGGGCGTATAACACCACCTGGAATACTACCAATGGGTTTTCCCCATATGAACTAGTATATGGGAAGACTCGAGTCATGTCGATCGAGTTTGAATTACAAACACTGAGGACAACATTGGATATCGGCATTAGTTTATTAGAATTGGAGAAGAGAAGATTTTTACAACTGAACCAACTTGATGAAATGAGAATGGAGGAACTCCAACATACAAAGATGATCCAAAAGTAGAGAAAGGAGTGACATGATAAACATATCATAACAAGAAAATTCAAGAGGGGAGATAAGGCACTGTTGTTTGATTCTAAGTTTCATGAATTTATGGTAAAATTCCACACAAGCTGGTTGGGCCCATATGAGATTGACCAGGTGTTTGAGAATGGAGTTGTACAGTTAGTCCCTATTGATGGTGAGAGAAGAGTGATGATAGTTAATGGTCATAGGTTGAAAATTTATAATAAACCTGAGTCAAAGGAGGAGTTCTTATGAGACTTGCAGCAAAGAATTGAACATTTTTTGATGGAAGATATTTCTTCCATGGAAGGTGTACCTAAATAACCTTTTGAAGAAAGGAATCAATGGAAGGTAAATTGAAAACCAGAAGTGGCGGTTTACCTTTTGAATAAAGGAGATAAATTAAAAACCAATAAATGGCAGTTTATCTCTTGGAAAAAAAGAAAAAGAGAAAAATATATATATATATATAAAAAAATTGAAGGAATGGCTGAAAACTAGAAATGGCGATCTTCCCGAATTAACTCCAGTTCTCTCCTAAGAGATCCTGAGAGCTCCTGAAAAGCCCTGATGATTCCTAAGGACATCTTAAGTTTCCAGTGGTTTCCTTCATGTTAATTTCATGCTTTAATTAATTCATTGGAATTAAATGCCAACTGAGTTCATTGGAGCACACGAATTAAACTTTGGCATTATTAAAAGGTATGAATTTATTGTAAGTGTCATTTCCAAATATTATCTTTTCGATTTTGTTATTATAATTTAAAATGAAGTACGTGTTAGCATAGGACTCTCCACCCAAAGAGTTATTTAATTTATAATAAATGAATGTAATCATTTCTAATCTGGTGGGGAAATCAAGTTGAGATTTTGAAAAGAATGCGGTAGTAATGGTAGTTAATGTTGAGTTGTCACCCGTCCCTTTCAATAAATTCACTGATGTCAGTTGCACCGCCAAATTTACAAATTATGAATGGAAATTACATTATGGTGGCATGTGGATCATCCAAATAATTGATTGCATTAAGTATAGACATGTGTGACTGATGTAAGGTCTTTCTAAAAATTGATTCAATTAGAGAAGTTTTCATTCTATTCTTTTACTAAATTGAGATAGCCATTTTTCTTCTGACGAAGTTGTAGAGCCAAGTATAATGGGGAACAAGTGGAATGCAGAGCCGTAACCAGAATCGGAACTGTGATAGATATTATTGAGGAGCAGCAAACAAATTGGGTAGGAATGAGGTTTAGGCCTCCTCTTATCATTATGTCGGCACCAACATTTGATGCACCACCGCAGTTCATCGGAGAAAATTTGAGAGAGTGGATGAGAGCAGTTGAGAAGATGAATGGATATGCTCGTCAAAGGAAATTCTTGGATTATGTGTTGATGCTGAATTTGAAGACTTAATTACTTGGTTGATAGCAAAGAACAAATATTTTCTAGAACCTCCACCATGAGGACATGGTTTAGATCAAGAGGGAGAGGATGATGAATCCTCAAAAATACTATTTTTATTACTCTTTTTATAAACTTAAAAGACTTATTATAATATTAATTAACTATTGTGGTGGTAGATAATATGGTTAACATTTGCTTGTTTTATATTGTATGTGACTAATTGAAGGATATAATGGATGTGATATTTTACATTAAATGTGCTCTTTTAGTTGTGTTAATAATGATATCGTTGTGCAAATTAAAATATCCATTATCATAAATGCAATATATCTTTGAGGATCTCATGCAAGAACTTCAATGTTGACTATCAAGTTGTATCTGTTAGACTTTTTGTTTAACATCGTTGCTATAATCACGCTCTTGAAGGGTCTTGAAGATCTTGAACTGCTATAATTTTGGATTGGCTCTCTGTCAATTCTGGAACTGCTTCTACAGTTGGATTAATGTGAGATTCTCTTGATAGTTTCAAGATAGAGTTTCATTTTCCTTTGCACTTTGTAATTGACAGCTAGCGCCAGTAGTTTGAATTCAAAAATAAAGGATATTCCTATATATATCCGTCCTTAGGTTCAGTTAAAGTTAGTCGATATTTTACTGGAAATTGTAACTTTGTGGTACTCAGTACTCTTGTTTTACTCACCAATTTTGGCCAATTTGAATGAAAATAGAAAGTTGATCCGAATTACTATGTGGTGATCCCACCAAAGGAAGAACAGGGCTCGCTCAACTAAAGGAGGTGATCCTGTGCCATTGTCATTTGGTTTAGTTAGTTCTATTTTATTATAATTGGTTTGAAGTTAGCAATTCAATTCTTGTTTATCATTGTCCAGAAATGGTATTTACTTAGGTTAACTCATTACGATTTAAATTGGTTAAAGTCATTTAACTATAGAATAGAATTAGATTAATCATTGCAGATTTCATTAAGTATTTATTGGAAAATGCACGTAGTTGTAGAAAGTTTCTTAATTATGATTAATGTAAGGATAGAGTCGAAGCTAAGTTGGAATTCGTTATCACTTTCTAGAATTAATTTTTAAATTTCTACAACATAATTAGCTTAATTGCTTTCCTAGAATCAAGTTTATTATTTGCAAGCATAAATAGATTCCTTTTTCAGCAACTTTAAATTTTTTATTTAGACTTAGCATTAGCTTAATGTACTTTGTAGAATCCCCAATGAATAAATTCCAATCAAGTCAGGTAACTTCTAAGCTTAGTCATTAGGATTAGAATAGGTTTAAATAGGCATTAGTTAACTAATAAATAGATCCATCATTAGAGATTAAGTTACCACATTTTTTTCCTAAAGCACTCCTGAGAGCTCCTGAAGGAGATTGACCAAAATCATTGTCATTGTTTATAGTGAAAAAACCCCAATTTGTGGAATCACCCTTATTGTATATTGCTTTAAGATACACATGGTTCGATAAAATAAAGAATTAAATGATGCAAGTTGTGACATCAACGGCCTCTCCCATCACTAAGTTGAATGAAGGAACAAGTTCAAACCTCTTAAAGAGAGGGGAAGTATCACTTAGAAGAAGAACTTGGTTCGGTAACCCTTAGTGAGCCTAACTAAGCATACACACTCTCACACCCTAGTTGGTCTGAGTCAACTCAATTTGGGTAAAAGGTAAGTGATGTTTAGTTTTGGTTGTGAATTTTTATATTGGTTTATGATCTTGTTTTATGAATGTTTGGATTGGGGAATGTGATTAATTCTTTATGTTGAGTGGAAGTTCTTCCTTATGTGTTTATGTTTATATAAATAAGATATATACATAAAATGTATATATATGTATATATGTACATGTCTATGCTAAATCATACATATGAGTAAATACATGCATGAGTGTATGTACATAGATGTATCTACACATGCTCATGGATGAACTACCCATATGCATGGGAATATCAATTGGATAGAGGTATATCTATATATACACTTCATGTATATATGTCGATCAATGGAATTGATAGTATATGTGTTTATATAAAGATATTAGAATAATATTATGTATATAATAATATACATTATTATATACAGATATATTAATATATAATATTGTTTGATATATGTTTATATATTTATTAATTTTCAATTAATTCATTTGATAATCTTGAGAATATATATATATAATGATATGTTTTTGAATAGTGCATTATAATTATAAGTGTTTGAATGATATACAAAGTGCATTGTAAAGAATTAAAGTTGATATGAATAAAGAACTTTGAATACTACTTATTTACATTATAGTGTTGTCTCTTATGTAAAATGCATTGCCAAGTTTATAATCTACGCATGAAAGAAAGTGAAGACTAAGTAAAAAGTCATGTATGGAAAATGGAATAAAGTTTATATGTTGGAAAAAGAATGAGTGTAGATTTGAATGGAGGGGAGAAGTATTTGACTATGCTATTTTTGGGTGCACTAAAACATGAAAATGTGGTGCTAAACCTATAGTATGTGGAAGTAAATAATAAGTCGTAAACCTTTGGATATGCATAAACCCATTTAATGTTAAGTTGGCAAAAATATAAGAGGGTAGTCAACTTGCAAACCAAGTAGAAAACCTATTGAAAGGCATTGTTGTCCCCTGACTTAGTAATAGATTCACATTATCTCATGAAACAAGTCAACTCAACCATTATAAATGTGAGGACTATCATGTGTTGCAATCTATGAGTTAATTAGTTGAGTCATTGCATGGGAGTAGAAAGATAGTGGGATTGTTAGCTTGTTTGTAGCATTTGGTTCCTCAATTTTTTTATAATGTCTTCAACCAAAAATAAATGAATAAACTCAAATCTGAACTATATTTGCAAATATTATGCCAATATCACCCAAAATCACCAATACTGCTCAATTAGTTTTGCATAAAGAGGACAACAAATTCATGAAACTTCCAAGGAGTACCATTAAAATTATTTTTCTGATATTCAACAACAAATAATAAGGTCTTAGATCTTATCAACATACCAGAAAATTATTTTACTCTTTTATCAAAAAATCTCAACAAACCCACAAACTAGGTTGAAACTAGACTACTCAATTTACTCCAAACTTCATTGAAAGAGCACCAGACCAAATGAAGCTTTATGGAAAACTAAAGGAAATAATTTTCTGATATATTTCAGAATATAATAGGTTTGATAATATTATTTTCATCATCAAACCAAAACTTATCTTCACACACCAATTCTCTCATACATATCACTAAACTATGCAAAAATAATGCTACCTGATCTTCTCACAACTTCACCCAGATATAAATATATACTCATCAAATGAAAACAATAGTAAATATGATTGATTACAGACTCTATAATAGCAACATACTTTTGTAACACTATATCAAATTCCGTACAACATAAAATAACAAAATTATGCTTGAAAAGCATACAAAACTACACCTAAAGCACACCTAAAACAACACCTACAAAACTCTCGAGACCAAACTAGAAATACCTAGCTTTTCCAATCTGATTTAAATCTCTGAAATAGATGAAAAATAACTCCTCCAATGGCATGCAATAACATGCAACAAAGAAAACTCTAAAAAGCTCCAAAAATCAACTCCAACACATAAAACACTGAAACTGCCAAAATCTCTAAATTCCTTCTGCGCTGATGCAACCTTTGGATGAGATTGCCTCTGGAGACTTGTAAACACATTTCTTGAAATTATTTATCTCCCTAGTTTATCAACCTGGGATATTACTCCTTCAATGGTTTCTTAGCCTCTTAAGAAGAACAACATAAGCTTGTAAAATTGATAAAGTAGAATAATAAAACTTGGAGCCAAAACCAATAATATATGAAACCAATTTCAAAAATCAAATTAGCTGCCAAAATACCATTACCAAGGAAAATAAAATTTCCTTTTTCCAAGTGTCTCCTAACTTCCGAAATTCCCCATGAGTTGCCAAATCTACCAAAACTGCCAATTATCACTAAAAGCCAACAAATAGTTCATGTGAAGCTTCCAAATATCCACTTTCCAAAATGAGGGAATATATTTAACTTAAATATCTTTTGTTGTTTAAATAATATTTGAATCTCAATAATGATGGTGATTGAGTTTGAAGATCAAAAATTAATTCCTTTGTCACCTCTATATCCCCTCAGAAACTATATTGCGGGAGAAACTCATGGAGGAGTGGATCGAAGTGATCTCAAGCCTTTACATATCGTGCAATCAGATGGGCCAAGTTTTTGTGTCAATGGCTTCCATGTAGAGTGGCAGAAGTGGAATTTTCGGGTAGGTTTTACCCCAAGGGAGGGACTCATGATTCACTTTGTTGCATATGATGATGATAGTAGAGGTCGGAAATCTGTTGCACACAGGTTGAGTTTTGTGGAGATGGTTTTTTCTTATGGGGATCCAAATGAGCCACATTATAGGAAAAATGTGTTTGATGTTGGAGAGGATGGTCTAGGTAAAAATGCTCATTCTTCAAAGAAGGGGTGTGTTTGTTTGGGTTATATCAAATATTTTGATGCACACTTCACAAATTTCACTGGAGGAGTAGAAATTGAGAATTGTGTCTACTTGCATGAGGAAGATCACGGGATTCTTTGGAAACATCAAGATTGGAGGACAAGCTTAGCAGAGGTTCACAAAACTAGGCATCTAACAATGTCCTTTATATGCACAATTGCAAACTATGAATATGGCTTCTTTTGGCACTTCTATCAGGATGGTAAAATAGAAGCGAAATTTAAACTTACGGGGATTCTCATTCTAGGGACACTACAAAAAGGTGAAACAAGGAAGTATAGAACAATGATTGTTCCTTGTTTATATGCACCTATGCAGCAACACTTTTTTGTTGCTTGTATGGACATAGTTATAGACTGCAAACCTGGTGAAGCAATGAATTAGGTTGTGGAGGTTAATATTGAAGTTGAAGAACCTGGTGCCAATAATATTCACAACAATGCATTCTATGCTAGTGTGGAGTTACCATGATGGAGATCTTCAGCCTTGAGATTTGGGGTTTTATTCAGTTGTTAGGTTTCAATATGTTTTTTTTCTTGGGGTTTTATTATAATTTTGTATTACATGGTGTTATGTTCGTCACATTTCTCACAAAATTATGTTGTTTTTTGTGAACATTTTGTATAGTGTTGTCAGTCATTCCAAATACTCTTTATGATATAATATAAATATCGGTGTTTGCCTTTTTCCAAAAAATATATATATTTGAATCTTGATCAAATCATCAAATTTATTATTATTTCACAAACTGTCAATTGATCTTGATTTGTTATTTTGGGAATGTTGACTTACTAATTTTAGTAAGTTTCCATTTTTAGAAAATTTAAAAAAGGGACATGACATTTTAGTATATATAGAGGTGCTCTCTCTACCATTTGATACACTTTTCATTCTGATTACTCTATTGTTATTTGTTGTATTTTTTGTGCAAGTAAGTTGAGAGCTTGACAGTTAGTGAGTTACTTTGTTATTTTGCATTAGTATTGTTGAGAGATTTGGTAAAGAGGCTAGAAGTGGGAATTGGGCTGATCTTAGAGGAACTAGTGGGATTGAGGAACTAAGCTTGGAAGGAAGGATTATCATTTGGAGATTTTATACAGGCATGCTAATTTCTATTCCTTTGATATTAATATTGGAAAGGTTATTTAATCATGTTTGCTTTGTTTGGAAAGGAATGTTTAAATGTTTTGTTATAATGCTTAGATATGCTTGCATGTTTCTTTGTTGATTCTTGTATTTGTGAAACCTTACAAATTAGTTATACCTATAGATATATGCCCTATATTAGAATTTATATGAATGTGTTCTATTTATACTATATGTAGATTGTCAATACTATATGTATGTAGCATGAGATAGAGTTTCTTTGAGTTACTTTAGTAGCAATGTCATGTTTTCATGGGTTAATAGTTTGGTTATTCCTAGGGTTAGTATAATCCATGGGGAAAGGGGGTAACCTCTATATAGAGTATGAATGGTCAAAACCAAATCAAGATAGGAAGGTGGGTGAAATAGATGAATCTCACTCAAAGTACTAGGTGATGAATATTTTGGCCAAAGTAGTGTAAGTAGCTACTATTTACATTGTCAATTCACTATGATCTAGGCTTACATACTAGACAAGGATTATCATACATGTAGGTTGTAGCCACAGTATGGTAGCTCTATATATATAGGACACAACAACATGCTTGAAGAAGACTAGGATTATGAGGTTACCAAACCAATCCCTTCATTGATGGGTAGGGCCATATTACCATTTTGGTAGATGTGTGGGGGATCACAGTAAGTTTGTGATTGGCGAAAAATCACTTGAGTGATGCTTCTCCTCATGCAATTGGCAGCCAATATTTGCATAAGAATATTTTGGACCATTTTTTATTTCTATTTCAAGTAAGCTCATTGAAGCTATGTATGTATCATGTATCCATCTCTATGGAAATTGTAAATGTGAATTATTATCTTGAAATGATGTAATACAAAATTGTTACTTGTATTAATGAAATGTTTCTCTGATTATGCAATGGGAAAGTTCGGAATGCTTTGTTTCAAGTGTGCATTAGTTAGTCAATTGAAAAGAAAAAATTTATTACTCGTAATATTAGTAGCATAAACTATTCACTTGTGGATAAAACATGGTAAGATTTCTGGGTAGAACAATGGGCACATTACAGTCACTAACACGAGTGTAGTAGGAAACATTTATGCTCTTTTATCTGATGGCTATGTAGATACCTAAATTGACTTAAAAAATCATCAAACCCTCTACCCTTAGTGAAAATTCTTCTATCTCAATCAAGGCTCTTCTCTATTTTGGAGGGCATGAACTTGTTGGAAGGCAGGTGCAAGAGTTTGAATTTTTGCAAATGGAATCACTTTTCACTCTTGACTTCAACACAAACCTTCAACTTAGAGAAATAGAATAGTGAATGGTAAAAACAACTAAGTAGATACATTGAAACTTGTATAAATAAAACCATTAAATCCTCCAAATACTCCAAATTTTCCCTATAATTGGTCAATAGACCACAAAATTCTAACAACAATACAATTTGTGATTCCTGTGACAATAGGCCAAATAGGCCAAAGTTTTGCAAATTTGCAAATAGGCCAGAGATTCCTACAAGTTACAAATTTCTACCCAATGGGCAGATTGGTAGAAGGCATTTTGACCCTCTACTACATTTTTTTTAAATTTTTATAACTTTTAGTACAATATGCCAAAAACTTGCAAAAAAGTGAAAATTGCCAAATTCAATGAAATGAAAGATATTTCTTGTTTTTTGAGCCTTTTGAACACACTAATGATGTATGTTTGGCTCTATGATGCTTCATTGATAGGGTTGAAATATTGATTCAACAAAAAATCAAGAATTAACTTGCAGTTCAATGCTCTAATACCATGTTGGAGTAGAAAATAATGATTGTAATATTCAAACTACCTGTTAGAACCAAAAGTTCCATAAGAATTCCTGAGGTTTTCCTATTATTTTCCACAATTTTCCATTAGAATCCTAAGGTCTTTACCTGTTTAAATCCATATATTTTCCTATCTTTCATAAAATGATTCGTTTATTCCCCGTCCATGAAGCCAAAATGACTTATATATTCTACCGCTAGCTTTTACCCTTTGAAATTACTATCCTTTTGATTCCTACCGCTTTATCATGGATAGCCATGAAACCATCCATGGTACCATGGTGGAGGCAAGGCACAGTCACGATGACAGTTACCGCTACACCGCAAACAGTCATCGGACTGACCGTGGTGACTGCAGTGATGGAGGGTGATGGTTAAGGAGTAGGGCATGAAGTGTTTACTGTCACACCATGCACAGTCAATTCATTGACTGTGGTATCACAATGGTGGTGAGATAACCAGTGAGCAGTGGAAAGTTGACGGCGGGGATAACGGTTGATGAGACACCGCCATACCGCACGAGGTTAGGAAGTAGACCATGGTAATGCGGTGGCCAGAGAAGATGATAGTTAATGTTGGCACTGTGCTACCGTTAACAACAAAAGTGAAGGCCACGGTAGGGAAGTAGATGAAAGGAAGACCGTGATGGTTAAAACCACCATACTACACACAGTGAAGGAAGAGACCATGGTGGTGCGGTGGAAGGAGATAGACAACACAGACGATGAAAGAAGTGACAGAGCGAAGACACTGCGATACCGCTGGCAGGCAGTGAAGAGGTTGTGGTAGCACGGTGGAGGGTTAGCAGGCAGTAAGTACAACGATTGAAGATGGTCACTGCCACACCGCCAATGGGTAGAACAAAGACCATGGTAACGCGGTAACAGTGAAGAAGAGACCGTGACAGTATCACCACAATACCGTAGCCGGTCAACAAGTTGACCATGGTTGAGCAGTAAATGTAAATGAGGCTACTATGAAAGCAATAAAAGCCATGGGGAAATAAAAATAAAGGGAAGGTAAGGTGTAAAGTGTCGATAAGATAAAGAATACAGACGGGAAATGTATTAAGGAAAAATAAAAGGCATCAGGCTATAGTTTAAAAACTTTTAATTTGCTGATAAGGCAATATAATTAAATGTTTTAATTTCTATCAGCAGAATGTGAATGACTATAACAGACAGTGAAGGGTCATGACCCTTAAAATTTATTGTATAGATACTTGTAAAAATAAATTCTAAGAGAGGGGGGAAGAAAAGAAGACAGATAGCAGGAAGTATAGGATTTTTCAGAATGTTTGTGTTCAAGAAGACTATGTTGCATGTATAAATTTTAAGGAAGATAATGAAAGACTATTGATTTGGTGGTTTCATTCTGGTATCAGTTGTTTGTTGGATTTTCTGCAATTATTTGATTGTCTCCAATCTGATGTTTCTTGATTATATAAGTTGAAATATCAAGTATATGTTCAATTTATCAATCCACATTTGTTGTATCTGTGTAATTTGATTAATTGGTTTCTTTAAAGAAGAATTAAATTCCTTTTAGTCAATTACAGTAATCTGGGAATGTTATTTGGATGATTAAGAAGAATCAAATAGTTAGGATTGATATTTTGCCTCAAGTAGGGTCTATCAATCATATTCTTGCATGTTTGTACCAGTTATAAACTCATAAGTGTATGCCAAACAA